>JARBWK010000007.1:152712541-152873584 GCA_030556195.1 Anolis apletophallus | reverse complement strand
CTTCCAACTCTTGGATTCTTTGAATACAAACATTAATTATATACTCATCATTTTTTGTGGTGATTACTGCAGCTTCCTGCTGGCTGATGGGGTTGGACTGGATGTCCTTTGGGGGGGGGGCTCTCTTCCAGTGGGAGTGGGGGGAATCATTTTCATGTGATGCACCTGTTGGCTACAGCTGACACACTTGTGTGCCGTGACACACACTTTAGAAGGCTCTGATCTGAGATACATAAGGACTGATGGAGCAGGGGATAATGTGAGTTGTAATCCTCTACCTTGCACAGTGGAAGTTGTACGTGGATGGACTTAGTATGCTCCGGCTGACTGGAAACACGCAGCTCTTTTCCCCCACACGCTGGCAAAGTAAACCGGCGGACGTTCTTGCCAAAGACGGCAGGCAACTTTACCTTTTATGGTTCAGTTTCTTGCAAAAGCTTTAAACAAAAACACCCGGTAGACTTCCTTCAACGAAACGTGCTTGAACTTCAGCTTCAGTCAAAGCAAAAAAAAGTAAACAGTAGACAACGGCAACACACAAATAGCACTTTGCCCTGCGCCTCCTTCTTCTTCTGCCCAGAAGCTACTTACGTCCAAGCGAAAACAGGGAAGCCTTTTACAGCTGCTCCAGGCCAAAGAGTTCTCAAACTTCCCCTTTTTGATCTCCGGCATTTTCCCGCTATTTCTAGAAAAATTAAGCGGTACCTATCTTATCTACTCACAGCTGTTTCCGAACTGCTACGGTGGGCAGCGAGCTGGTTTGAAGGTGCGGCGCTCACCCCGACTCGGGCTTTGAACTACCAATCTTTCAAATGGTAAGATTTACACCAGCTGTTAATCAATGTGTATGTGAAAATGTATGCAATAAAAATTATTTATATATATATATCTCGGCATTACTTCGCGAATGAAGATTCTTAGGAAGGACTCACCGCATGCTTTTTACAAGCGTGCTGATAATTAAAAAGGCCAATCTGAGATAGGCTAGTTGGGTTGCAGAAAGCACAGCAGAAAGTCTCCTTGGGTGTTGTTGTTTCCAAGTTGCGATTCTTTCTTTTTGGTGTCTTAGAATGTTGGAGTTATGAGACTGGCCAATCAGAATCCTTTATGCAAATAATCCCACAGTGGCAACCAATTGAAAGGCTGCCACATATTCCTCCGCACCTCCACAAATATTATATATATATATATATACAGTATATATATATATATATGATTTATACCAGCTGGTGGTTAACCAGCTGTGCTAAATCCCAGCTGTTCATTTTGGCCAATCCGACCAGGCCCCTCCCTCCTGTCCTTCAGAAAGATTGTGAAAACTTGGCTGTGGGACAAAGCCTTTGGGACAATAAGGTCAGCAATAAGGTCAGCAATAGGAGACGGTTTCAAACAGTGGGTTTTAATGTTGAGATACATGATTTTATTGTTTCTATGTGCGTATGATTTACTTATGTCCGCCAGAATTAGCCATGCCAAACACTGGAAGCAAAAAAGACACCCCAGAGATTGAGGAATGGTGACTGGAAGTGAAAGGGATCAAAGACGCGGACAGATTAACTTTCTTACTAAAGAGAAACTCGGGGAACCCGATCAAATGCACAGACGGGTCCGAGAGAGAAGACGGCGAGAGGACGGGAAAAGAAAAGCAACATCAAAAGACGTTTTTAAATGAAGAAGAAGAAGAGGTGATGTTTCTTTCTCCACTCTTTCTTTCTTTTATTCAAGGACGGAGAATTTGGGGTTTTTCTTACCACCCTCCAATATAGAATAGTATTGACAAAGATAAAACTGCAAAGGACGAGGCCGGGGGCTCCCAAACCTTTTTCTCCCCGCCCCCTTTTTTCCAGAAAAAATATTACTCAGCGCCCCCCCCCTAGGAATTATTTTTTTAATGTTGACAGCAATTAAACAGAAAGATACCTGTATTAATGTCTCTACCTTTTTCGTAAAATATGGTAAAGAAATGTGTGTCAGATATGGATCCCCGAGGCCTTGGCGAGGCCAGCGGGACTCGCAATCTGACGTAGACAAAACAAAGACTGGCTGAGCAGTGGTGGATGATGCAAGCCTGGGAAGGATTGCTGGCTCATGGGATGATGTAATCTCCTGGGTTCTGCTGAGTCAGGGGGATATGATGCAACTCTCCTGGACATTGCCGGTGAAGGGAAGGGAGGGGTTTAGTATATAAGTGTGGTGTGGGTGAAGGGAAGGTGCTTTGACTTTAAAAGTGTTGATCCTTTAATAAACCTTGTTGGATCGACCCGAGGACTCTGCATGATTCTTCAAGATATTGAAGTGGCCTCACAGAAGTCAAAGCCCTTTTCAACTTTCCCGATCCCGGAGAAGTTGGTGATGGAGGAGGATTTCGGAAGGTGGAACCTCTATCCAGAGGAGACCCGAGGACTAACCGAGTGGACGACGTTAGACCAGGTCGGGTTTCCAGATGAGTCCAGAGAAGCGACGTCATGGTATACGTTGGCTCAGGTGGACACCCGAGCCCTCTGCGAAGAGTCCAGAGAAGTGGCGGCTTGGTGTGCGTCAGCTCAGGTGGGCTATCGAGGGGCCGGAGAAGAATCCAGAGAAGCGGCAGCTTGGAGCGGGGCCGTTCAGGTGGATCTTCAAGGAGCTATTGGAGGGGTCAGAGAAGTGGCGGCATGGAGTGCGTCGACTCAGGTGGCCCCTCGAGCGGCTCAGGGAGGAGCGCTTCCCAAAACGATGAGGCCGTCTTCCAGGGGTTCTGGTGGTAGTGAGACTACAGAGCCAGCCTCACCGACAGAATTGGAGGTACTACAGTGTCGGATGGAGGCTATGGAGACCACTTTCCGTCGCATGTCCCGTGAGATGAGTAAGCGGGAGCAGATGTTGGAGTCTATGTGGAGTGGTCTAGATGGGGGCGACTTCACCTATTATTCTTGGATGGGTGGAGAGGAGCCGGAGGCGGGAGTGCGCGACGATAGATGTCCCAGTGTACCTGCAGGAGTGGGACCAGGTGAAGACGCCAGAGCTCCATCCACCAGAGCTAAGAAGCCCTTCAGTGTGGGGTTCGGGATGAGTCCTCTCCTGGAGGGAGACGAGGAGAGTCACAACCCTCGAGGTGCGAGGCAACCGCCTAGTCGGCCAGCATTGTCGGCTGGTTTGGGCAGAGGTATCCGGCAGCCTAATATGCAGGTTCCCCGAGATGGTTTGGATCTACAGAGACGGCCTGTGGTTACTAGATGGTCGCAGGATGGTGGTGACAAACCGAGGAGAGAACCCCTTAGAGCCGAGTTCGAGGGGGAGGCCTGTAAAGTCGCCTTTTTTGTAGCCACTGTGGGGGATCATATGGAGGACTATGGACATTTGTACCCCAGTGAGGCAAGCCGTGTTCGGGCAGTGGGGGCTGCTTTCAAGGGCCGAGCTGCGGAGTGGTATGTTTAGTGCCACGATCGACAAGACCTGTGTTTGAGGACAGTGCAAGGGTTTCTGCGAGCGGTGAGAAACCGTTTCCGGGATCCGTTGGAACGGGTAAAAGCCAAGGAGGCACTCCGTTGTTTGGCTCAAGAATCCCGTTCAGTTACGGAATACTCTGAAGAATTTATGAGCTTGGCTGGAAAGGTTGCGGAATGGTCCCAAGCTACCCTATTAGAATTGTACAAGGATGGCCTCCGGAGGGAGATTCTGGAGTGGTGTTTGCATCGAGATGACCCTGGCGACATTGATGGCTGGATCCAGCTGGCAGGAAGTGTCGAGGGAATTCTCGCCCAGGTGCAGCGAAGGAAGAGCCAGCCGGGAAGGTCCCGGGGAGATCCTAGGCGCAGTGGAGCGGAAGGGAGATCCCGAGGAGAGCCCAGGCGTGGTGTTGTCAATGGGAAGTCCGGTGCAGGGCCAAGGAGGTCTGCAGTTGGGAAATGCCCCTGTTACATCTGTGCAAAGCCGGGGCATTTGGCGGCCCAGTGCTGGCAGAAGAAGTTGCCAGATTCCAAGCATCTCACTATTGCTGGTGGGGCGTTGGGGGAGAAAGTTGAGCAACCAGGTGTTGGGGTGAGTTCGGGCCCCAAAACTATTCAATGCTCTTTGGAACTCTGTCGAAAACGGAACTATGAAGGGCATCGAGCATTGATAGACTGTGGTTGTTCCGAGAACATTATGTCTCCTCATCTTGTTAAGACTTTAGAGTGTGACATTAAGTCCTTACCGGCTCCAGTGCACTTTGCACAATTAGATGGCACCTATGTGGAGGGGGGACTATTCCCACTGAGTACAAAAGGGTTAAAAGGGCGGATGGGTCCGTGGAACGGGGTTATTGATTTTGTGGTAGCCCCTGTGAGTGAACATAAGATTGTACTAGGTATGCCTTGGTTGGAACAAGCTAACCCTAAGATTGACTGGAAGTCGGGGGCTGTTTCATGTAAACCAGGGGTTGTAGAGGAAAGCTTGGAGGCAAAAGTGGATGTATCGCCAGGGGGGGGTTCCGGTTGAATACAGGGATTATGCTGATGTATTCAACCCAACTTTGGCAAGGTGTCTCCCGCCATTAAGGAACGTGGAATGTCGGGTAGAGATTAAGGAAGGGCTGCTTTACCTAAGCCTAAGATTTATCCGATGTCTATGCGGGAAAAGACAGCACTAAGGGAACAAATCGATGAATATTTAAAGAAGGGGTTCATCGAAAGGTCTGAGTCCCCAATTGCAGCACCTGTTATCTTTCGAGAGAAGAAGGATGGGAAATTGAGATTGTGTATTGATTACCGAGGTCTAAATGCTGTGAGCACTACAAATTGTTACCCTTTACCCCTGATTAAGGATCTGATGGGTCAGTTGGGAGGGGGAAGGTATTTTACTAAATTAGACCTGATTGATGCCTTCCATATGGTGAGGGTGAAAGCCAGCGATAAATGGAAGACCGCTTTCTCCTGCCCTCTCGGATTATACCAATGGGCCGTAATGCCATTCGGTTTGGCCGGCGCTCCCGGCATATTCATGCAATTAATTAATGAAGTATTGCACCCTTTATTATATAAAGGGGTATATGTGTATTTGGATGATATCGTGGTTATGATTCAAACGAAAGCGGAGCATGTAAAGTTAGTTCGTAAAGTGTTAGAACGGCTAAGGCAAGCCAAACTGTATGTGAAGCTCAGCAAATGTGAATTCGGGAAGTCGCAAATAGATTTTCCGGGGTATCGTATTAGTAGGGAGGGGGTATCGATGGATCCCGCTAAGGTGAAGGATGTATTAGAATGGGAACCTCCACAAACTAGGAGACAATTGCAAGCCTTCCTGGGGTTAGCAAACTTCTATAGAACATTTATCCCGAGTTTCGCAACGCTTACCCTTCCACTGACTGAATTGTTAAAGACCAAGGGGAAAGGGGAAACGAAGAAGGTGAAATCCCCAGGGGCAAAGTTGGCTTGGAGCCAGGAATGTCAGGTGGCTTTTGAGGAGTTAAAACGGGCCTTCACTAGTGAGCCGTTGTTGTCATATCCGGATCCGGAAAAACCTTTTGTGGTGCAATGTGACGCCTCCGCTTGGGCTTACGGAGGGGCGTTATTGCAGAAAGATGAGAAAGGGGAATGGAGGCCATGTGCTTTCTTTTCAAAGAAGTTTGGGGACCAGGAAAAAAAGTGGCCGGTCTGGGAGAAAGAGGCGTTTGCTGTACGTTGTGCATTGCAGACGTGGCGTCATTTTTTGGAAGGGGCAGTGCATCCTTTTGAGGTGTTGAGTGATCATCAGAACTTACAGTATTTAAAGGCCCCACAAAGGTTGTCTCCGAAGTTGGTTCGATGGGCACAATATTTTGCTAGATTTGATTTCACCCTCAGGCATATAAAGGGGAAGGAGAATGTGGTGGCTGATGCGCTTTCTCGATACCCTTCGATGGGCCCCAATCCTGTCCCCAGTTTGGGGGATGTCTTTTCTAAGAAGCAATGGGGATTGGGGGTGCAGACCCGAGCTCAGGTGAGACTTCTGGAAAAGTAAGAGAAGGTGAAAATTGAGAAGGTGGAGAAGGTGGAAGTTGAGAGTTGGCATGAAGAACTGCAGAGGCATTATCAAGAGGATGATTGGTTGAGCAATCATAAAGAGGAATGTAAGTTGCAAGAGGGATTGTGGTTTGCGCGATCCAGGTTGTATGTTCCGAGAGGGATGCGGAGCAAGGTACTAGAACAAGGTCACGATCACAAGACGGCAGGACATTGGGGGGTGGCCAAGATGACATTAGGGTTGTGAGGGCGATATTGGTGGCCAGGATGGAGAGCTGATGTGCGGAGATATGTGCAGGGATGTAAGGCGTGTGCTAGGGGGAAGGCTCCCACAGCAAAGCCTCAGGGATTAATACAGGTAGTGGCAACCCCGACCCGGCCTTGGACGCATGTGAGTACTGATTTTGTGGGTGAGTTGCCGGTGAGTCGGGGTTATCGATACATTTGGACAGTGTTGGATTTATTTTCGAAGCAGGCACATTTTATTCCATTGGCAAGGTTGCCCTCAGCAGAGAAATTAGCGAAGTTATATGTGCAACACATCTATAGATTGCATGGGTGTCCTGAACAGGTGATTAGTGACAGAGAAGTGCAGTTTACCGCTCGGTTTTGGGAGAAGTTCTTAGAGACGTTAGGGGCTGAACGGGGTCTTACGTCTGCGTATCATCCTATGTGTAATGGCGGCGTGGAACGCACGCAGAAGTCGTTAGGAAGTTATCTGCGGATTTACACGAACAGGCAGCAGAATGATTGGGCTGATTTGTTGCCTTACGCGGAGATGGCTTATAATGGTTCAGTACACTCCTCGACTGGCCGGACGCCATTTTCTATTGTGTATGGGCAAGAGATGGTGCCCTTGCCCCAACTTCCTAGATTGCAGGGAAATGAGAGCGTAGAGGAGTGGGGTTCGAGAGCCCAGGAGGAGTGGAGAGCGGTGACTGAAGCCCTGAGGAAAGCCCAGCGTTCATACAAGCTGTTTGGGGATAGACGGAGACAAGAAGGAGAGGTGTACCAGGAAGGGGATTTGGTGTGGTTGTCTACGCAGAATGTAAAGCTGGGACTTCCCTCTCGAAAACTGGGACCAAAATATTTAGGCCCGTTCAGGATTGCTAGGGCTGTGAATCAGGTTACTTATGAGCTAATTCTGCCGAAAGGGATGGGCAAGATCCACCCTACATTTCACTGTAGCCTCTTGAAGAGGTACATGAGCCCCGTAGAACCGAAGGATTGAATGCCATTTTGTCTTCACAGGGGGAGGACGAGGTGGAGGAGGTGATTCTGTCAGATATGGATCTCTGTGGCCTTGGAGAGGCCAGCGGGACTCGCAATCTGACGTAGACAAAACAAAGACTGGCTGAGCAGTGGTGGATGATGCAAGCCTGGGAAGGATTGCTAGCTCATGGGATGATGTAATCTCCTGGGTTCTGCTGAGTCAGGGGGATATGATGCAACTCTCCTGGACATTGCCGGTGAAGGGAAGGGAGGGGTTTAGTATATAAGTGTGGTGTGGGTGAAGGGAAGGTGCTTTGACTTTAAAAGTGTTGATCCTTTAATAAACCTTGTTGGACCGACCAGAGGACTCTGCGTGATTCTTCAAGATATTGAAGTGGCCTCACAAGGTGTAAATTACAAACATTGAAGTTTGAAATTATGAAACGATTGAACTTATGGCCGGGCCGCCCGGGGGGGGGGGGGAATCCAGCTGCCGACACTCGACGGCGTGGCATTATGCCCGCAGTCTTCAGTCAAGAGCTTGGGGGTCCGGCTGGACCCTCAGCTGTCTATGGACATTGCATACAGAAATCCCAGGGCCAACAGAAAATACTGGAGGTGTTTGGAAAAAATAGACCTTGACATTTGGGAGTTGGTTTCTGGGATTTATAGTTCACCTACAATCAAAGAGTATTCTGGACCCCACACTGAACCCCCATGACCAACAGGAAATACTTAAGGCCACCCAGTCCAGCTCCCTTCACCAGGGCAAGAAAACGTCATCAAAGCCCTCCCGACCAAGAGCCGTCCAGCCATAGACATAGGTATGATTCAGAGACACGCAGATATAGGATCCTAGATGTGAAAGGGACCGCTAAAGAAGGGCAGTTCTATGTGGCATGTTCCAGAGTGGGCAAAGCAGGCCATCTCCACATCAACACTTACAAGGAAACAACAAGAAATATACATGACTGACGCCCTTCCGGTTGCGTGAGAGGCTGTGTTTATTGTTGTTATATAAATGCAAAGTGATATATGTGTGCCTTCTCATGATATATTATCTTATAGAGCCTTGTACTGCAGAATATGTATTGATATTTATGACTGTATTTTGACACCACTGCAATATTATTGTGATTTTCATGCATTTTGTGTATTCACAACAATATAACCCATTGTTCACATGTGTTTACATAAATGTATGCTTTTTACAGTACATGTTGCCAGTGAAGTATAATTTGTGTTGTTACATTTATGGTTGAACAGCACCACCTTGTGTCCTTTAGGAGTAATTACCAGTATTTACCCTGAGTCTAAATTCTTTCCTTTTTGGACCCTTTCTTTCTGACAAAACCACCGTATGTCACAGCAAACGAGATCTGTTATTATTATTATTATGGTCTTCCTCTGGAAATCATATTATTGTTATCATTATCTCCCACCTCTTTGACCTGGACGAGGAGACGCCGGACAATGGGAACCGCAGCTTGTGGGTAACAGTATTTTTAAAGACTCCAGTCCCACAATCCTCTAAGTGCACAAAGTAATGAAGAAACTGTCCACATACTCTCAGTGTCTTACATATAAGTGCGCATCCTGGGATGAGGTAAAGCAATGGTGGGGCTCTTCCGTAGCCATGGAGGGCTCTGAGGCGAACCCGGGAGAAGACCAAATTAATCAATCCCAATCAGCAAGATCGCGTTTGATGCGTAAGCGCCTCGCCACGGTAGGTAAATATTGCGAGCTATATCTGAAGATACAGCTATTTCCACATAGATGGCTAAGCTCTAGATGTAGTAATAATGTAATAATAAAAGCCTACAATAGTTGGATAATGTCTCGGAGGTATTAATGTGGTCCAGGCCCAACTAGTCAACGGCCGAACGGATGATTGTCCATACAGTGCTGTCGCGCTGGAGGCTTCTTGGCGTGGGGACGCAGGCTGAAAAATAATATCCAGGGTATGCTGACTGATTGGAATTAAATCAAGGAATCCTCAGAAGCTGGGTCCCTAAATGACCCGGGAACCCAGATATAGAAGCCTATACTCAAGGCACTCAAGGGTTACCACTGCGCATGCGTAAATGGCGAAAGGGATCGAACCGGACTAAATGAGTTCTGCCAGCCGGTGTATATACTGCACAGTCAGATCAAGCAGAGATCTATATCACAGCACACAACAGTTGTGTGAATAATCCACTGTATATAAATATAAATCAAAGCAAAACACGATGGGAAAAAGGAGGAAAGACATCAAACGCAGCTGTGTGGACGCTTTGCAAAACTGTAGAATGGATGCCTATCCCAAGCGGGGTACCTCAAACATCTGTTGGTGATTCAAACTATTAATGCTGATATTCAAAAAATGTAGAAGACAATATTGGGGGGTCCCACACTGTGTAACCTGGGGGCAGTTCGCCGACGGTGTGAAGATCACCTCAAGCCCAGGAAGAGGTAAACCGTTTCGCTCCACTAGGGGGAGCTTTGTCAAGGCTATGACAGTCAAGACAGCAAAAGAGCGTCCCAAAATGTTTTCTATAAATGAGGAAAAGAAAAGGACCTAGAGTTAGGCTCAGGATAACAAGGAATCTAAAAAGAGCATTAAAAAATCATAAGAGTAGGCAAGGGACAGGTAGGTACACACCTAGTGTGTCATTCGAAGGACATAAACGATAGAGCTTGTACCAGAATCAGGTAAGTGTGTGTATGAGGTGAAAGGTTGCATTTTAAATGCAAGAGGTAAGTATGTAAATCAGGTGTGTTAGGTGAGTAGTTGTGAGATGCTCAATGGTTCATTGAGGCCACGTGGTGCCTCTGTTGCTAGGTTAATTATCCATTTTGATTCAGCTTTAATTAAAGCTTGTTTGGTGTCCCCATGTGGAGGAACATTAACTCTTTCAAGGCAGAGAAATGTTAAGCTATCATTGTGGTGATTGCATTCCTTGAAATGTGTGTATAGAATAGAATTCTCTGCATGGTGCCTGATCCTGGATCGATGTTCATTGATTCGTGTTCTGATAGTTCGCAAGGTGATACCTATATAAATGTCGCTACAATCACAGACCAGTGCATAAACGAGGGTTGACGAGGAGCAAGTTTATTTATTTATTTATTTATTATTCAATCTTGTATACTGCTCCTCCTGGCAGGCTCGGGGCGGTTTACATACAACCAGCAACACACAATATACAACAAAAGCGCTAAAACAACATTTACATAAAGTGTCATAGCAGAACAATAGACGGTTACCATATCCGGGATTTAGTTGAAGGCAAGCCTAAATAAGGCGGTTTTACATGCCCTCCGGAATGGAATGAGCTCGGTAATGGCGCGGACGTCGTCCGGCAGCGTATTCCATAATATCGGGGCGGCAGCTGAGAAAGCCCGCTGCCTGGTGGAAGACAGATGGCAGGAGTGGATTGATGGGACCTCTAATAAGTTTTGCTCTTCCGAGCGAAGTGATCTGGGGGGAACATACGGGGTAAGGCGGTCCCTCAGGTACACTGGCCCTAGACCATGCACGGCCTTAAAGGTCAGAACCAGCACCTTGAAGACAATTCGGTACTTGATTGGTAGCCAGTGCAATTGCTGCAAGATGGGAGTCACATGCTCCCTTGCCGATGCCCCCACCAGCAAGCGAGCCGCAGCATTTTGCACTAGCTTGAGTTTCCGAATTGTCGACAAGGGAAGGCCTATGTAAAGGGCGTTACAGTAGTCTAGTCTCGAGATGACCGTCGCTTGGATTACCGTGGCCAGGTCATTCCCGGACAAGTAGGGGGCCAGTTGCCTAGCCTGTCGTAGGTGGAAAAACGATGTTTTACTGACCATGGAGACCTGAGCCTCCATGGTCAGTAATGGGTCCAATTGGACCCCTAGGCTTTTTACCGAAGATGATGGGCTTAACTGTGCGCCATCCAGGCTAGGCAACCGGCACTCATCCAGCCCAGGCCAACCAGGCAATAGGATCTCCGTCTTCGACGGATTCACCTTCAGCCGGCTGGCACGCAGCCAACCAGTCACGGCTTCAAGGCATTGATGGAAACAATCGGGTACGGTATCCGGCCTGCCGTCCATTCTCAGCAAAAGCTGGGTGTCATCAGCATACTGATAACACTCCAGACCAAAGTAGCGAGCCAGCTGGGCCAAGGGGCGCATGTAAATGTTGATAAATAAGGGCGAGAGGATGGCCCCCTGGGGGACCCCACAACTTAATGGGAGCCTCCCAGAGACCTCCTCCCCCCTCTCCACACGTTGTCCCCGATCCTTGAGGAAGGAGGATAAGTTGAAAAGCATCTTGTGTTGCAACCTAGACCTGGAGGATCCCTCAGTAAACCACCACGAGGCAGCCGTGATTAAATGCTTTATTTGGAATAGGTAGAAAAAAGGAAAGAGATAAAAATATAGTCCACTGATGCTCCCAGCATCCAAGTATTGCAATGCAATAGTTCCAAAAGAGTTCAAGATCCAATATATAAAGAAATAGTCTTGAAACCCCAACGGACTAAAATCTGGGATAAGTCCTTGGCAAACAACGGCTTGGCTCAATACTTGAGTACCGTGGCGCGGAGGCTCAGCGGCCTGGTCCTGGACTTGAGTTCCATGGAGCTGGGCAATGAAAGCTTAACGTTGGCGTGAGATGCCGAGCACCACCGGGAACCAACTTAAATAGGTCCCCATTGTTTTGGTCTCTGAGGTGCTGACTTTGGCGCAACACTTTCTCAGGAACAGTTCGTGGGCTTGACCTTCCCAAGCCTCCCGAGGAAGGCAAATATGTCAGCTCGTTAGCAGCTGCACCTGGAGGAACGGGGGAAGGCGAGGTTCTGCCTTCCCAGCATTCTTTATCAGTCTGGGAAGAGAGAAGGCTGTGCCTGGCCTTGACCGCTGGCTGACGTGGAGGCCTCTGCAAGGGTTTCTTCTCAGACCTGTCGGTTACCTTGGATTTAACATGGCTTCTAGCTGGCTTGGCTATGGAGTCAGGCTGGGGCATGACACTGTCCTCCTTCCTCCGGAACCGGTAACAGCGAGTGAGGAGGGGCAAGGTTGTCTCAGGGGGCAACCCCCTTCTTTGTGGGGTGCCTCAGGGGGCAATCCTCTCCCCTTTATTGTTTAACATCTACGTCCGACCACTTGCTCAGTTGGTACGCAGCTTCAGGCTGGAGTGTCACCAATACGCGGATGACACCCAGCTCGTTCTGGGGATGGAGGGCCAACCCGACTCCGCACCTGATAATTTCCATCGCTGCCTTGAAGCCGTCACTGGATGGCTGCGAGCCAGTAGGTTGAAGGTGAATCCGGTTAAGACGGGGATCCTGTGGCTGGGTCGTCCGGGTACGGGTGGGGTTCAGCTTCCAACCCTGGACGGGGCGACACTTTGTCTGTCATCCGTTAAAAGTCTCAGAGTTATTCTAGACGCGCATCTGACGATGGAGAAACACATCTCCATCGTCAGTGGAGTGGCTTTCTACCATCTTTGGCAGGCGAGGAAGCTGGCTCCCTACCTGTCCCGCCATGACCTAGCCACAGTGGTCCAAGCCGCGGTCATCTCAAGATTGGACTACTGTAATGCTCTCTACATTGGCCTTCCCTTGTCAGTGATCTGGAAGCTGAAGCTGGTGCAGAACGCTGCGGCTCAGCCGCTAGCAGGTCTACCATCTTCCTGCCACGTGACGCCTGTCCTGCGCGAACTGCACTGGCTGCCGATTGAGCATCGGATCACCTTCAAGGTGCTGGTTCTAACCTTCAAGGCCTTGAATGGTCTGGGGCCAGTGTACTTAAGGGACCGCCTCTCCCTATATCATCCCACAAGACCACTGCGTTCAGAGTCCCTCAGCCTCCACGCAGTTCCAAGCGCCAAAACTCTCCATCTGACCTCAACACGTAGGAGAGCCTTCAGTGCAATAGCTCCAACTCTTTGGAATGCTCTTCCCCCCGAGGTCTGCGCACTCACCAATTTGCTAGCCTTTAGGAAGGCTTGCAAAACCTTCCTATTTGGACAGGCATTCGGCTAACTATCCCTGCCTTAGGCCTGGGAGTATCTATTGGGTGCTACGCCTCTTTGGATGTGTAAAAGTTGGTGTAAATCCTGATGTTTTTTAACTGTTTTAATCTGTTTTTACTGTGCTTTGTATTTCACGGTGTTTTCACCATGTGTAAGTCACCCCGAGCCGGACGGGAGGGGCGACAAACAAGTCGAAATAAATAAATAATAAACACAATAATAATAATAGTAATTAATATTTGTATTCCACCCTCTCTCTCTCTCGGGGGGGGGAGCGGGCATAATAAACACAATAATAGTAATTAATATTTGTATTCGGCCTTCTCTCGGGGGAACAGACATAGTAAACACAATCATCATCATCATTTGTATTTGTATACCGCTCTCACTCTCTCTCGGGGGGGACGGGCATAATAAACACAATAATAATGACAATGTATAACAATATAAGAGTAATTCCTCCTTCCTGCCTGGCAGAAAGGAGGGGGCTGGACTAGATGGCCTTTGGGGTTCCCTTCCAACTGACTCAGCCTCATAATAATAATAATAATAATGTATAATAATATCAGAGTAATTCCTTCTTCCTGCCTCACAGAAAGAAGGGAGCTGGACTAGATGGCCTTTGGGGTTCCCTTCCAACTGACTCAGCCTCATAATAATAATAATAATAATAATAATAATGTATAATAATATCAGAGTAATTCCTTCTTCCAGCCTGGCAGAAATAAGGGGGCTGGACTAGATGGCCTTTGGGGTTCCCTTCCAACTGACTAATAATAATAATAAAAATAATAATAATGTATAATAATATAAGAGTAATTCCTTCTTCCTGCCTCACAGAAAGGAGGGGGCTGGACTAGATGGCCTTTGGGGTTCCCTTCCAACTGACTCAGCCTCATAATAATAATAATAATAATGTATAATAATATCAGAGTAATTCCTTCTTCCTGCCTCGCAGAAAGGAGGGGGCTGGACTAGATGGCCTTTGGGGTTCCCTTCCAACTGACTCAGCCTCATAATAATAATAATAATAATAATAATAATGTATAATAATATCAGAGTAATTCCTTCTTCCAGCCTGGCAGAAATAAGGGGGCTGGACTAGATGGCCTTTGGGGTTCCCTTCCAACTGACTAATAATAATAATAATAATTAAAAAAAATAATGTATAATAATATAAGTGTAATTCCTTCTTCCTGCATGGCAGAAAGAAGGGGGGCTGTGTTTCAAATAATAACAATAATAATAATACATCACACAGTCCTAGGCACTTATTATTTATTTATTTATTATTCGGTTTTATATTCCGCTCCTCCCAGCAGGCTCGGGGCGGATCACAAAATGCAAACATACAATAAAACATACAATATAACAATAAAACATATCATAAAACATATCATAAAACATACAGTAAAAGCACAATACACAGCCATGGTGGTACAGGACTGCGATTCTTGGGAACTGTCTGTCGTGGGATCCAATACAACAGCCAGCAGAGGGACCTTGTCTGCTGTGGACTTGTCTTGTTGTGTTTCCAATAATAATAATTATTATTATTATTATTATTTGTATCCCGCCACCATCTCCCCAAATTGGACTCGGGCCAGCTAACATGAGGCCAAGCCCATAAAACAAAAAGAAGGACATAATGGCACCTCCAGCAAAAGAAGAGCCACACTCGGAAGACAGGCTGGGAATTCGAGGCGGGAAACATTTAGGGCCAGCTAATCTTGACCCCCATTGGGGTGAGAAGGAAGGGCACGGTGTAAATAATGTATATTTAGGGCCAGCTAATCTTGACCCCCATTTACCGTTTTTGAGAAGGAAGGGCAATGTTTTAATGTGTAAATAATGTATAAATAATAAACGGTTTGGGCCTGTGGTCGCATCTCCTTCTATGAACCGGTGTGAACTCTAAGATCTCCCGGGGAGGCCCTCCTCTCAGTCCCACCTCCGTCACAAGCACGGTTGGTGGGGACGTGAGAGAGACCGGGCCTTCTTGGTGGTGGCCCCCCGCTTCCGGAACGCCCTTCCACAGGAAATAAGGCACGCCCATCCCTCCCTTTCGTCAGAGCTTAAAGACCTAACAGGCCCCGGAAATCAAGAGCCACAGACCCTACCACCTCGTATTATTGGGTTTTTTACATCATTTCTACCCTGCCCTTCTCAACCCCCGAGGGGGGGCTCAGAGCGGCTTGAGAAAAGGCAGCCATTCGATGCCCATACACAATACGCAATATACAATATAAAACCATTAAAATACAGTTCAGTCAGTCAGTAGCCTTTATTTCGGTCAACAAACCATCGGCTAAGTCAGGTGAAAGTAGAACCATAGAATACAACATTTAAGAAATTAATAACATCGCATTTGGGTTATGATTAATGAGAACAAGTGTCACCGTTCGCTATCGGTTGAATGACTGTCTTTATCATTTAAAGCAGGAACTGATTGCCAATTAATAGTAAGTGTTCTGAGTACTCTTTGTTACACTCTTAGTGTTTCCAGGTTATTGATGAAGCACTTGCGGCTTTTTGCCGCTGCAAAGAGAAATTTGGCCACCTGTTCCGTTACCCTTTTGTCAAGATCAGACAGTAAATAAGTACAGTACCAATTTAGGGTTCGTCCTGGCCATTTGGTGAGTAGAGGGGATATTAACCTTAGTCTATCGTCCCTGTAAATTGTGCAAATAAAAAGTACATGTATTACCGTTTCTATGTTACCCTCCCCACAAGGGCAAACTCTGTGATCATAATCAGTCCCTTTGTATCTACCTTCTAGTATGGCTGATTTGAGGGCATTAAATCTGCCCCAACTGAAAGCAAGACCAAATTTTGGGATATTTAAATTTTCTAAGTATTTGGCACATCCCAAAGGATTAAACGTTAGGCCTAAATTCAGTGGAGAGCATGTGGAGCATGCCAGAGTCATTGAGGCCTGTTTGTCTATGTCACTGATTCGTTCTGCTAAGGTCTGCATTGTCTTTTGATGCTCAAGACGGCTCAGAATGTTCTCTGAGAGGCCCATCTGCCTAAGTTACTGGTTTAGTGCTTTGATTCGGTGGGATTTAAAGGGGTCTTCCTGAATCAAATATGTATAGCCCGCTTCCGGCCCTTTGTGCATACTCTCCATCCAGTATCCCAGGGCCCTTCTCCAAGCGAGTGATTCGAGAGAGGCTGTTCCTGATTCCAATCTTAAGACCGCAGATGGAACGCAATTGGGGACAGCAAACAGTTTTCTGAGAAGCCCTGATTGAACTTGTTCTACTTTATTGTGAAGCCTGTGGTCCATACTGGAATTGCATATAGTAATTGGGCTGTTACCTTTGCTTGGAAGACCTTTGTTGCAGCTGGGATATACTGGCCACCTTTGGTATAGAAAAAGCGAATTATTGCTTTACTACTGGATAGAGCGTTTTGTACAGCTATTTTTTGGTGGCATCCCCAGGAAGCTGTGCCCTGAAAGGTAACCCCTAAATATTTAAAACTGGAGACTTGTTCTATTAAGTTCTTTCCTATGTACCAGTTATGCCTGGCCCGCTTATTTGAGAAGATCATAATTTTGGTTTTACTATAGTTGATCTTTAGCAGGTTTTTCTCACAGTATTGGTTGAATGCACTCAGCACTCGCTTGAGTCCTACCTTGGTGTAGGATATGAGGGCAGCATCGTCTGCATAGAGCAAAAGGGGTATATTGGTGGATGAGATTTTAGGGGGATGTCCATTTGGTAGTGAGACATGAGTGGCCAGGTCGTTCAGGTATAGATTAAACAGGATAGGGGCCAGGATGCACCCTTGGCGTACCCCTCTATTTACTGCTATTGGCTTTGAGAGAGTGCCTTGTACACCACATCTTACTTGTGTTGAAGTGTTTGAATATAGGCTCTTAATCAGCCAGAGCAATCTTTTGTCAATTGTGGTCGTCTGTAATTTTTGCCATAGCAAATTCCTTGGAATTGAATCAAAGGCAGCTTTTAGATCGATAAAAGCGGTGAATATAAAACCATAAACATTCAGCATTAAAATACAGTTAGCATTAACACGCAATACACATTCACTTGCGTTAAAACAGTGTTCCATCCACAGCATGAGCCTTGAGCCATATCCATCAACTTGCCAGTGCAATTCCAATCCAAAGTGCTGCATTGTGCTAATGTGCAAATGCCTGGTCCCATAGCTAAGGTTTTACTCTAGTCCAGCGCCCTTCTTTCTGCCAGGGAGGAAGGAGGAATTACTCTTCTATTGTTATACATTATTATCTTCTATTATACATTATTATTATTATTATTATTATTAGGAGGCTTAGGCAGTGGGAAGGGGACCCCAAAGGCCATCTAGTCCAGCGCCCTTCTTTCTGCCAGGGAGGAAGGAGGAATTACTCTTCTATTGTTATACATTATTATTATTATTATTATTATTAGGAGGCTTAGGCAGTGGGAAGGGGACCCCAAAGGCCATCTAGTCCAGCCCCCTTCTTTCTGCCAGGGAGGAAGGAGGAATTACTCTTCTATTGTTATACATTATTATTATTATTATTATTATTATTATTAGGAGGCTTAGGCAGTGGGAAGGGAACCCCAAAGGCCATCTAGTCCAGCCCCCTTCTTTCTGCCAGGGAGGAAGGAGGAATTACTCTTCTATTGTTATACATTATTATTATTTTTATTATTATTATTATTAGGAGGCTTAGGCAGTGGGAAGGGGACCCCAAAGGCCATCTAGTCCAGCCCCCTTCTTTCTGCCAGGGAGGAAGGAGGAATTACTCTTCTATTGTTATACATTATTATTATTATTATTATTATTATTAGGAGGCTTAGGCAGTGGGAAGGGAACCCCAAAGGCCATCTAGTCCAGCCCCCTTCTTTCTGCCAGGGAGGAAGGAGGAATTACTCTTCTATTGTTATACATTATTATTATTATTATTATTATTAGGAGGCTTAGGCAGTGGGATCTAGTCCAGCCCCTAGGAAGGAGGAATTACTCTTCTATTGTTATACATTATTATTATTATTATTATTATTAGGAGGCTTAGGCAGTGGGAAGGGAACCCCAAAGGCCATCTAGTCAGGAGGCTTAGGCAGTGGGAAGGGGACCCCAAAGGCCATCTAGTCCAGCCCCCTTCTTTCTGCCAGGGAGGAAGGAGGAATTACTCTTCTATTGTTATACATTATTATTATTATTATTATTAGGAGGAGGCTTAGGCAGTGGGAAGGGAACCCCAAAGGCCATCTAGTCCAGCCCCCTTCTTTCTGCCAGGGAGGAAGGAGGAATTACTCTTCTATTGTTATACATTATTATTATTATTATTATTAGGAGGCTTAGGCAGTGGGAAGGGGACCCCAAAGGCCATCTAGTCCAGCCCCCTTCTTTCTGCCAGGGAGGAAGGAGGAATTACTCTTCTATTGTTATACATTATTATTATTATTATTATTATTAGGAGGCTTAGGCAGTGGGAAGGGAACCCCAAAGGCCATCTAGTCCAGCCCCCTTCTTTCTGCCAGGGAGGAAGGAGGAATTACTCTTATATTGTTATACATTATTATTATTATCATTATTATTATTATTAGGAGGCTTAGGCAGTGGGAAGGGAACCCCAAAGACCATCTAGTCCAGCCCCCTTTTTCTGCCAGGGAGGAAGAAGGAATTACTTACATTGTTGTTATTTTTAGGAGGCTTAGGCAGTTGGAAGGGGACCCCAAAGGCCATCTAGTCCAGACCCCTTCTTTGGTTGGACGAGGCTGGGGGGGTTAATCTCTCTCAGCTTTGTCCACCGGGCTACTCCGTACAGCACCAATCGAGACTGGGAGGGCGGGGAGGGGGAGTCGCAGTGGTCTATAAGGATTCCATCCCCTTGACCAGGTGCCCCATCCCGCAGTCAACCACGTTCGAATGTGTCGGCCTAAGGGTTGGTGACCGGGACAGGATAGGGATTCTGCTAGTGTACCGACCACCCCGCTGCACTACAGTCTCCCTACCTGAGCTATCCGGAGTGGTCTCGGGCCTGGCCATGGACTCTCAGCGGCTCATTGTGCTGGGGGACTTGAACATCCATGCCGAGACCACTCTATCTGGTGCGGCTCAGGACTTCATGGGCCATGGGCCTGTCCCAGCTAATATCGGGTCCCACCCACAGTGCAGGACACACGTTAGATCTGGTTTTCTGCCAGGGATGGGAAGAAGGTGGCGGAGTGGAGGAACTGACCATCATTCCTTTGCCATGGACCGACCACCACCTGATCAGGTTTAGACTTACTGTGCCTTTCCACCTCCGCAGGGGTGGTGGACCCATTAGAATGGTCCGCCCCAGGAGACTTATGGATCCGAACGGATTCCTGACGGTTCTTGGGGATTTTCCCGCCTCCTCGGTAAGTGACCCTGTTGAGGCTCTTGTTTCTCTCTGGGATGGGGAGATGACCAGGGCTATTGACACGATCGCTCCAGAACGCCCCCTCTTGAGCAACCGAGCTAAACCAGCTCCTTGGTTTACTGAGGAGCTGGCAGCGATGAAGCGAAAAAAGAGGAGGCTAGAGTGCGTGTCGCGTCGGAAGTGGAGCCGATCAGCCCATGCGCGCCTAGTCTCTTATCTGAGGACCTATGACGCAGCAACGAAGGCCACACAGAAGACATCCACTGCGGCCAGGGTTGCCGCTGCTAAGAACCGTCCGGCGGAACTGTTCCGAGTTGTGAGAGGACTATTAAATCCACCAGAGTGCGAGATCCCAGACAGCTGTGAAGAATTTGCACGGTTCTTCGCGGATAAAGTGGCGCTGATCCGTTCCGATTTTGATACCACTTTAACGACAGTCTCTGGGGATGTGACACGAGCATCTGTTTGTCCCGTTTTAATGGATTCGTTTCAATTGGTTCAGCTCGAGGATGTGGACAGGATCCTTGGAGAGGCGAGGCCTACCACATGCATCCTAGACCCCTGCCCATCCTGGCTGGTCAAAGAAGCCAGATGGGGTTTGGCAGAGTGGGTGATGGTGGTGGTCAATGCCTCCTTACAGGAAGGCAAAATTCCAGCCAGCTTAAAGCAAGCTGTTATAAAACCGCTGTTGAAGAAACCATCACTGGACCCCACTCAATTAGTGAACTATCGCCCACTTTCCAATCTCCCCTATTTGGGCAAAGTCATGGAACGTGTGGTGGCCTCACAACTCCAGGGGTTCTTGGTAGACATTGATTATCTTGATCCGGCACAGTCTGGCTTTAGGCCGGGACATGGTACTGAAACAGCCTTGGTCGCCTTGGTAGATGATCTACGCCGGGAACTCGACAGGGGGAGTGTGTCCCTGTTGGTTCTGCTGGACCTCTCAGCGGCTTTCGATACCGTTAACCACGGTATTCTTCTGGGTCGCCTCGCAGAAATGGGGCTTGGAGGTACTGCTTTGCAGTGGCTCCAATCCTTCCTGGAGGGTCGTTCCCAGAAGGTGTCATTGGGTGACACCTGTTCGGCTCCGCAATCTTTGTCTTGTGGAGTCCCTCAGGGTTCAGTTCTGTCCCCGATGTTATTTAACATCTACATGAAACCGCTGGGAGAGATCATTCGGAGTTTCGGAGTAAGGTGTTATCTGTACGCAGATGACGTCCAGATCTGTCACTCCTTCCCACCTGCCACCAAGGAGGCTGTCCAGACTTTGAACCAGTGTTTGGCTGCTGTGTCAGACTGGATGAGGGCTAGCAAATTGAGACTTAATCCAGACCAGACAGAGGTCCTCCTGGTCAGTCGAAAGGCCGAAGAGGGCATAGGGTTGCAGCCTGTGTTGGATGGGGTCACACTCCCCCTGAAGACGCAGGTTCACAGCCTGGGAGTGATCCTGGATTCATCGCTGAGCCTGGAACCCCAGGTCTCGGCGGTGGCCAGGGGAGCTTTTGCACAGTTAAGACTCGCGCGCCAGCTGCGCCCATACCTTGATCTGGCTACAGTCGTCCACGCTCTGGTCACATCCCGAATAGATTACTGCAACGCACTCTATGTGGGGCTGCCTTTGAAGACAGTTCGGAAATTACAGCTAGTCCAACAGGCAGCAGCCAGATTACTAACCAGAGCTACATACGGGATCATACCACCCCCCTGTTGTGTCAGCTCCACTGGCTACCTGTCCATTTCCGAGCTGAATTCAAAGTGCTGGTTTGTACCTTTAAAGTTCTATACGGTTCTGGCCCAGCTTACTTTTCCGAACGCATCCGGGGAGGCCCTGCTCTCGCTCCCACCAACTTCTCAAATGTGGTTGGTGGGGACGAGAGAGAGGGCCTTCTCGGTGGTGGCTCCCCGTCTGTGGAACACGCTTCCAAGCGACATACGATCAACACCATCCCTCCTGGCATTCATGAAAAAAGTAAAATCTTGGCTGTGGGACCAAGCATTTGCACATTAGCACAATACAGCACTTTGGACTGGATTTGTAACGGCAAGTTGATGAATATGGCTCAATGCTCCTGTTATGGACGAAATACTGTTTTTAACTTAAGAGAATGTGTATGATGTGTTAATGTTACTTGTATTTTAATGTGTTTTAATGCTGTATGTTTTTGGTTTTATATTGTACTAGCTGTACCCGGCACGCGTTGCTGTGCCCTATGTAGGAGATGTTGAAAAGTATGTAAGGGTATGTAGTGATGTGTGTGTTGTGTGTGTGTGTATATGTGTTTGGTTGTGTGTATGTATGGCTGTATGTGTGTTTATTTGTTGTGTGTGTGTTTTTATTTGTGTCTGTGTATATTTGGGTGGGTGTGTGTGGGTGAAGGTATGGGTTTGTTTATATATGTGTTTGTGGTTTTGTGTGTGTTTATGTATTTGTATGTGTGTATATATATGGTATTGCTGTCTGTGTATGTGTTTATTTTTGTGGGGTTTTTTTGTGCAGTAGTGGGGGTTTTTTGTTTTGTTTTTTGTCAGCTTGCCTGTGTCTTCGTTGTCCATCTGTTCTGGTTCCTGATGGCCGCCTTCTCGCTCTCCTCCGGTGCCTGTCTGCCGTTCCCAGAAGAGGAGGGGAAGGGAGAGAGACTGTGCGGGCCTTTTTCGCAGGAGGAGGTGGAGGACGTGGTCCTGACCAGAGCACCGTTCTCCACCGCAGCCCTCTTCCCTGCGAAGGTCGCTCTTCGGCCCACCCTGTGGCAGGGAAGTGGCGAAGGGGGAGCGATGGCGGCGGCGCCATGGCCGTTCTTCCGGCCCCTGTGCGCTCTCCTCTGCCGGTTCAGTGCTGCTTCCTGAATTGGAGGACGAAAGGGCCCCCCGCGCGATCTGTCTTCTGCTCCCAGAAGAAAAGGGCGAAGGGAGAGCGATCGCGCGGGGGTCCCTTTCGTCCTCCTCTTCAGGGAGTAGCACGGAGGCGGCGGAGGAGAGTGAAAAGGGGCCGGAAGAGCGTCCATGGCGCCGTCGCCATCGCTCCCCCTTCGTCACTTCCCAGCCACAGGGTGGGCCGAAGAGCGACCTTCGGAGGGAGGAGGGCTGCATTGGAGAACGTTGCTGTGATCGGGCGCACGTCCCTCAGCTCCTCCTGTGAAAGTGGGCCGCACGGTCCCTCTGCCTTCCGGTCCTCTTCTGGGAGCAGAAGAGAGGCAGCGAAGGAGAGGGAGAAGGCTACGAATTTTCTGTTTGCGTGTTAGGTATGTGTTTCCTGCCGGGTTTTTTTTTGTGAGGGACAACTTCCGGGGGAGTGTTATTTGCGGGACAGGAAGTGGCTTCTGCGCCATTTTGATTGTAGTTTTTTGGTGTTCCGGATCCCTCCATAGGTTTGCATGGGTTTTTTGGGGGGCCGGTTTTAGGGGTCTTAGGAGTTATGTTTTGGGGTTTTTGTGTGCCACGATTGTAGCTGCTGGTCTGTTGAAATGTGTGTGGTGGGTTTTGAGGGTCTGGGTGTTATGGTGTGTCCGTGCATAAGCGTCAAAAACGGACTCTCTCTCTTTATATATATAGATTATGTTGGCATCGAATTATGTCTTTTGTTAGGCCGCTCTGAGTCCCCCTTTGGTAGAGAAGAGCGGGGTAGAAATGTTGGAAATAAATAAATAAATAAATAAATTCGCACCTTGTCTTCTTGAATTTTATTTTATTTTATTTTAGTGCTTTTTATTATTATTTTATAATTATAATAATTTTATAATAATATAAAAATATAAAAATAATATAATAATGTTATATTATATTATAATGTCTATATATATACTATAATATAATAATTATGATAATAATAATAATATATGAATATTTCTTGATATATTAATACGTTAATATTAATATATCAAGCACCTAGCGCACCAGCAAGGAGCCTATCCCTGCTGCTGGAGACTGTGGCGGAGTGGGCATTGAGGTTCCCTAGACTCGTGGTGCTGGGGGACTTCAATGTCCATGCCAACACAGCCTCCCTACCATTTGCAGCAGGGGACCTAGTGTCGACCATGGTGGCACTGGGCCTCTCCCTTTCTAAGTCGGGCCCCACACATCGGGCTGGTCACACTCTCGATCTCATCTTCTCTGCGGGTGTCCAAGTGTCCGTCACCTCCGTAATAGAGGTGCCATGGTCTGACCACTGTGCTCTAAGAGTCCGGGTCGAGCAGCTACGTCCTTCCGGCAAGGGTGCCGAACCGATTTGGGTTCGCCCGAAGGGACTTTTGGAACCAACTAGGTTCCTGAATGCCCTGAGGGATTTGGAGCCTGCCAGCGACTCGCTCGATGAGCTAGTTACCACCTGGAACTGTAAGCTATCTGCTGCTCTCGACGAGATCGACCCTAAATGCCCTCTCAAACCCCGCAAGCGTTTCTCCCCCTGGTTCACTGAAGATCTTAGGGCCATGAAGCGGGAGAAGAGACGGCTAGAGCGCATGTGGAGGAAGCTCCGTGACGGACCCTCGGAATCAGCTTATGAGCTCTTTAGGAAGGCTTATGAGCAAGCTATCAAGGAGGCGAAAAATTCTTACTATGTTTCCTTGATAGCGCCTGCAGATTCACGCCCGGCTCAATTGTTCAAGATAATTCGGCAATTAACGATGATCCCTACCATCCCAAACAAGGACGATCGGGCCCTTACCGCCGAGGCTTTTCAGAATCACTTTGCAGACAAGATTGCGACGCTCCGCCAGGACCTCTCTGCCACGGTTGATACAGTACAGGAACTCGAGACTCCGTGGCCCTCCGCCAGGTTCACCTTCGACCGGTTTTGACCACTGGACGTAGAGGATGTTGACAAGATTGTTGCAGCCCTTCGACCGAACACCTGCTCCCTCGACCCGTGCCCCTCCACGCTGATTCGAGCTTGCGTGGAGGGGTTACGAGGCCCTCTGTTGAATATAGTCAACTGCTCCCTTGAGCAAGGAGCTTTTCCAGAGGAGTTAAAAGAGGTGGTGGTAACTCCATTGCTGAAAAATCCGGGGTTAGATCCCGCGGCTCCCTCCAATTACCGTCCAGTGTCTAACTTGCCGTACCTGGGCAAGACAATTGAGAGGGCAGCAATGGAGCAGCTGCAGGCTTTCTTGGATGATGCAACCTGGCTAGACCCCTTCCAGTCCGGCTTCCGTTCTGGCCATGGGACAGAGACTGTCCTGGTCTCCATCACAAACCTACTCCGTTGCCATTTGGACCGAGGCGGATCGGCGCTGCTCGTGTTATTGGACCTCACGGCAGCGTTTGATACTGTCAATTACCAACTTTTGACACACCGCCTGGCGGTGGCAGGGGTAAGGGGGACAGCCCTAAATTGGCTGTCCTCCTTCCTCCAAAACCGCCTGCAGCGAGTGAAGTGGGGAGGGGTGGTCTCCGGGGGTTCCCCACTACGGTGCGGGGCACCCCAGGGGGCCATTCTCTCCCCGCTGTTATTTAACGTCTATATGCGACCACTCGCCCAATTGGTGCGGAGTTTTGGGCTGGAATGTCACCAGTACGCTGATGACACCCAGCTCATTCTGAGGATGGACCCCGGGGTGGACTCTGTACCCGATAGTTTACATCTCTGCCTTGAGGCCGTAACTGGATGGCTGCGAGCCAGTAAGTTGAAGGTGAACCCGGCAAAGATGGAGATCTTGTGGCTGGGCCGCCCGGGGGGGGGGGGGATCCAGTTGCCATCGTTTGACGGCGTGGCACTATGCCCGCAGCCTTTAGTAAATTAATAGTGGCCTTTAGTAAATTAATCAGTGGCCTTTAGTAAAGAGCTTAGGGGTCCAGCTGGACCCCCAGCTGTCCATGGAGGCGCAGATCGCATGCGCCTGCAGGACAGCTTTCTACCATCTGCGACAGGCAAAACGTCTGGCCCCCTATCTCTCCCACTGCGACCTGGCCACGGTGATCCAAGCCACGGTCAACTCGAGGCTCGATTACTGTAATGCGCTGTACATTGGCCTGCCTTTGTCGGCGATCTGGAAACTCAAGCTGGTGCAGAACGCAGCAGCTCGCCTGCTCTTGGGGGTCCCAAGAACAGCCCATGTAACACCACTCTTACGCGAACTGCACTGGCTACCAATTGAATTCCGGGTCTCCTTCAAGGTGTTAGTACTAACTTTCAAGGCCTTATATCGTTTGGGGCCAGTGTACTTGAGGGAGCGGCTTACCCCATACGTGCCCAGAAGATCACTGCGTTCAGATGGGCTCAACATGCTGGAGGTCCCTGGCATGAAGATCTGCAAGCTGTCCTGCACGCGACAGAGGGCGTTTTCAGTGGTTGCACCAACCCTCTGGAACTCGTTGCCAGAGGAGACGCGAGCTCTATGGGACCTAATGACATTTCGTAGGTCCTGTAAAACCTGGCTGTTTAGACAGGCATTTGGTGCTCTACCTCAACCTGCCACTCAGCCGCGTTGCTGCCATTGCACTTTGCACTATGCACTGATTATTGTTGTTTTATTGTAGGGGGTGGGGGTTTTAAATTGGTTTTATCTTGCTGTTATGTTTTAACCTGGTATGTTTTTATGGGTTGTAAACCGCTCTGGGCTTCGGATAAAGCGGTCTATTAAGCCGAAAAATAAATAAATAAATAAATTATTAATGATGTGTAATATATAGTAAATATAATAAATAATAAATAAATGATGTAGATTAGAATGTAGTTCATGTCCATGTGATTTTTAAATATTTCTGATATTTACTTATGGTAATAGATGCTTTGCTATTGTATAAGATGCTGTGCTATGTAATCAGGCATTTATTGGGTTAAACTGCAGAAGGAGAGTCCAGCAGTGGTATGACCTTCTTATATGTAAACATGATAGATAAGAGACGCTGAACTCCTTCTCAGTAGCCATGATGGACGCGCTCTGAGATGCAGGCTGCAGAATCGCTCTGTGTAAGATGCTTTTCTTATTTTTGTTTGTCTCATTAATAAAATGAACTTTTGGAGTTCATACATGACTGCAAACTGATTTAACCCTGACAGTTCAGCCTCCAGGTGCGGCCCTCCATAATATTTTTTGGCTCTCGTGCGGCCCCTTGGAAAAAATAATTGCCCACCCCTGATTTAGCAGGTCCTGGTTGTTCAGGGAATGCAGTGAATTATTCCCTTGAGTATTGCAAAGAAATGTGCCTTTCTGCCTGCCTTCTGTTCCTTTAGCCACATTTGTGTTCAACCCAATGAAATCAATGCCATCCTCCAAATTCTAGTATTCTTTTTTTTTCTTCCTCCACCCCTCCCTTTCTTTCTGGATTGATTCCTCTCTTTTTAAAGAATCATTGATTCCCTTTGCTGGTATCTGTGTATGTGCCTTGGTGTCTGCATTTCCATTTTCAACATGGCCCATGAAGGGGAAGGGGGGAAATCTTGGAGGTAAAGAAGGACTCTGGCTTTCTCCTTTGATCTTTCGTTTTTTTCTTCACCAGGGAAACGAGGACTCTTTGGAGCGGCCTCTTGGGTCCAGTAAGGAAACCAATAATATAGGAAGAAAAAATCCTCTCGAGGTGATGACCTTGCTGAATTCTTGACTTCACTTACAGATAAAAAAAGGAAAAAAGAGTCAAGTATCTGTATTGCAATTACAGACCTTTCTGAGTCCCCTTCAGGGTGAGAAGGGGGCATATAAATACAGAGAATAATAAATTAATCTTCGTTCACGAAATAATGCCAGAGAGAGAGATCACTGTTGACATGGAGGAGAAAGCATTTAAATGCCTGGAGTGTGGAAAAAGTTTCACTCAGAAGGGAGATCTAAGAAAACATCAAAGGATTCACACTGGGGAAAAACCCTATGAATGCCTCGAGTGTGGAAAGAGCTTCATTCACAGTTCAAGTCTACATTCACATCAAAAGACTCACGCTGGGGAGAAACCCTATAAATGCCTGGATTGTGGAAAGAGCTTCATTCATAGTTTCAGTCTATGTTCACATCAAAGGACCCACACTGGGGAGAAACCCTATGAATGCCTGGATTGTGGAAAGAGCTTCACTCAGAAAGGACACTTACATTCACATCAAAGGATTCACACTGGGGAGAAACCCTATGAATGCCTGGATTGTGGAAAGAGCTTTGCTAAGGTTTCAAATCTACGTAGACATCAAAGGATTCACACTGAGGAGAAACCCTATGTATGCCTGGATTGTGGAAAGGGCTTCACTCAGAAAGGACACTTACATTCACATCAAAGGGTTTCTCATTATAGGGTTTCTCACACTGGGGAGAAACCCTATAAATGCCTCGAGTGTGAACAGAGCTTTACTCATAGTTCAGGTCTACGTTCACACCAAAGGACTCACACTGGGGAGAAACCCTATACATGCCTGCAGTGTGGACAGAGCTTCACTCAGAGTTCAAATCTATATAGCCATCAAAGAATTCACACTGGAGAGAAACCCTACAAATGCCTGGAATGTGGACAGAGCTTCACTAATAGTTCAAGCCTACATATACATCAAAGGAATCACACTGGCGAGAAACCCTATAAATGCTTGGATTGTGGAAAGACCTTCACTCAGAGTTCAAGTCTACGTTCACACCAAAGGACTCATATTGGGGAGAAACCCTATACATGCATTGAGTGTGGAGAGAACTTCACTCAGAGTAGAAACCTCTGTACACACCAAAGGACTCACACTGGGGGGAAACCCTATACATGCCTTGAGTGTGGACAGAGCTTCACTCGTGGTTTCAGTCTACGTTCACACCAAAGGATTCACACTGGGGAGAAACCCTATAAATGCCTCGAGTGTGAACAGAGCTTTACTCATAGTTCAGGTCTACGTTCACACCAAAGGACTCACACTGGGGAGAAACCCTATACATGCCTGCAGTGTGGACAGAGCTTCACTCAGAGTTCAAATCTACATCGCCATCAAAGAATTCACACTGGAGGGAAACCCTACAAATGCCTGGAATGTGGACAGAGCTTCACTAATAGTTCAAGCCTACATATACATCAAAGGAATCACACTGGCGAGAAACCCTATAAATGCTTGGATTGTGGAAAGACCTTCACTCAGAGTTCAAGTCTACGTTTACACCAAAGGACTCATATTGGGGAGAAACCCTATACATGCATTGAGTGTGGAGAGAACTTCACTCAGAGTGGAAACCTCCGTACACACCAAAGGACTCACACTGGGGGGAAACCATATACATGCCTTGAGTGTGGACAGAGCTTCACTCGTGGTTTCAGTCTACGTTCACACCAAAGGATTCACACTGGGGAAAAACCCTGGAAATGCTTGGAGTGTGGTCAGAGCTTCACTCATAGTTCAGGTCTACGTAGACATCAAAAGACTCACATTGGGAAGGAACCCTATAAATGCCTGGAGTGTGGACACAGCTTCACTGATAGTGGAAGTCTACGTTCACATCAAAGGACCCACACTGGGGAGAAACCCTATGAATGCCTCAAGTGTGGAAAGAGCTTCGCTCATAGTGGAAGTCTACATTCACATCAAAGGACCCACACTGGGGAGAAACCCTATGAATGCCTGGATTGTGGACAGAGCTTCACTCATAGTTCAGGTCTACATTCACATCAAAGGAATCACACTGGCGAAAAACCCCATACATGCTTGGAGTGTGGAAAGAGCTTCACTCATAGTTCAAATCTACGTACACATCAAAGAACTCACACTGGGGAGAAACCCTATGAATGCTTGGAGTGTGGGAAGAGGTTCATGGATATGTCAAATCTACATAGTCATCAAAGAACTCACACTGGAGAGAAAACCTATAAATGCCTGGAATGTGGACAGAGCTTCACTCATAGTTCAACTCTACGTACACATCAAAGAACTCACACTGGAGAGAAAACCTATAAATGCTGGGATTGTGGAAAGACCTTCACTCAGAGTTCAAATCTACGTTTACACGAAAGGACTCATACTGGGGAAAAACCCTATACATGCATTGAGTGTGGAGAGAACTTCACTCAGTGGAGACCTCCGTAGACATCAAAGGATTCACACTGGGGAAAAACCCTGGAAATGCTTGGAGTGTGGTCAGGGCTTCACTCAGAGTTCAGGTCTACGTACACATCAAAAGACTCACATTGGGAAGGAACCCTATAAATGCCTGGAATGTGGAAAGAGCTTCACTCGTAGTTCAAGTCTAACTAATCATCAAAAGACTCACACTAGGGAGAAACCCAATAAAGACATAGCGTCGAATCCTAGAATAATAGAGTCGGAAGAGGCCACATGTGGGCCATCTAATCCAACCCTGCTGTGATTTGATATACTTCATATGCTTTTATGGGTTTAACCAAAATGTTTTAATATTAATGATGCTTAGTAATGTTTTAATATTTGTATATTTTAAGTTGTGTTGCAATGCTTTCAATTCTGTGCTGCTTTGAATCTCCATCTGGAGAGAAACAGCGGGATATAAATATAATACCAATAATAACCCCCTGCCATGCAGGAAAAGCACATTCAACGTATCCCTGACGCATGGCATGTGGAAAGAGCTTTTCTGAGAGTTTAAATCTATATAGACACAGAATTCCCATCGGAGGAAACAGTGGTAATTGATCCCAGAGAGACTCTCCAAGGCAGAACTACTCAAACCTTTCATGTTGAGTAGTACACTTTTTAGACATGCATCCTTTCGCAACGCAGTAATTCAGTTTAACTAGCAAAGCAGGTTAAACCAACCCCTTATAAGATTTTCAATACATTTAATATAATAATATAGAGATAAAAGTTTCATGTAATCTTTCTGTATAAATAGTCCTCGTGAGGTTTCTTCAGTCGTTGCTCCGTGTGGTTCCATCCAATCATTGTTACTAATACATTTTATTTCCTTAATTATAAACTTATCCATTGTGTTGTTGCTTATTTGTTCAATTGATTATCCGTCCAAGGCACTCGGAGTTTTCCTCCAACACCACAGTTCAAAAGCGCCTTCTCTTCCTTCGCTCAGCCTTCCTTATGGTCCAGCTCTCACATCCATAGGTTGCTACGGGGAACACCATTGCTTTAACTATGCGGATCTGTGTTGCCAGAGTGATATCTCTACTCTTCACTATTTTAACGAAATCGGTCATTGCTTTCCACTCAAGAAGTAAACATCTTTTGATTTCCTGGCCTCCGTCTGCGTCCACAGTCATCTTCGCACCTAGAAATACAAAATCTGTCGCTGCCTCCATGTTTTCTCCCTCTATTTGCCAGTTATCAGTCTGGTTGCCATAATCTTGGTTTTTTTAATATATATTTAACTGCAACCCAGCTTGTGCCCTTCCTTCCTTCACCTTAGTGAGAAGCTTGGCTGGTGAAAGCTTGCCGGGAGGGGTTACGTGACCCCCTGTTGAAATTAGTCAACACCTCCCTTGAGCAAGGAGTGTTTCCAGGGGGATTGAAAGAGGCTGTGGTCACTCCATTGCTGAAGAAGCCGAAGTTAGATCCGTCGGTCCCTCCCAACTACCGCCCAGTGTCGAAATTATCGTACCTGGGCAAGGTGGTTGAAAGGGCAGCAATGGAGCAGCTGCAGTCCTACCTAGATGATGCAACTTGCCTTGACCCCTTCCCGTCCGGCTTCCGTTCAGGGCATGGGGCGGAGACGGTGCTGGTCGCCATCACAGATAAGCTGTGTCGCCATCTAGATCAAGGTGGATCGGCGCTGCTCGTGTTATTGGACCTCACGGCAGCATTTGATACTGTCGACCATGATCTCTTGACCCACCGATTGGCCGGGGCCGGGGTGAGGGGGTCAGCCCTTAGTTGGCTGTCCTCCTTCCTCCGGAACCAGTCTCAGCAAGTGAGAAGGGGTGAGATTGTCTCCGGGAGCGCCCCACTTCCTTGTGGGATGCCCCAGGGGGCAATCCTCTCCCCTTTATTATTTAACATCTACGTCCGACCACTTGCCCGGTTGGCGCGCAGCTTCAGGCTGGAGTGCCACCAATATGCGGATGACAGCCAGCTCATTCTGGGGATGGAAGGCCAGCCTGACTTCATACCCGATAATTTCCATCGTTGCCTTGAAGCCGTCACTGGATGGCTGCGAGCCAGTAGGTTGAAGGTGAATCCGGCTAAGACGGACATCCTGTGGCTGGGTCGTCCGGGTACGAGAGGGGTCTGGCTTCCAACCCTGGACGGGGCGACACTTCGCCCGTCTCCATCTGTAAAAAGCTTGGGAGTCACGCTCGACTCCGAGCTGTCAATGGAGAAACATATCTCCATTGTCAGTGGAGTGGCCTTTCACCACCTCCGGCAGGCGAGGAGGCTGGGTCCCTACCTGTCCCGTCATGACCTAGCCACAGTGGTCCAAGCCACGGTCATCTCAAGATTGGACTACTGTAATGCCCTTTACATCGGCCTTCCCTTGTCGATGATCCAGAAGCTTAAGCTGGTGCAGAACGCTGCAGCATGGCTGGTGGCAGGCCTTCCATCTCGCTGCCACATCACGCCTGTGCTGCGCAAACTGCACTGGCTTCCAATAGAGCACCGGATCACCTTCAAGGTGCTGGTTCTGACCTTCAAGGCCTTGAAAGGTCTGGGGCCAGTGTACTTAAGGGACCGCCTCTCCCACTACAGTCCTCCGCGACCACTGCGTTCCGAAACCCAGAACCTCCTGGTGGTGCCTAGCCGCCAATCTATTCACCTGGGTACAACACGAAGGAGGGCATTCAGTGCCGCTGCGCCGGTGTTGTGGAACGCCCTTCCTTCCACAATCCGAGCCCAGACCGATTTGTTAACTTTCCGCAGGGCTTGCAAAACCCTCCTTTTTACCCAAGCGTTCGGTTCATAGATATAGGAACATGTAAACTGAGCTTGGCATGCCGGATTGCTGTCATTTTAAGAGGTGGATTTGTTTTATTGCGTTTTTACTGTTTTACTGTGTTTTATGGCTTCATATGAATGTAAGTCGCCCTGAGCCTACGGGAAAGGGCGACTAAGAAATCGAAGTAATAAATAAATAATAAATAAATAAATAAGCCTCCCCGGCTCCTCCTCGCTCTCAGCCATCAAAGTGGTATCATCTGCACATCTAAGGTTGTTAATGTTCCGTCCAGCCATTTTAACTCCAGCCCGGGATTTGTCCAGCCCCACACGGTGCATGATGTGTTCTGCATACACGTTGAATAGGGAGGGTGAGAGGAGGTAACCCTGCCGTACTCTTTTCCCAATCTCGAACCAGTCTCTTGCCCCATAGTCTGTTCTGACTGTTGCTACATGGTCGTGATAAAGATTCCTCAGGAGACAGGCAAGGCGATTTGGTCTCCCCATGTCACCAAGAACTTGCCACCATTTATTATGATCCACACAGTCCATAGATGTTTTTCTGAAACTCCTTGCCTTCCTCCATTCTCCACACACACACAAACACAGAGCATGGGTTGCGTGAACACTAAACTATTGCACTAAGGCAATATTTCATTATCAAATAGTATCTATATATATAAATGAGTTCCCGTCATGGAACGACCGTCCCAAACAGAGAAACCTTACAATGCAGAGACACCAAAGTTGCCAACAGAAATAGGCCTCAGGCAAGGTAGGTTTTGAGCAAAGAAACTTTCCCACCCCAAACCTAGAAGGCCCCCAAAACAACGATTAAAAAAACTACATTTCCCAACATCCTCCGGGGCTGCCAACGACTCTCCCAGCCTCTACATTCTGACAACATGATTGGCTGTCAATAAGGGCGGATTTGCATAACTCCCCTACTGGCCAGCCAACATGAACATTCCGACCCATAATAAACTGCCAGAGGAGGATAAGGCAAAGGGCTGAGGCACAAACGCCCAATTCACTTCCCACAGAAAATTTACACCCCTACAAATCACAGACCATGCCCAAAATTGACAGTAAGGCTTCATTAACTTAATTTCCCTGACTAGGCCTCACTTAATGGGATGCTGTTTACGCTCTGAATTGACAGTAAGGCTTCATTAACTTGCTGTTCCTGACAAGGCCTCAGCTCATGGGACAATGTGTATGGCCTGAATTTACAGTAACCTACCTTGGCACACAGAGCCCCTATGACCCACGCTACATTCTACTACAGTTCGGAGGAGGGTGGACCATGGATTATGGGACTTGAAGTACCACCATGGAAAATGGGATTTGTAGTACTTCAAAACCCATCATTCCCCACAGACCACTGTGTCCCAGAACCAAGACCAATAAAGACCCAAATTGGCACACAATGCCCCCATGACCCACACTCCTTTCGACTGCAGTTTAGAGGAGGACACACCATGGATAATGGGATTTCAAGTACCTCCACTCACTTCCAAAGTACCCCACCCACACTCGCATCAACCGCTACATCAACACAGCACACGGAAATTCAAAAAAAAAAGTATATCCACAAGCCATGCAGAACGCCAGCAACACCACACACCAACAACTCCACAGGACTCCAACATCCCACCCACCAAAACAACCCACAACAACACAGCCATGACCCCAACAACACCATAACTAACAACAATTCCAACCCTTACATACTCAGACTTTCTCGCATCTCCAAAATAGGGCACAGCAACGCGTGCCGGGTACAGCTAGTATTATATAATGCGCAAAGAGGACGACCCGATTCACATTCAGAACCAGAAGCACAATTCAAAACCGTAATTAACGGATATAATCTCACATGACAGTGTTCAGTTTCCAAAGTTCCAAAGCCAGAAAATCCGGAGTATAGTCTATGTATCAGTCCGCAGTCATGTGAATGCCGTCTGCAAAAGGTTCCAATATCGTGAACGGAAGAAATGAGTCCCCAATGTCAAATAGGCGTAATCCAATACGCGATAGGACAACAAGGAGATGTTGTTTACTCCACAATTATAGATATAAGCCTTGGCCCCAGCCTTGGTTCCAGGGTCTCTTACTATTCTCGATGTTACTGTGCTTCCTGTACACATCTTCTGTGTAGTCCCGCCGCCTTCTCTTGGTTATCATTTCTATTTTGTGCATTTGGCCTGTCCCTTGTGGTCTGTGTTTCATTAGGTTATTTTGCAATGGTTTATTTTATTTTGTTACTTTATGCCTCTTATTGTGATGTAATTTTTTGTTGCTTTATATTTTATTTTGCTGTATTGTATTTTCGGACTTGGCCTCATGTTAGGCGCCCCGGGTCCCGTTTGGGAAGATGGTGGGGGGGTATAAATAATAACTATAGAACTGGCTGTCCTCCTTCCTCCAACGCCGCCAGCAGCGAGTGAAGTGGGGAGGGGCGGTCTCCGGAGGCTCCCCGCTGAGTTGCGGGGTGCCTCAGGGGGCTATCCTCTCCCCGCTGTTATTTAACATCTATATGTGACCACTCGCCCAACTGGTACGGAGTTTTGGGCTGGAGTGTCATCAGTACGCTGATGATACCCAGCTCATTCTGAGGTTGGACCCCGGGGCAGTCTCTGTACCCGATAATTTCCATCTTTGCCTTGAAGCCGTTACTGGATGGCTGCGAGCCAGTAAGTTGAAGGTGAACCCGGCGAAGACGGAGATCTTGTGGCTGGGCCGCCCGGGGGGGGGGGGTAGTGACCCAGTTGCCAACTTTCGATGGTGTGGCCCTCTGCCCTCAGCCATCGGTAAAAAGTCTGGGGGTCCGGCTGGACGCCCACCTGTCCATGGAGGAGCAGATTGGCTGCACCTGCAGGACAGCATTCTACCACCTACGGTTGGCTAAGCGCCTGGCTCCCTACCTCTCCCAACGCGACCTTGCTACGGTGATCCAAGCCACGGTCATCTCGAGGCTCGATTACTGTAATGTGCTCTACATTGGCCTTCCCTTGTCAATGATCTGGAAGCTTAAGCTAGTGCAGCACGCCGCAGCCCGCCTCCTCCTGGGTGCTGCAAGATCTGACCGCGCGACCCCACTCCTGAGCGAGCTGCACTGGCTTCCGATTGAATTCCGGGTCCTCTTCAAGGTGTTAGTTCTCACCTTTAAGGCCATCTATGGTTTGGGGCCAGTGTACCTGAGGGAGCGACTTACCCCTTATGTGCCCGCGAGATCACTGCGCTCTGAGGAGCTTAACCTCCTTGAGGTGCCTTCCCTTGGAACCTGCAGACTGGCCACTACACGGTGGAGGGCATTCTCTGTAGCTGCCCCAAGTCTCTGGAACGGCCTCCCGGAGGAGATCCGCGCCATCCGCGCTCTTCTGCCCTTCCGCAAGGCCTTGAAGACTTGGCTCTTTAGGAAGGCGTTTGGCCCTTAACTCAACCACACTGTGTGCCATGCCGCCTATCCCCCCAGATTCTTATCTCGTCCCCCAGCCTTCGCTGAGGGCTAGTGTTTTTAATATGTTTTAACTGCTTTGATGTTTAATGTGTTTTAACTGTTTAATCTGTTTTATTACTCACGGTGTTTATGCTTCTTCTGTAAACCGCTCTGAGCTCCGGAGTGAGCGGTATACTAAATCGAAGTTAATAAATAAATAAATAAATAAAATTATTTCAGCTACCATTAGGTCCTTGCCATCTTAGTTTTTTTCCCCAAAATAAATTCCAAAGTTATTAAAAACAAACACAACATTTAAAACATTACAATACAATCACAGACTTGACACATTCACAAGACTCACATGTTCTTGAACTTGCCTCCACCTCCCCCCTTAAATCTAGTTTTTCGCGTGCATTATCGGGATTCTTATGTTTGATCCAAACGATTATTAGTACAGCATTGTCCATTCAATGTCATCTTTTTTCAAATGTTCTATTATCAATGTCCAATCGGTGTACTTCAGTTTGTTGTTTTCTGTCACACCCCAGCCTGGTCCCCAACCTGTTTCCTTGGTCAAACCAGACCGAAGCCATGATATTCCAGTCAGGCCTGCTAGGCCAAAAGACAAGCCGCAGCCAGGCAGCCTTTGCAAAGACTCCCAGTTCATTCATCGTTCAAGGCCAAGTGGAGCTCGGCTCCCTCTCGGCCCGATAAGCAGAGATGGGACGACTCCCTTTTGCCCAGGTGCTACTGCTAATTGGGATCACATACCATTCCCACGTGAAAGGCCTGAGGAGGCCCAGCTGGAGAACTGTTATGAGAACCCAGTCCGACGTCTTGGTGGCGTCGTAACTTCAAAGCGTATGAGACCTACTTAAGCCAGGTCTCAGAGATGGAAGCATCTTTCGCCAACGTTCAGAACTCCAAGCCAGGCCTTCACGGATCCCTGCCTGGCCATTGGGCCTGCTGAGAACTTTGTTTTCCAAGCCTTGTGCCAAGTATTTACCTTTCCTGGATTTAGCCCGATTGGGGGCAAGAAGGTTCTCTTTGCTTTTTCCTGTTTTGCCAAAGGACTATAACCCTGTATCCTGCTCCTTTTGGACAATTTGCTGCTATCTATTGATGCTTGAAAACATCTCTAGACTATAATCCTAGCCTCTTTAACCATTTATCCTAAACTAGCTGTACCCGGCACGCGTTGCTATGCCCTTTTTAGGAGATGCGAGAAAGTCCAATCATCCACAGTGTGCCCTCCTCTAAAGTACTACAAATCCCATTTTCCATGGTGGTACTTCAAGTCCCATCATGCATGGTCGGGGTTCTGTGTGCCAAGGTAGGTTACTGTAAATTCAGGCCATACACAATGTCCCATGAGCTGAGGCCTAGTTAGGAACAGCAAGTTAATGAAGCCTTACTGTCAATTCTGGCCAGCTACACAATGTCCAATGAGCTGAGGCCTAGTCAATTCAGGAGAATCAGTAAGTTAAAATCAGTCTTACTGTCAATTCAGAGCGTAAACAGCTTCCCAGTAAGTGAGGGCTAGTTAGGGAATCAAGTTAATGAAGTCTTACTGTCAATTTAGAGCGTAAGCAGCTTCCCAGTAAGTGAGGGCTAGTTAGGGAAATCAAGTTAATGAAGCCTTACTGTCAATTTTGGGTGTGGTCTGTGATTTTTGGGGTGTAAATTTTCGGTTGCAAGTGATTTTGGTGTTTGTGTTGGGGATTGGCTCAGGCCTTTTCCTTATTCTGTTTTGGCAGTTTATTATGGATCGGAATTTTCATGTTGGCTGGCCAGTGCAGCAGTTATGCAAATCCGCCCTTATTGGCAGCCAATCATGTTGTTCAGAATGTAGAGGCTGGGTGAGTCTTTGGCTGCCCCGGAGGATGCTGGTAAATGTAGTTTTATTTTACTCGTTGTTTTGGGGGCCTTTTAGGTTTTGGGGGGGAAAGTTTCTTTGCTACAAACGTACCTTGCTTGAGGCCTATTTCTGTTGGCAAGTATTGTGTTTCTGCGTTGTAAGGTTTCTTTGTTTGAGGTATACATCACATGACGTGATCCCATTTATATAATAGATAAAGCATTTAAATGTGGCCAGTGTCAAGCGGATTACTGAGGGGTCTTCTAGGTCTTTTGGGACGCAACATTTACTGACAATGATCTGGTAAGGCAATTTATGTTTAAGATGTCCAATATTTTCATCTTCCATTCTTCTGCCGTAGGAATGGCTTCTTGTTTCCATTTTCTTGCTACAATTATTCTAGCTGCGGAGATACAATATATAAACAGCTTTTCCTTATTTTTCTCTATCTTAAAATCTAACAAACCTAATAACAGATACTCTGGTTTTAATGTGAATCTAACGTTTAACGCCTGTTGTATTTATGTATTTCCCCCCCCCAATATTTTCTTATTTTTTTACACCTCCACCACATATGTATAAAATTACCTACTTCTCTCTTACGCCTCCAACATTTATTACTATAATTTCTACTATATTTCGCTATCTTATCTGGTGTCAGATACCATCTATAAAATATTTTTAAGCCGCTTTCTTTTAAATCCTATGCCTATGTGTAATTTAGATGGACACCCCAGACTTTTTCCCATCTTTGTAATGTGATTTCATGCCCCAGATCTTGGGCCCATCTAATCATACAGTTCTTCATTAAATCATCCTCTGTTTGCCATTCCCTAATTTTTTTTATTGCCATGTGTAAACCGTCCCGAGTCACCTCCGGGCTGAGAGGGGCGGTATGGAAACGTGGCAAATAAATAAATAAATAAATAAAGGAACTACAGTCAGCCTCAGGTCTTGTTTTCACCGACTGGATGGATGTCCACCACCTTTGGCTACAAAGAATGTGGTCAATTTATTTACTTTATTTACTTTATTTATATTCCGCTCTTCTCACCCCGAGCAGATTACAGTACACATACTTGCAGACAATCCATCTGCAAGTATCTGTTGACCATCTGGTGAAGTCCATGTATAAAGCCGTCTTTTAGGTCAGTGTTTCCCAACCAGTGTGCCGTGGCACACTAATATGCCGTGAGCGATCATCAGGTGTGCCGTGGGAAATTGGAACCTGCAATACCCTTTCTTCCCCCTCCTGCCAAACACTTTTCCTTCTCCACTCAGGCTCCCTTCTTCCCAGCCTCGCTCTGCTTCCCAGCCTCGCTTTGCTCTGGGGTGAGTCTACACAGTAACACCCGCACCGGTCACGTCTTCCTCCCTCCCCCCTCCCCTCCAGAACACGCTCACGCTGCCCCCTCGGATCAAAATGGCGGCAGAAGCGGCCGTGTAGAAGAAAAAGTAAGTGTTGGGCAGGAGGGGGAAGAAAGGGTGCGAAGGGGAAGGGGGAGGAAGAGGTCTGTCGAAAGCTGGCATGGGCAAACTTGGACCTTCCAGCTGTTTTGGACTCCAACTCCCACCATTCCTAGCAGCCTCAGGCTCTTTTATTTATTTATTTATTTACCAATACTTGCAGACAATCCACCTACAGGTATCTGTTGACCATCTGGTGAAGTCCATGTATAAAGCCGTCTTTTAGGTTGTTGGAAGAGAGTGTTCGTTCTACGCAGTGAGTTTTCCTGGCAGAATCCCATCCGCCTAAATCCCGCTTCGTTTTCTTCTCCCAGACCATTCTCGCCTGTGACCCCCGCTGTCATTTGACCTCCCGCCGTAGCATTCCAGTCACAGAATCCGAGAGTTGGAAGAGACCTCGTGGGCCATCCAGTCCAACCCCATTCTGCCACGAAGCAGGACAATCGCGTTCAAAGCACCCCAGACAGATGGCCATCCAGCCTCCAGCACACTTCGGGGTCTCACAGTCAGGAAGTTCTTCCTCATGTTCAGGTGGAATCTCTTTTCCTGAAGTTTGAAGCCATTGCTCCATTGCGTCCTAGTCTCCAAGGCAGCAAAAGGAAGCCTGATCCCTCCTCCTCCTCCCTAGGACTTCCCCTCACCTATTTATACCTGGCCCTCATCATGTCTCCTCTCAACCTTCCCTTCTTCAGGCCACTCCTCATAGGGCTTGTTCTCTCTTGATCATTTGAGTCGCCGTTCTCTGGACACATTCCAGCTTGTCAGTATCTCTCTTCAGTGTGTGGTGTAGGCTTACCAAGGCAGAATAGAGGGTAGCGTGACTTCCCTGGATCTAGGCACTAGGCGCCTACTTTCCCCCCGACCAAAATCCCATTGGGCCAGGTGTCCCCCATTCTGTATTTTTGCATTTCGTTTTTTTCTGCCTAACGAGAGCGTCTTGCATTTGTCCCTGTTGAACTTCATTTTGTTAGTTTTAGCCCATCTCGCTCATCTGTTAAGCAGGCCCGGATTAACGCCTTTGTGCGCCCTAGGCCACACTTTGGGATTACGCCCCCTCTACTACCGGCACTGAAAGTTGTTGTTTGGGATCCGGGAAGGGAGGGTGGGGCTCAAGCCGAACCTGCCTTTCCTTCCTTCCTTCCTCACCTGGGGGCTTGGGGGCCGTGGCGGGGTGGCCATCTGCCGGGGCTGATTAGGATCCCTGCACCCCAGGGAGGGAGGGTAGTGCAGAGAGGCCTGGGGGGCCTTCCTTCCTTAGTACCACCTCCCAACAAAGGAGTCCCCCAGGTAGCAACCAGCTAAGCTTTGCGGCTGCAAGGCTGTTAAATGCTAATCAAGGTGCTCAATTGCAGCATTAAAAAAAACAACACTCAAAAACGGGAAATCGAGAAAAAAACAATCAGGGCCAGCTAATCACCTCCCAGCAAAGGATTCCCCCAGGCAGCAACCAGCTAGGCTTTGCAGCTGCAAGGCCATTAAATGCTAATCAAGGTGCTTGATTGCTGCATTAAAAAAGAACAACACTTTCATTTCCATTTTCTTTATACAATTCCCGCTGGGAATCACTCCAACGGGAACTAAGACCTACAACAAGTGTTATGTGTGACATGTATTTGTATTTCTATATGTTTGTATTTTCTATGAAAAATCTAATAAAGATCTATTTTTTTATAATAAAAAAACAACACTCAAAAACAGGGAAATCCAGACAAGAAACAATCAGGGCCAGCTAATCACCTCATAAACGGATTCACCCAGGGAGCAACCAGCTCAGCTTTGCAGCTGCAAGGCCATTCAGTCCTGATCAATGTGGCCAATAGGACATTAAAAATGCACCCAACATACAATAGTTTCTTCTCCCACCCTGGATATCACTCCACAGATATATAAACATGCAGATCTATCTATATCTATCTATACATACAATAAAAGTCAGTGTTTGCGGGCGGTGGTGCGACCGAGAGACCGGAGGAATATGTGCCAGCGTTGCGATTGGCTCCAACTGTGGGATTATTTGCATAACTGGCTCTGACTGGCCAGCCTCCCAACATTCCAACACTCCAATGCAGCACAAAGAGGAAAGGAAAGGGCCTGAGGCAGACATAAATGGCTGGAGTTGAAGTTAGCCAGTTGACAGTTTTTTCTGTTGGAAATGGAATGTCCTTCACCCAAAACACTTCACAAAAACACAGGAACCCCTACAAATAACAGACTATGAAGGAAAAGGAAAGGCCTCAGGCAGTCAGCCACTGTGGCCCACAGCAATGACGGATCAGGACCAAACTTGGCAAACAGGGGCCCAATGGCCCACTTCACAACCTGGTGTGGTTTAGGGCAGGATGGGCCACGAATGATGGGATTGCAGTACCTTCACATCACTCACTTCCCAAACAATACTGTAGCCCCTATAAATCACAGACCAGGCCCACGATTGACAGCACGGCTTCCTTAACTTGATTTTCCTGACTAGGCCCCCAACAATGACAGAACAAGACCAAACTTGGCACACAGACCCCCCAAGGTGCACCCTACATCCTGGTGCAGTTTGAGGGAGGATGGACCATGGATGATGGGACTTGCAGTACTGTAATTCACTTCCTTAGAGCACTGTGGCCCACACCAAACTTGGCACACAGAGGCCCAATGGCCCACTTTACAAACCTGCTGGGGTTTACGGCACAATGGCTCACAAATGATGGGATTTGCAGTACCTTCACTTGATTCATTCCCCACAGAACATTGCAGCCCCTACAAATGAGAGACCAGGCCCAAACTTTGCACACAGAGTACCCATGCCCCACTCTACATCCTGGTGCGGTTTTGAGTGGGACGGACCACGGATGATGAGAGTTGAAGTACCTTCACTCACTTTCTGAGACCGCTGCCACCCTCACCCAACGACTGATCAAGATCACACTTGGCACACAGAGACCCCATGACCCACTCTACATCCTGGTGCTGTTTGGAGGAGGATGGTCCATGGCCAATGGGACTCGCAGTACCTTCACTAAGTTCTTGAGACCACTGCAAGCCAGGCCCGGATTACCCATAAGGCCACCCTAGGCCATGGCCTATGGGCGTAGGCCTAGGGGGGCGACAAATCAAGCATTTTTTTTAAAAACCGCCCCCTCGCACCGCTCTCCCCCCGCCCTCTCCCGAGAGAGAGTCATCATACCTCCTCGGGAGAGGGCAAGGGGAGAGCACTGTGAGGGGGTGGGGAGGAGGGAATGGCACCCTCGCCATCGCCCGCCTGGGCCGCCCCCTTGTAAAGGAAGGAGGCGGCCAAGAGGAGGAGGAAGGAAAGCCTTGCCCCGCCGGGGCCGCTGGCAGGCATGCATGCATGCGCACGCGGCAGGAGGAGGGCGCCTCTGCCTCCGCCATGGCGGAGGAGGCAGAGGCGCCCTCCTGCCGCACGCGCATGCCCGCCAGCAGGCTTTCCTTCCTCCTCCTCCTCCTTGCCGCCTCCTTCCTTTGCAAGGGGGCGGGCCAGGCGGCGAGGAGGAGGAGGCGGACAGAAGCCGCACGGGCGGGGCAGCAGCGCCCTAAGGGCGGGACTTCCTCCTCTCGCCCTCCTTTCGGTCGCAGGAGGAGGAGGCGACGGAAGCCGCACCGGAAAGTTGGCGCGAGGAGGTGGACAGAAGCCGCGGGGCCGGTGCCGTGCGGCTTTCGTCGCCTCCTCCTTGCGCCCTCCTTTTGGTCGCGGGAAGAGGAGGAGGCCGCACGGCCACCGGAAGGAGGGCATGAGGAGGAGGCGGACGGAAGCCACACGCCCGGGGCTGCTACCGTGCATGCGCAGCAGCACCCTGGGGGCGGGGCGTCTTTTGGCCTAGGGTGCCAAAAGACGTAGATCCGGGCCTGCTGCAAGCCACATAAAGATCAAATAGGAACCAACGTTGGCGCACAACACCTTCCTCAAATAACCCGGGCACCGCCGGGTCCTCAGCTAGTATATATATATATATATATATAAACTATTATTATATGTTTGTGTGTGTAATTATTTATACACACATTTACTGTGTGTGTAATTATTATACAAAAACACACACACAATTACTGTGTGTGTGTGTTTGCACTTTCAAAATGTATATTTTCAGATTGCTGATAGGGGTGGATTGAAAGGAACACATGACTGCCCTATTTGCTTCTGGGCTCAATTCCAAGTGCAGCAGAGCCCATACAGTCCTGCCTATTGACCTGACCTCATCTCTCCTTAGGAACCTGTTCAGGTCTTAAGATCAGCCAGGGAGCTCCCTCACAGGTGTGGTTGTTGTGGACAAGGGAGAGCGCCTTCTCGGTAGTGGCTCCCCAGCTTTGGAACACCCTCCCCAAGAAAATTAGACAAGCACCAACTCTCTTAATTTTCAGGAAGGATTAAAAACGTGGCTATTTAAGCAGGCTTTTGAAAATGACTCCGAGCATCAACCACCTTAGTGGACAGGACTTTGAAAAGCTGTGAGAACTATAACTCACCAGGCTGGATAATATCCTGATAACAGGAACCGGCTTGTTTTAAATGGTGTTTATGTTTCTACTGTTTTTAGGCAGAAAAATAGTTTTTAAACTAATTATTTATTAATATTCATACTACTGTGTTATTTTGTTACATTAAGTGATATGTGATTATTGTTTGTGTTATACTATTTACTGCATGTGTTTGTTTGCTGTAAGACAACCCAAGTCCCTTTAGGGAGTGGAGACAAGATACAAATAAAGCTTAATAATAATAATAACACTTGCAAAATATATAATAAAGGTAAAGGTTTCCACTTGACATTAAGTCTAGTCATGTCCAACTCTGGGGGGGTGATGCTCATCTCCATTTCTGAGCCAAAGAGCCAGCGTTGTCCGCAGACACCTCCAAGGTCATGTAGCCAGCATGACTGCATGGAGTGCTATTACCTTCCCACACGGTACCTACTGATCTACTCATACTTGCATGTTTTTGAACTGCTGTTTGGCAGGAGCTGGGGCTATCAGCAGGACCTAACGCCGCTCCCCAAATTTGAACCACTAACCTTTTGGTCAGCAGTATAACCCGCTGCGCCACCAGGTGTCCATTACTATATTATTATATTATATTGTATTATTAGTATTATATTGTATGTCATTATAATATTATCAATATGATATGCTTAGAAGACAATATATTATATTATTAGCACAGCATACTAGTATTATATATTACTACACTATACTATACCACTACACTGCCACATTATTAGTAATATGACATGTAGTACATAATATACAATTGTACTCTATTAATGTATTGTAGTATATTATTATAACACTAATATAAAATATTAATATAATGGCAACTAAAAGTATTATTATACATAATAAATAATATGACTCATACGAAATAATGTATTTATAATAATACTAATATAAAATTATATATATTCATAAAATAATACTATAATAATAATAATTAATATGATTCATATGAAATAATATATATAATACTAATGTAAAATAGAATAATATAATGGCAACAAAAATATGAAATATATATATATACACACATACAATAATATAAGCTCTATAGGCTCTCCAGCACACGGCAGAGAGCGCTCTCGGTGGCTGCTCCGGTCCTCTGGAACTTGCTGCCGGCCGAGGCGCGAGCCCTGCGGGACCTGATGGCCTTCTGCAGGTCCTGCAAGACCTGGCTGTTCAGTCAAGCATTTGGTCTGACCGGTGCTTGAACTGTTAATCCCCTGCCAGTCGTGCGGCCATTGTCTTTTATTAGGAATCAGCCTTGCTCTGATTTGCGTGATTTTATGTTTTTAGGTGATTGTAATTGGTCAGGATTGTTTTATGGTATTTTAGGATATTTTTAGGATGTTTTTAAATTTTGATGTTTTATATGTTTGGAAACTGCCCTGAGCCTCGGGAAGGGCGATTTAGCAAATCGAAATAATAAATAAATAAATAATGATAATAAATATGACTCATCAAATGAAATAATATATTTATACTAGTAATATACTAGAAATACTATAAAGTAATATAATATAATGGCAACAAAATAATATAAAATAATAATATATACATATTCATACTAGAATACTATAATAAGCAGAGCCTCCTCCCGGGCGCATCGTTGCATAATCCCTCGGAGCGGAGGGCGCCTGGGAAGGAAGGAGGCGCAGAGACCCTGATCCCGCGGCTCCTGTGAAAGGCAGGGCAAGGAAGGGAAGGGTCACACCCCAGCCTGGTCCCCAACCTGTTTCCTTGGTCAAACCAGACCGAAGCCATGTTATTCCAGTCAGGCCTGCTAGGCCAAAAGACAAACCGCAGCCAGGCATCTTTTGCAAAGACTCCCAGTTCATTCATCGTTCAAGGCCAAGTGGAGCTCGGCTCCCTCTCAGCCCGATAAGCAGAGATGGGACGACTCCCTTTTGCCCAGGTGCTACTGGTAATTGGGATCACATACCATTCCCACGTGAAAGGCCCGAGAAGGCCCAGCTGGAGAACTGGTATGAGAACCCAGTCCGACGTCTTGGTGGCGTCGTAACATCAAAGGGTATGAGAACCTACTTAAGCCAGGTCTCAGAGATGGAAGCATCTTTCGCCAACGTTCAGTTTTCCAAGCCAAGTCTTCATGGAACCTTGCCTGGCCATTGGGCCTGCCGAGAACTTTGTTTGCCAAGCCTTGTGTCAAGAACTTACCTTCCTGGATTAGCCCGTTGGGGCAAGAAGATTCTCTTTACTTTTGTTCCTGTTTGCCAAAGGACTATAACCTTGCTATCCTGCTTCTTATGGACAATTTGCTGCTATCTGTTGCTGCTGGAGAGCATCAATAGCCTATAATCCTAGCCTCTTTATTTTATCCATTTATTCTAAACTAGCTGTACCCGGCAGGCGTTGCTGTGCCCTATTTAGGAGATGCGAGAAAGTCTGAGTCTGTAAGGGTTGGAATTGTTGTTAGTGAATTGGGTGTGTTATGTTTGTGACTCAGCTCTTTGCCTGCAGTCCTTCGGGTGTGACTTGTACCATGGCCAGGACGGATCAGCTTGGGGAGGGCTTGTCCTGTCAGGGGATCTCTATCTTCACAGGTGCGTCCAGTGTCTGTTGGGGGACTGTTAAAAACCCTTTCCGTATCCTTTTGAGCCACCTTTCTCAAGATCTTCATGTCTAGCTTACTTTCTGCTCCTCTCTTTTTCAAGATGTCCTGCTCTGTGTCTCTTGCACCCATTGGTCGATGTCCGGTGAGGCTTTCCTCATGGAGAGGCCATCTGAGGGAGCTCTTCCAGCGCTGGGCATCAGAAGGTACTTGGTGATGACCTCCACCCCTTGGAGCCAGCATATAGAGGGGCTGGAGCACCCTCCTTGGCAAACCCCATTGTTGCTGGATGGTCCTCTTATTCATGTGGAATTCCAAGCCACTGGAGATCTTTTGGGAAAGAAAGAAGAGCTCCCCTTGAATGGTATTGATCTCCATCATGGGCTTCTGATTTGAAAGTGTTGGAGGAGGCTCTGGCAGTCTGTTATGGGTCGGAATGTTCATGTTGGCTGGCCAGTACAGCAGTTATGCAAATCCGCCCTTATTGGTAGCCAATCATGTTGTCAGAATGTAGAGGCTGGGGGAGTCTTTGGCAGCCCCGGAGGATGCTGGGAAATGTAGTATTTTTACTCGTTGTTTTGGGGGCCTTTTAGGTTTTGGGGGGGAAGTTTCTTTGCTACAAACGTACCTTGCTTGAGGCCTATTTCTGTTGGCAAGTTTTGTGTTTCTGCGTTGTAAGGTTTCTCTGTTTCAGGTAGTCTTCACATGATGACTGTTCCTTTATATATATAGATAAAGCATTTAACCGTGGCCAGACTCAAGTGGTTTACTGAGGGGCTTGTTCAGGTCTAAGGTGCAACAGGAAGGGAGGGAGGGAAGGGGAGGGAAGGCCTTGCTCTTGGGCTCAGAGGCGCACAGCAGCGTCTGGTGGGGCTTGGCCATGCTGGGAATACCCAGGCGGGGAGAGCAGAGCCGGGGAGAGGAGGGGGGCCGCCCGCTCCCCTGCCTCCTCCTCTGCAGACCCAGGGATCTCGCCCTCGCCGCCGCGCCTGACGTCACCTGGCCTAGGCAACCCGGGCCGCCTTCCCCACCCCCCTGTGGTGGCCCCCGCCCCCTCGCTGCACTCCTCTTTCTCTTTGGCAAGGGGGAAGGAATGAAAGAGGGTGGGAGGGAAAGAACGAAGGAGGTGCCGCAGCCGAAGGAAGGAAGAAGAGAGGGTTTTTTTTGTTTTGGTCCGTGATTTGGCACCCTCCTAGGCCTGCGCTCATAGACCACGGCCTCGTCTGGCCTCATCGGTAATCCGGGCCTGCTGCTGACAATGGAAGCTCAGGTTTCTGCTGTCAGCAGATCCGCCTTTTTTCCATCTGCAGCAGGATAGGCGGCTGACACCCTATCTCACCGGAAATGACCTAGCCACGGTGATCCAAGCGACAGTCATCTCAAGGCTAGACTACTATAATGCCCTTTACATTGATCTTCCTTTGTCGGTCATCCGGAAGCTTAAACTGCTGCAGAACGCAGCAGTGAGACTCCTGGCCGGGGTGCCGGCCAGGGCTCACATCACTCCAACTCTGCAGCGACTGCACCGGTTGCCAGTTGAGCACCGGATCATCTTCAAAGTGTTGTTTCTGACCTTTAAGGCCTTGCATGGTCTGGGGACGTTGTACTTGAGGGACCTCCTACTCCCATACGTTCCCCAGAGATCTCTTCGCTCTGAAGACCTCAATCTTTTGCAGATCCCTTCCTTGCAAACCATCCACCTGTCCTCAACCAGGCAGAGAGCTTTCTCTGTGGCAGGACCTTACCTGGGGAACAGTCTGCTGCCTGAAGTTCGAGCAGCTAACGAGCTACCGGCTTTCCGGAAAGCTTGCAAAAGGGCACTGTTCCGGCGAGCATTCAGTCTCTGACCACTCTTGGTTGCAGCGGAATATTGTTTAACCTGTTCTTATTGTATTATTTTACGCTTCCTTGTGGTTGCTTGAGATTTTTTTTATGTAGTTCAATATGCAAACCGTCCTGAGCCAATTGGAAAGGACGGTATACAAATAGAAATAATAAATAAATAAATAAAAATAGCCTTAAGTGCACACAGCAAGGAAGTTTGGGGACAAGAACTAGGTGGAGAAGGCCGGGGGGCTAAGAAAGGTTGAGACCAATAAATACACAGCCACCCTCAAGTTGAGGAAGCCTTACTGTCAATTCAGGCTGTGGCCTAGTCAGGTGAATCCAGTTGAGGAAGCCTTACTGTCAATTCAGGCTGAGGCCTAGTCAGGAGAATCAAGTTGAGGAAGCCTTACTGTTAATTCAGGCTGAGGCCTAGTCTCGAAAATCAAGTTGAGGAAGCCTTACTGTCAATTCAGGCTGAGGCCTAGTCTCGAAAATCAAGTTGAGGAAGCCTTACTGTCAATTCAGGCTTAGGCCTAGTTGGAAAATCAAGTTGAGGAAGCCTTGCTGTCAATTCAGGCTGAGGCCTAGTTTGTAAAATCAGCTGAAGGAAGCCTTTTTGTAAAGAACTCTGTCTGGCACCTTTGAGATTTGGGATGTTGGGATGCTGGCCTATCCATGGCCCAGCCTCCCTCAAACTGCACCAAGGCGTAAAGTGGGCCTTGGGGGTTCTGTGTGCCAAGTTTGGTTTTGTTGTCTCATTGTTGGGGGCTGCAGTGTTTTGGACTCCCACCATGCCTGACTGCCTCAGGCCTTTTCCTTACCCCCCTCTGGCACTTTAGAGGGTCGGAATGTTCATGTTGGCTGGCCAATGGGAGTCCTTCATGCAAATTATCCCACAGTGGGAGCCAATTGAAACGCTGGCACATATTCGCTCGGTCGCACCACCCACCCACCGCCCGCAAACATTCTTTTTTATTATATACACTAGCTGAGGACCCGGCGGTGCCCGGGTTATTTGAGGAAGGCATTGTGTGCCAAGGTTGGTTCCTATTAGATGTGTATGTGGCTTGCAGTGGTCTCAGGAAGTTAGTGAAGGTACTGCAAGTCCCATTGGCCATGGTCCATCCCCCTCCCAACAGCACCAGGATGTAGAGTGGGTCATGGGGGCTCTTAGTACCACGTTTGGTGTTGATCATTCATTGGATGAGGGTCGCAGTAGTTTCAGAAGGTGAGTGAAGGTACTTCAAGTCCCGTCATCCATGGTCCATCCCCCTCCAAACAGCACCAGGATGTAGAGTGGGTCATGAGGGCTTTGTGTGGCAAGTTGGTCTTGATTAGTCATTGAATGAGGGTCGCAAAATTCTTGGGAAGTGAGTGGAGGTACTTCAAGTCCCATCATTTGTGGTCCATCCCCCTCAATACTGCACCAGGATGTAGAGTGGGTCATGAGGGCTTTGTGTGCCAAGTTTGGTCTTGATCAGTCATTGAATGAGGGTCGCAGCAGTCTTGGGAAGTGAGTGGAGGTACTTCAAGTCCCATCATCCGTGGTCCATCCCCCTCCAAACAGCACCAGGATGTAGAGTGGGTCATGAGGGCTTTGTGTGCCAAGTTGGTCTTGATTAGTCATTGAATGAGGGTCGCAGCAGTCTTGGGAAGTGAGTGGAGGTACTTCAAGTCCCATCATTCGTGGCCCACCCTCCTCAATACTGCACCAGAATGTAGAATGAGTCATGGAGGCTCTGTGTGCCAAGTTTGGTCTTGATCAGTGTTTGGATGAGGTTGGCAATGGTCTGGTGAAATGAGTGGAGGTACTTCAAGTCCCATCATCCGTGGTCCGCCCTCCGAACTGCATCAGGACGTCCATTGGGTCATGGGGGCTTTTTGTGCCAAGTGTGGTCATGATTATGCACTGGATGAGGGTTGCAGCGGGCTTGGGAAGTGAATGGAGGTACTTGAAATCCCATCCTTCATGGTCCATCTGATGCCGTGACGGACGGGATTCAGCTGCAGGGAGTTCCACAGTTCCTTTTTCCTCCATCTTGGGCCGGGTGGCACAAGAACAAAAAGCCCACAAAATGGCCCCTTCTTTCTCTCTCTTTACCTCTGCCTGAGCTCCATTTTCTCCTGACACAATAATAGCCACGGCAGCAACAGAAGCACCCATTTCCTGTAAGCAACATCAGTTTCCCCCTGAGGGCATCACCTGCCCTTCGCCACATTGTTCAAAACAAAAACTCACACAGCTGCTCCAAAGGTGGGGGGCACGAGTGACCTTTTACCCAGTCACCATGAGGAGGATTTTCCCCACAGTTACCAGTTTGAGAGATCTAGTTTCCCCAAGTACACTGGCACATTTTGCCCTTTTCTTCCTGCTACATAACCCGGACTATACCTGGACTGCTCTCCCCTGTCCGATGCTTTTCCGGAGGGGTTTTGCCCAGATTGCAAGGGGACTGAAAGGGAACCCAGGTCTTTTGGGCTTTGGGAGAAGCAGTTCGCCAAGGACACTTCCCAGTTGAATATTCCCAGCCTTTTCCCCTCTTGCCACATGGACTTTGTGACTCTCTGCCACTCTATTGCACTCCAGAAGCAATTCTGCCCCTCAGGACTCTATAGTTTCCAAGGACATCTAAGGAAACTATAACTCCCAGAAGGAAAGCAGCATTTTGTTGGTTGTTTTAAGATCATTATCTCTGGGAAGGAGGACGGCATGGGAATGTTATTGGGATGGTTGCTGGGGATCTCTGTCTTGTCTGATTGAACCCTTATGTCAGGATTGGGAAACCTCAGCTTTGGTGAAGGTCAGGTTCCCAACCTGTCATGAGGCAACACCGACCTTTGCCTTAGTTCCTGGAGCGACCTCTGTCCTACATTCATGAGACTGCTGAGTCAGACTGGGAGTGAGATAACTTCCAGGTGCCTGGGAAGGAAGTGAGGTAACTCCTCCAGGCTTGGACATTGGACAATTGGACTGGTGACACTGATCCTGTGACCTCCGGGTCATGCCTCAAGGGACTGCTGGGATTGCTGATTCATGGGAGCATGATGAAACCCTGCTTGGACATTGCATGGGTAGGGGAGGGGCTACTGGGGTATAAATAGTGTGTTTGGGTGGCGGGTCGGTGCTTTAGCTACACGGGTGCCGTACCTTCAATAAAATCGTGTTGGACCAAATAGAACTCTACGTGTGATCCCTACCGTGTGTTGGAGAGTCGTTACAGAAGCTAAAGCCCCAACCAACTATCCCAGAAATGGAGAGGTTGGCGTGGAACGAGGAGAGGTATCTTGATAGTTGGATATTGGATCCGGAGGAGGTCAGAAGAACCGAGGAGTGGGAGTGGTCCACTCTAGACCAAGTGGGAAACCCGGATGAACCCCGCGCGATGCCAGGCCAGGAGAGAATGCTCTGTGAAGGGGAGCAGTTGTGGCAAGCTCAGGTGAATGAGATGGTTGCCTGTCGGAAGATGGAGCGCGAGGCGGCTCGGCGGATGGAGGGGCGCAGTAGCGCCGGCCAGGCGGGGGAGCACAGGAGTGCTCGTCTGGAGGAGAGTCAGGCGGTGGAGCACAGGAGTGCTCGTCTGATGAAGATCCGAGAGGATCTGGAAGTGCATGGCGCCAGTGCCAGGGATGATCAGGTGGACCTGGCAGCGGGGGGTAGTGAGACCCCAGAACCTGAGTCACCGTCTAGATTGGATGTGTGAGTTGCAAAATGGAAGCAGTGGTGCAGACGGTGAAGCTGGATGTCCCAAGTTATGTTCCGAGAGACCAGAGAGAATCGATCTGGAGAGCCCCGGGAGGTGGAGACTTCACTTACTACTCCTGGATGGAGGGGCCATCAGCTGAGCGTCCTGGATCTCTTTCGGGAGTGAGGACCGAAAACAGATGTCTGGGGAGTCCCGTTCCAGAGAGTCCTAGATCTCTTTCGGGAGTGAGGACCGAAGATAGATGTCTGGGGAGTCCCGTTCCAGAGCGTCCTAGATCTCTTTCGGGAGTGAGGATGGGAGATGAATACCGGGGAGTCCTGCACCGGAGGTGAGACGTGCCGCCGATGCCAGGAATGGGAAGAGGCATTTCCAACCAGGGCTACCTTCCAGGACGGGGGGGTTTCCAATGAGTTTGGGGCCCGAATGAAGAAGGAGCCGTTGCGAGTAGAGTTTGAGGAGAAGCCTCTAAAGTTAAGTTCTTCATTGCAGCGGTGCAGGACCATTTAGAAGATTATGGACATTTATATCCGAGTGAGGGCAGCCAGGTGAGGGCTGTTGGTGCAGTGTTTAAAGGTCGTGCAGCCGAGTGGTATGTGCAGTGCCATGATCGGCGGGACCAGTGTCTGGGTTCAGTGAGGAAGTTCCTGCAAGCTATACGAAATAGGTTTCGGGATCCCTTGGAGAGGATCAAAGCGAAAGAGGCATTGAGATGTTTGACCCAAGGTGCAAGATCAGTGACGGAGTACGCCGAAGAGTTCATGGGGCTAGCCAGGAAGGTTGCAGAATGGTCCCCGGCTACATTGTTGGAGCTGTTCAAAGATGGGTTACGCAAAGACATTCTAGAGTGGTGTCTTCACCGAGATGATCCTGGAAACGTTGACGGATGGATTCAACTGGCTGGCAACGTAGAGGGAATTCTTGCACAAGTGCAGAGGCGGCGGAACCAACCGATGAGATCTCGAGGAGCCGGTCGTGGGTTGGCTGAGGGCCAGTTTCGTGGAATGGAGGTCAAGCGAGTTAGTGATAACCGTTCTAACGCCAGCAAAAAACCGATGCTGGGGAAGGGCCTCTGCTATGCCTGTAACCAGCCAGGACATTTTGCTTACCAATGCAGGCAGAAGCCAGCTGTGAAAGTGGCTGCAGCTAAAGCGGCTAGTGTGGACAATGTTGAAAGCCAAAGTGTCGGGGTGAGGAATAATATTCAATGTACTTTGGGCTTAATTAAGGGAGATCAAATGGTGAAGAAGAAAGCTCTGGTGGACTGCGGGTGTTCGGAGAATATTATGGCCCCCCAGTTAGTGGAAGAGTTGGGTGGTGAAACAGAACCCTTGAAAACATTGGTGACGTTTAAGCAGCTGGATGGGTCGGTTATTGAGGGTGGACCATTTTCTGTAGGGACGAAAGGTTTAAAGGGACGAGTAGGACCCTGGGAGGGGGATATTAAGTTTGTTATGGCGCCTATAAAGGGACATGAGGTGGTGTTAGGCATGCCATGGTTAGAACAAGTGAACCCCAAGATCGATTGGAAAGCTGGAACTGTACAATGTATGCCTAATATGGAGGGGGGTTTAAAATGTGAAGTGGAAGGGGTGCCAAAGGAATATTGGGACTATGCTGACGTGTTTAACCCTAAGTTAGCCCAAAAGCTTCCCCCCTTGAGGAATGTGCAGTGTAGCATAGAGATTAAAGAGGGGGCTGTTTTGCCTAAGCCTAAAATTTATGCAATGACTGTTAAAGAAAAGGTTGCTTTGAGAGAACAGATAGATAGCTATCTAGGAAGGGGATTCATTAAGAGATCAGAGTCTCCTCTAGCAGCGCCCGTTCTATTTAGGGAAAAGAAGGATGGGAAGTTAAGGTTGTGCATTGATTATAGGGGCCTGAACGCTGTCAGTACCACAAATTGTTATCCTCTACCATTGATTAAAGATTTGTTAGGTTTATTAGGAGGTTGTAAGGTTTTACAAAGTTGGATTTGATTGACGCGTTTCATATGATTAGAGTGAAAGAAAGTGACCAGTGGAAGACGGCTTTCTCATGCCCCCTAGGATTGTACGAGTGGACCGTGATGCCCTTCGGTTTAGCAGGCTCTCCAGGCCTGTTTATGCAATTAATAAACGAGGTGTTGCACCCCCTTTTATATAAAGGGGTGTTTGTTTATTTGGATGATATCGTGGTAGCGACGAGTAGTAAAGAAGAGCATGTTAGGTTGGTGCGAGAGGTGCTAGAGCGGTTGAGGCAAGCTAGCTTGTTTGTGAAACTGAGTAAATGTGAGTTCGGTAAAAATCAGATTGATTTTCTAGGTTATAGGATCAGTGAGAGTGGTGTGGCCATGGACCCGGCTAAGGTGGATGACGTGTTGAGCTGGGAGGCTCCACGTTACAGGCAATTACAGGCGTTTCTAGGGTTAGCAAACTTTTACCGGACTTTTATTCCTGGATTTGCAGCAATAGCCCTCCCGCCACGGAATTGTTGAAGACGAAGGGTAAGGGGAATCAAAGAAAGTTAGATCTCCAGGCGCAATGTTAAATTGGACCCAGGATTGCCAGGAGGCTTTTGTCAAATTGAAGAAGGCTTTTACTGAGGGACCTTTGTTGTTACATCCGGATGTGGATCGGCCGTTTGTTGTTCAATGTGACTTCGGCGTGGGCTTATGGTGGGGCTCTGATGCAAGAAGATGACCAAGGGAAATTGAGACCTTGTGCTTATTTTTCAAAAAAAATTTGGTGAGCATGAACGAAATGGCCAGTGTGGGAAAAGGAGGCGTTTGCCGTGCGGAATGCGTTAGTAACTTGGCGTCAATTCTTAGAGGGGCTACGTTCCGTTTGTGGTTATGACCGATCATCAGAATTTGAGATACCTGAGAAATCCTCAGAAGTTGTCCCCGGGTTAATGAGGTGGTCTCAGTTTTTTAATAGGTTTAATTTCACATTACAACATATCAAAGGTAAAGAGAATATTGTGGCTGATGCCCTTTCTCGGTACCCCAGCGTGGGGGATCACAAAGACTCTTTTGGCTGTTAAGAAGAGGTATTGGTGGCCTGGGATGAGGCTGGAAGTGAGGCGATATGTAGAAGGCTGTGAAAAGTGTGCTAAGAATAAGGTTCCCTCTGCTAAGCCGCGAGGGTTGATTCAAGTGGTGGCGGATCCAGTAAGGCCGTGGACACATGTTAGTACAGACTTCGTGGGGGAGTTGCCATCGAGCCGAGGTTACCGTTATATTTGGACGGTGTTAGATATGTTTTCCAAACAAGCCCATTTTATTCCATTGCGTGGTTTGCCATCGGCGGAGCGATTGGCGGAGTTGTATGTGCAGCATGTGTATAGATTGCATGGTTGTCCAGAGCAAGTGTTGAGTGACCGAGGTGTCCAGTTTACGGCTCAGTTTTGGGGCAAGTTTTTAAAGGTGTTGGGGGCTCAGAGGCGCTTAACGTCTGCTTATCATCCTTCCTGTAATGGTGCTGTGGAGAGAGTGCAGAAATCTTTAGGAGCTTATTTGCGGATCTTCAGCAACCAGGAACAGAATAATTGGTCCGATCTCCTGCCGTATGCTGAGGTAGCTTACAATAGTTCAGTGCACTCCTCCACTGGAAAGTCCCCTTTTGAGATTGTTTACGGGCAGGAGGTGGCTCCTTTGCCCCAGCTTTTGGATGTGGGAGGAGGAGGAGAGAAAGTGGAATGGAAAGTGAGAGCGGGGGTTTGGAAGGAAGCGGCAGAGGCCTTAAAGAATAACAGCGGTCATACAAACTGTTCGGTGATCACAAGCGGCAAGAAGGGGAGGAGTATGCCGAAGGGGATCTAGTATGGCTATCGACAGAAAATTTAAAGCTGGGTTTTAGGTCGAAGAAATTAAGTCCGAAATATATAGGACCTTTTAGGATTGAGAAGGTGGTGAATAAAGTATCATATACTCTCCTGTTGCCCAAGAGTTTAGGGAAAGTACACCCCACTTTCCATTGTAGTTTCTTAAAGAAGTATGTGAACTGCCTCCTCCAAGTGATTGAATGGTGTTTTGTTTCCTCAGGGGGAGGACGAGGTGGAGGAGACCGTTATGTCAGGATTGGGAAACCTCAGCTTTGGTGAAGGTCAGGTTCCCAACCTGTCATGAGGCAACACCGACCTTTGCCTTAGTTCCTGGAGCGACCTCTGTCCTACATTCATGAGACTGCTGAGTCAGACTGGGAGTGAGATAACTTCCAGGTGCCTGGGAAGGAAGTGAGGTAACTCCTCCAGGCTTGGACATTGGACAATTGGACTGGTGACACTGATCCTGTGACCTCCGGGGTCATGCCTCAAGGGACTGCTGGGATTGCTGATTCATGGGAGCATGATGAAACCCTGCTTGGACATTGCATGGGTAGGGGAGGGGCTACTGGGGTATAAATAGTGTGTTTGGGTGGCGGGTCGGTGCTTTAGCTACACGGGTGCCGTACCTTCAATAAAATCGTGTTGGACCAAATAGAACTCTACGTGTGATCCCTACCGTGTGTTGGAGAGTCGTTACACCTTATGTGTTCCCCTTTTGTGTCCCTGTAACGTTAAGGTAATGCCCTCAGCACAAAGTTCCAGAGTTTAACAGAGCACAATAACCCACTTTTCCCATCCATTTTGCCTTGCACAAATAATAACTTTGGGAGGGACGCTGGGTTTCTTCGTGGGGCGAGGCCCACACTCTTTATGCCCAAGACTCCCCACATATGTCTCTGTCATTTTCGGAGCTTGGCCAATGATAGGGAATATGTATGGTCATACAATCATAACCCAAAACATGGTTGTTTCACTGTGGAATTCGGAACTCCACAGCCAGCCCAAATAGACATTTTTTTTACCATTTTGAACTGAGAAACCATGCTTCCCACTCAGCCAGTAACTCCCAGACAAAGGAGTTTCGGCCAGGACAAAAGACTGCCATTAAGGTATTCAAATCAAACAATAGACAGGAAGGCTTGAGCCCCACATCGGAAGCTCGCCGGCCGCAAAGCATTTAGCCACAGGTTACTTCCTTCACCCAGCCGTTTTTCCTTTGTGTCCTTTCCCGCCTTGCATAGCCGGCCAGGATTGGCCCATTCGAATCTTGGTGCGTCTTTCCTATTGGTTAAAGCGCGCCGGCCGCCTCCTGGCCCAGCTGACTTTGACAGCTCGGCCAATCAGCTGGAGCTACACGTGGGAGGGGAGGGCGCCCGATTCAAATGTAAATGACTGCTTTTCTATATATTTGCCTGCATTCCCATTAAAGACTATGTTTTGCCTTTGGAGACCTGTGTGGTTGGCATTCATCCTTTCATCAGCTGAGAAAGAATTCTTCTCTCGGTCCGTGCGTGCTTCCGGTTTGGGTGAGAACTGAATTCGGTCTTGGTGGGATTTGTAGTTTTAGGAAGATCACCCTTACTTTAGGCCTTGATCCTCACATTTTAGGGTGGCCTGGGCCCTGTCCCCTTAAGGGAAGGGTCCTCTATAATCCATTGTTCGGTAACACATCCTCCTCTAAACTGCAGTAGGATGGAGTGTGGGTTATGGGGGTACTGTGTGCCAAGTTTGGTCTTGTGGTTCAGGGCCGCCTTGGTCTGTGGGGAATGAAGAGTTTGAAAGTACTACAAATCTCATAACCTGTGATGGTACTTCAAGTCCCATCATCCATGGTCCTCCCTACTCCAAACTGCAGTAGAATGAATCATGGGTCATAGGGGCTCAGTGTGCCAAGGTTGGTTACTGTTAATTCAGGCCATACACAATGTCCCATTAACTGAGGCCTAGTCAGGGAAATCAAGTTAATGAAGTCGTACTGTAAATTTTGGGCCTGATTTGTGATTTGTAGGGGCTACAGTGTTTTCTGGGAAGTGAATTGGGTGAAGGTACTGCAAATCCCATCATTAGTGGCCCATCCTGTACTAAACTCTCTTTGGGGCCTGCAATGTTCTGGCCTGCTCTGCTGGTAATTGGTAACTTTAAAAGGCCGAATGGCAGGCAGCCGTTTTCTAAAAGCTGAGGGGGAGGAGAAAACAGGAATCCATTTTGTTTTCACAGAGCCAAGTGGGGAGGGAATGTGGATGGTGCATTTTTTCCCCTCAGTGGGAAGAAATCCTGTTGTTTGAATGTAGAGGCCTGGATTCTGGGATGCTGGCTAATAGAATTTTGGAGTGGCAAGGCTGGCCAATCAAAGGACTTTATGCAAATAGCTGCCACATATCCGCCCTCCGCACACATACATACATACATACATACATACAAACATACAGTACATACAAACATTCCGCTTTATTAAGGTATACAGATAGATAGATAATTTAGGTTTTATAATGATTATGTAATTGTTTTAATGTTTATGTATGCGATTGTGATTATATTATTGTAATTGTGATGTAGCGGCCTTGCACCGTGACTAATGTAAGCCGTCCTAAGAGACGGACGGGGTATAAAGGCCAGAAATACAGAAACAGGCTGCCATTCCCACATGAATCAGGCTCAATCGGCTTTGGAATGTAAGGAGGAGGCTGCATGACTCCAGCAGGGCGCCGAGAGGAAGGAGGCCTCCTCAGGAAGGCATGCGAGGTTGTGTACACAGGGTTCCCTCCCTTATGGCAGCGGGGTGGGGGTGTGAAGGGCAGGCCTGGGCAAAGTTGGGCCTTCCAGGTGTTTTGGACTTCAACTCCCACAATTCCTCACAGCCTCAGGCCCCTTCCAAAGGAAGCAGGCCTGGGCAAAGTTGGGCCTTTGAGGTGATTTGGAGAGCAACTCCCACAATTCCTCACGGCCTCAGGCCCCTTCCAAAGGAAAGACTCTAGAGCAGGCCTGGGCAGACTTGGGCCTTTCAGGTGTTTTGGACTCCAACTCCCACAATTCCTCACAGCCTCCGGCCCCTTCCAAAGGAAGCAGGCCTGGGCAAAGTTGGGCCTTTGAGGTGTTTTGGACTTCAACTCCCACAATTCCTCACGGCCTCAGGCCCCTTCCAAAGGAAAGACTCTAGAGCAGGCCTGGGCACACTTGGGCCTTTCAGATGTTTTGGACTCCAACTCCCACAATTCCTCACAGCCTCAGGCCCCTTCCAAAAAAAAGACTCTAGAGCAGGCCTGGGCACACTTGGGCCTTTGAGGTGTTTTGGACTTCAGCTCCCACAATTCCTCACAGTCTCTGGCCCCTTCCAAAGGACAGACTCTAGAGCAGGCCTGGGCAAAGTTGGACCTTTCAGGTGTTTTGGACTTCAACTCCCACAATTCCTCACGGCCTCAGGACCCTTCCAAAGGAAAGACTCTAGAGCAGGCCTGGGCACACTTGGGCCTTTGAGGTGTTTTGGACTCCAACTCCCACAAATCCTCACAGCCCTCGGCCCCTTCCAAAGGAAAGACTCTAGAGCAGGCCTGGGCAGACTTGGGCCTTTCAGGTGTTTTGGACTCCAACTCCCACACCTCACAGCCTCCGGCCCTTCCAAAGGAAGCAGGCCTGGGCAAACTTGGGCCTTTCAGGTGTTTTGGACTTCAACTCCCACACCTCACAGCCTCAGGCCCCTTCCAAAGGAAAGACTCTAGAGCAGGCCTGGGCAGACTTGGGCCTTTCAGGTGTTTTGGACTCCAACTCCCACAATTCCTCACAGCCTCCGGCCCCTTCCAAAGGAAAGACTCTAGAGCAGGCCTGGGCACACTTGGGCCTTTGAGGTGTTTTGGACTCCAACTCCCACAATTCCTTCCAAAGGAAGGGGCCTGAGGAATTGTGGGAGTTGAAGTCCAAAACACATGGAAGGCCCAAGTTTGCCCAGGCCTGGTCCAGGGCCTCCCCCAGTAAGTGAAAAACCGCCATGTAGGGGCGCTCCGTTTATTTTAATACAACTATATATATGTATGTATATATGTATATGTGTGTGTGTATATATCTATATATATATAAAGGAGACGTGGTCGTGCAAAGAAGGATATGCACGGCCAAACCATAACCCCCCCAAACACAAAACCCACGACACACATTCCCCCAGACCACGAGGTACGGACATAACCCAAAAAACCCACCTCCCTAAATAGCAACCCCCAAAAAACCGCCTCCAAAACCGCCCATAGACTCCCGTTCTGCGCTGCCGCGAGCGCAGGAGACAGGGAGAAGAACCGCGTGGCGCACCAGGCCCCCTCCAAACCCACCAACCCATCCCCTCACACTCTCTCCCCACTCACCGGGACCTTCGCAGACCGCCAACCCAAAAACACCTCCTCGCCATGGAACACACGTCCCGGTCCCAGAGCAGCTCTAGGCCGCAAAACTACGCTTCCCAGAAACCTACGCAAGAACTGGAAGTGGCCATGCCGGGGTTACTGGGAAATCTAGTAGAAAACGCCTCTATTCCCCCAGCAGACACCAAAAGGGGCGGACCGCCTACGAAGCTGCCCATGCGCGCCAGGGCGGGAGGCAGGCCCGGAGATCGCCACACCGCCCTCCGCCCTGTCCCCCACGGTTCCGGCGGCCACACCAGAAAGAAGGTAAGCCCCCGAGCTTACCTTCTTTCAGGCGCCGCCGCCGCAAACACGGGGGACACGGAGGGGGCGGGAGTTGGGCCGGAGATCGGGCGCTCCGCCCTCCTCCGTGTCCCCCGTGTTTGCGGCGGCGGCGCTGAAAGAAGGTAAGCTCGGGGCTTACCTTCTTTCTGGTGTGGCCGCTGGAACCGTGGGGACAGGGCGGAGGGCGGTGCGCCGATCTCCGGCCTGCCTCCCCGCCCCCGGCGTGTCCCACACGGTTAGGTGGACGCGCCTGAAATAAGGTAAGCTCCCGGGCTTACCTTGCTTCAGGCGCGCCCGCCTCAAACGCGGGAACACGGCGGGGAGGTGAGAGAGGGTCAGGGGAGACAGAGGGGGAGAGACACAGACATAAAGCGGGGGGGGGAAGAGAAGGGGGGAATCAGGCAGCGAGAGACAGGAGGGGGAGAGAGAGAGGGGGGAAAGTGAGACAGAGAGAGAGGGGGAGGGGAGAGATACGACGGGGGAACAGACAGATACAGGGGGAAGGCTACATACACACATACAGAAACATATATACACATACATACAGACACACCAACACATACATACTCACATACATACACACACACATACAAACGCACATACATATATATACACACACAAAACACATTGACAAATCAATTCCTGCCCTTACATACCCACACTTCCACACATCTCCTAAAGAGGTCACAAATACATCCACACACATACCAAAACACAAACACACATACCCCCCAAATACCCACACACACATACACACACACACACATATATATATACATCCAACCACATACCAAAACACAAACACACATACCCCACAAATATCCACACACACATACACACACACACACACACATATATATACATCCAACCACATACCACAACACCAACACCCATACCCCCCAAATATCCACACACACATACACACACACACATATATATACATGCACACACATACAAACACACCAACACACATACCCCCCCTAAAAACCACACACACATACACACACACACACATATATATACATGCACACACATACCAAAACACAAACACTCATACCCCCCAAATATACACACACACCTACACACACACATAAATATAAACACAACACACATGCTCACATCATTTCACCAACATACATACCCAGACATTCTCACATCACCTACATAGGGCACAGCAACGCGTGCCGGGTACAGCTAGTATATATATATATATATGTTTCTTGAAATCCGCGAAACAGGGAGTCCGCAACAAGCGAACCGCGAAGTAGCGAGGGAAGACTGCGCTCCACTCCCCCCTCCCCTTTTCTTTCCTTCCCTGGCCCCTCCCCCCTCTCCCCTCTCTAGTAAGTAAAAAGCCTGTGAGCGCCGTTGGTGGCCTAGAACCAGCCCCGCCCACACCCGGGCCACGTGCCACTCTCCGGCCCTTGGGATTGGATCGGGGGTGAGGCACGAGCGGCCTGAGGCCGTGAGGAATGCTGGGAGTTGGAGTCCAAAACACCTGAGGGAGGGAGAGAGGGCCCAAGTCGGCCCAGGCCTGGTTGCCCTCCATTCAGCGGCTGAGGGGGAAAGGAAGGGGACTGAGGCTGTGAGGAATGCTGGGAGTTGGAGTCCAAAACACCTGAGGGGGGGGAGAGGGCCCAAGTCGGCCCAGGCCTGGTTTCCCTCCATTAAGCGGCTGAGAGGGGAAAGGAAGGGGGCTGAGGCTGTGAGGAATGCTGGGAGTTGGAGTCCAAAACACCTGAGGGAGGGAGGGCCCAAGTCGGCCCAGGCCTGGTTTCCCTCCATTCAGCGGCTGAGGGGGAAAGGAAGGGGACTGAGGCTGTGAGGAATGCTGGGAGTTGGAGTCCAAAACACCTGAGGGAGGGAGGGAAGGCCCAAGTCGGCCCAGGCCTGGTTTCCCTCCATTCAGCGGCTGAGGGGGAAAGGAAGGGGACTGAGGCTGTGAGGAATGCTGGGAGTTGGAGTCCAAAACACCTGAGGGAGGGAGGGCCCAAGTCGGCCCAGGCCTGGTTTCCCTCCATTCAGCGGCTGAGGGAGAAAGGAAGGGGACTGAGGCTGTGAGGAATGCTGGGAGTTGGAGTCCAAAACACCTGAGGGAGGGAGAGAGGGCCCAAGTCGGCCCAGGCCTGGTTTCCCTCCATTCAGCGGCTGAGGGAGAAAAGGAAGGGGACTGAGGCTGTGAGGAATGCTGGGAGTTGGAGTCCAAAACACCTGAGGGAGGGAGGGCCCAAGTCGGCCCAGGCCTGGTTTCCCTCCATTCAGCGGCTGAGGGGGAAAGGAAGGGGCTGAGGCTGTGAGGAATGCTGGGAGTTGGAGTCCAAAACACCTGAGGGAGGGAGAGAGGGCCCAAGTCGGCCCAGGCCTGGTTTCCCTCCATTCAGCGGCTGAGGGGGAAAGGAAGGGGACTGAGGCTGTGAGGAATGCTGGGAGTTGGAGTCCAAAACACCTGAGGGAGGGAGGGAGGGCCCAAGTTGGCCCAGGCCTGGTTTCCCTCCATTCAGCGGCTGAGGGGGGAAAGGAAGGGGACTGAGGCCGTGAGGAATGCTGGGAGTTGGAGTCCAAAACACCTGAGGGAGGGAGGGGCCCAAGTCGGCCCAGGCCTGGTTTCCCTCCATTCAGCGGCTGAGGGGGAAAGGAAGGGGACTGAGGCTGTGAGGAATGCTGGGAGTTGGAGTCCAAAACACCTGAGGGAGGGAGGGAGATCAAGTCGGCCCAGGCCTGGTTTCCCTCCATTCAGCGGCTGAGGGGGGAAAGGAAGGGGGCTGAGGCTGTGAGGAATGCTGGGAGTTGGAGTCCAAAACACCTGAGGGAAGGAGGGAGGGAGGGCCCAAGTTGGCCCAGGCCTGGTTTCCCTCCATTCAGCGGCTGAGGGGGAAAGGAAGGGGACTGAGGCTGTGAGGAATGCTGGGAGTTGGAGTCCAAAACACCTGAGGGAGGGAGAGAGGGCCCAAGTCGGCCCAGGCCTGGTTTCCCTCCATTCAGCGGCTGAGGGGGAAAGGAAGGGGACTGAGGCCGTGAGGAATGCTGGGAGTTGGAGTCCAAAACACCTGAGGGAGGGAGGGCCCAAGTCGGCCCAGGCCTGGTTTCCCTCCATACAGCGCCAGAGAGGGGAAAGGAAGGGGGCAGAGGCCGTGAGGAATGCTGGGAGTTGGAGTCCAAAACACCTGAGGGAGGGAGGGGGGGCCAAGTCGGCCCAGGCCTGGTTTCCCCATTCAGCGGCTGAGGGGGAAAGGAAGGGGACTGAGGCTGTGAGGAATGCTGGGAGTTGGAGTCCAAAACACCTGAGGGAGGGAGAGAGGGCCCAAGTCGGCCCAGGCCTGGTTTCCCTCCATTCAGCGGCTGAGGGAGAAAAGGAAGGGGCTGAGGCCGTGAGGAATGCTGGGAGTTGGAGTCCAAAACACCTGAGGGAGGGAGAGAGGGCCCAAGTCGGCCCAGGCCTGGTTTCCCTCCATTCAGCGGCTGAGGGGGGAAAGGAAGGGGACTGAGGCCGTGAGGAATGCTGGGAGTTGGAGTCCAAAACACCTGAGGGAGGGAGAGAGGGCCCAAGTCGGCCCAGGCCTGGTTTCCCTCCATTCAGCGGCTGAGGGGGAAAGGAAGGGGACTGAGGCCGTGAGGAATGCTGGGAGTTGGAGTCCAAAGCACCTGAGGGGAGGGGGCCCAAGTAGGCCCAGGGCTGGTTTCCCTCCATTAAGCAGCTAAGGGGGAAAGGAAGAGGGCTGAGGCCGTGAGGAATGCTGGGAGTTGTAGTCCAAAACACCCGAGGGAGGGAGAGGGGGCCCAAGTCGGCCCAGGCCTGGTTTCCCTCCATTCAGCGGCTGAGGGGGAAAGGAAGGGGACTGAGGCCGTGAGGAATGCTGGGAGTTGGAGTCCAAAACACCTGAGGGAGGGAGGGAGGGCCCAAGTCGGCCCAGGCCTGGTTTCCCTCCATTAAGCGGCTGAGGGGGGAAAGGAAGGGGGCTGAGGCTGTGAGGAATGCTGGGAGTTGGAGTCCAAAACACCTGAGGGAGGGAGGGAGGGCCCAAGTTGGCCCAGGCCTGGTTTCCCTCCATTCAGCGGCTGAGGGGGAAAGGAAGGGGACTGAGGCTGTGAGGAATGCTGGGAGTTGGAGTCCAAAACACCTGAGGGAGGGCCCAAGTTGGCCCAGGCCTGGTTACCCTTGGTGAACTATAAATCCCCGCAACTACAACTCCCAAATGACAAAATCAATTTTTGAGTGATTGTCACTCCTTGCGTCATTAGGTGTCTTTGTGTCCAAATTTGGTATCAATTCATCCAGTGTTTTTGGAGTTATGTTAATCCCACAAATGAACATTACATTTTCTATATATATAAAAAAGGAATGGTCGTGCAATGTCGGGTATAGGCAGGAAAACTAGAAGCCCCAGAACCGCAAAAAACACACAACACATTCAAACATACCACGAGGTACCTACAGGGCCCAAAAAACACGCCGTAGGTACCTCGCAAGACCCCTAAAAATGACCCCCCAAAACCCCCCCTAGACACCAAGCGTGCAGCGCTTGCGGCGCACTCCGCCACCCCCCCCCCCCAAAAAAACATCCCCTCGCCCTCAGTCCTCGCTCACCGGGTGCCCAGGTCTGGGGAGCGGCTGGAAGGCGACAGAGGAGAACGAGAAGGCAGCGGAGGAGGCACCCACGGCACAGCCCGCGCAACCCGGCTTCAGCAGAAGCGGCAGGGAGACAGCGGAGGAAGCGGCCACGGCCACGGGACTACACTTCCCAGAAGGCACCGCATGGCTTTGCAGCTGCACTAAGGAACAGGAAGTCGCCGTGTGGGGCCTTCTGGGAAGTGTAGTCCCGTGGCCATGCCCGCTTGGTCCGCCGCCAGTAGCCCCTCACCTTAGAGAGAGGCAGGCAGGCAGGCAGGATGCCCTCCACATGGCCGCCGCTACTCCCTGGCGGCCGACATCTTCCTATGGAGGACTTCCGCCCGAAAGACCGTGAGGAATGCTGGGAGTTGGAGTCCAAAGCACCTGGAGGCAGGGAGGGAGGGCCCAAGTCAGCCCAGGCCTGGTTTCCAAATTTGGTATCAATTCGTCCAGTGTTTTTGGAGTTATGTTAATCCCACAAATGAACATTACATTTTTATTTATATACAATAGCTGTACCTGCCACGCATTGCTGTGGCCAACCTTCCCTCCCTCTTTCTCTTCTTCCTTTCCTCCCTCTTTCCTCCCTCCCTCCCTCCCTTCCTTTTTGTCTTTCCTTCTCTCCTTCCTTCCTTCTCTTCCCTTCCTTCCACCCATTTTCTTTCCCTTCTTCTTTCTCCATGTAATGTCTTCACCTATTTTTGGACTCCCAGCAATCCTCCTGATCGATCTACCTACCTACCTATCTCTATCTAATCTATCTATCTGAAAGGTTTGCTGGGAGTTGCAGTCCAGAAATAGGGAATTGGAAATCTGCAGGGATTGGGATACTCTCAAAGAAATCCAAGCATTGCATAAATTAGTATAAAACTGATAATAAAAATAGAAGGAGCACAAGGGCTAAATATCATTCGAGCAAAAACAGGCAACAGATGTATAGATGCGTTTTCAGACCTATACTTATTTTTATTTACTTATTTATTTACCGCATTTATACCCTATCACTTCCAAACCCCCGAAGGGGAACTCAGGACGGGTTACAATCAGCCTCGTTAAGAGGCTATACACATAAGTACAATATTAAAATCACAGATAAAACATATAAAGTTAAAAAACAAGACATAATTAAAAACCATAGAAAAGCCATCATTAAAACAGTAGACCATTGTTCTTATAGGCATACAGATATATGCCTATCATAACAATGTTAACATGTTCTCTGTGTACTTGCGGCCTGCCCTGTCTTTGTGATGTTAGATATTCAGTTGTATAATCAATGTTTATTATTATTTATAGGTATGTATTTGTTATTGCATTTATTGTTGATGTCTGATTTTATTGTAATTTGTTGTGTGCTTGGGCTTGGCCTCATGTGAGCCACCCCAAGTCCCCATTATTATTATTATTATTATAGATATATTATTATAGTCATATAGATATTATTATTATTATAGACATAAATATTATTATAACCATATAGGTATTATCATTATAGATGTATAGATATTATTGACATACAGGCTCCCTCTATCAGCTCCAGCTCCCGATGCGGGGACATGAGAGAAGCCTCCCACAAGGATGGGAAAACATCAAAACATCCAGGCAACGCCCCCTGGGCAACGCCTTTGCAGACGGCCAATTCTCTCACACCAGAAGTGACTTGCGGTTTCTCAAATCACTCCTGACATGAGAAAAATTTACAGATGTATAGATATTTTATAGGCATATAGATATTATTATTATAGATATGATACTGCTATTATTATTACAGAGGTATAGCTATTTTGTTATAGATGTTTTTTATTATAGGTATTAATATTATGGATATATAGATATTATTATAGGCATCTAGACATTATTATTACAGACATGCAGATATTATTGTCATGTAGATGATAATATTATAGACATATAGATATTATTAGAGACCTATAGATATTATTATTGCAGACATAGATATTATTACTAAAGACTGGTAGATATTATTATGATAGATATATAGATATTATTGTAGATATTGTAGCCCAGGGTTGCTATAAAGTAAAAATGGATGGCCATCAGTCAGGAGTTAAGAACATAAGAAGAGCCATGCTGAATCGGGCCTCAGCCCATCTAGTCCAGCATTCTGTGTCACACAGTGGCCCACCAGTTGTACACAGGGATCTCTAGCAGAAAGGAGGGCAAAACCTCACCTGCTCCCGACCCCCACAACCAGTACCCGGGAAATCCTGCCTACCTCAACCAACTCCGAGGTGGCACTTGGATGTCCATTTCAGTAACTGCCGATACACTTGGTATCCATGAATCTGTCTAATCCTGCCTTGAAGCTGTCCAGGCTGACAGCTGTCACAACCTCTTCTGGAAGTAAATTCCATAACCCAATGACCCTCTGGGTGAAGAAATATTTCCCTTTATTAGTCCTAACTTTCCTACCTTGGAGCTTCAGGGAGTGCCCCCTAGTCCTAGTGTTGGGTGACAGGGAAAATAGTTTTTCTTTATTCACCTTTTCTATCCCATGCATGATTTTATACACTTCGATCAAGTCACCTCTTAAACGCCGTCTTTCAAGGCTGAAAAGACCAAGGCGTTGCAACCTGGTTTCGTAAGGGAGCTGCTCCATCCCTTGGATCATTCTTGTTGCCCTTCTTTGTACCTTTTCCAGTTCCGTTATATCCTTCTTGAGGTGCGGAGACCAGAATTGTACACAGTACTCCAGATGTGGCCTCACCATAGATTTGTAGAGAGGCAATACAACATTTGCCGACCTATTTTCGATTCCCTTCCTGATCATGCCAAGCATAGAATTTGCTTTTTTCACTGCTGCAGCGCACTGGGTTGACATCTTCATTGAGCTGTCCACCAAAACCCCAAGATCCCTTTCCTGGTTTGTCTCGGAAAGCTTTGACCCCATCAATTGGTAGGTGTAGTTGGGGTTCTTTGCCCCGATGTGCATGACTTTACACTTGTTTAGGTTAAAATGCATTTGCCACTTTGTTGCCCATTCACTCAATTTCGAGAGATCTTTCTGGAGCTCTTTACAATCAGTTTCATTTTTAACTACCCTGAACAGTTTAGTGTCGTCTGCAAACTTTGCTACCTCACAATTCACTCCTACAGTTCTTTGATTGTGCCTTCTTGGACAGCCTTTTCCAACTCACAGTGTGCGTTTCCACTTTTTGTCCTTTCTTTGAGTACTGGACTTCATTTCCCAGAATTCCTTCCCATTAGTTGAAGTGTGTAGAGATGTGTGTCACATATTCATACACACACACAAAGGAAGGAAGGGGAGGGGGTGGATCTGGAGGAGGATGCTCCCCCCCCCCTCTCTCTTTTTCCTTTTTTTCTTTCTCCCCTCCCTCTCCTGTTGGGATTTTTTTAATGCCCAAGCCACAATGCAGTGGGAGGAAGGCAGCCAGCCAGCCAAGCAGGCAGCACTTCCAGGAGAAAGGCCGGCTGGCTGTAGGTGTGATGAGGAGGAGGGTGCCGCCGCTCTTTCTCTCTTGGCTGGCAGGAAGGAGGTGAAATGCTTTGGACCAGAAGTGTTTGGGAGGGGAGAGGCAGGGGGTAGCCAGAGGGATATACTTTCCCTCCCTCTCTCAACCTGCCTCTCTCTCAGCTGTTGGTTTTTTCCCCTCGTGCAGGAGGGAGGGGCGGGTAGCAGCACCCAGGCCTGCCTTCCTTCTTCCCCTCCAGGGTCTTCCTCCTCCTCTCCGTTTTCCAGAGGCCAGAGAGAAGGAGGAGGAAGAGTCCAAGGAGAGGGACGAAGGCAGGCCTCGGTGCTGCTGCCACGCACCTTTCGCTGCTCTTCGAGGTTTCCGCCAAATGTAGGTACAGGCCTTGCTGCGGGGGCGTGGCCTCCTCTTCCTCCTCCTCCTCGCCCCCAGATTAGCCTCCCCACCGGGCCGGGGCCCTCCTGCGTTGTCCCCAGGGGCCCGGCATCCATTGCAGGGAGGTGGAGGGGGCATCGCGAGCCCTCGGAAACATTGAGAACCCCTGATCTAGGAACTCTCTTGTGTGTGCGTACACCCCACACACACACACCCCCCCCCCGGTCCCTGTACGCTTGTGGAGTGGATTTTTAGGATTTGTAAGTAAAGTTTAATTGTTTTTCTGTTTTTTTATTATTGTTGGCCACACCTTGCATTGTGACATGTTACGTTGCCAAATTTGGGCTGATTCCGGTCATTGGTTCTTTGGTTTACTTCAGCCTAATTACGACAGCTGCTTTTTTATATAGGTAGAAGATGGTCACTTGTTGGCCTGACTGGTGTCTTGTGTCCAAATTTAGTATCAATTTGTCTAATGGTTTTTGAGTTATGCTAATCCCACAAACGAACATGACATTTTCAGGGCGGTTTACAGACCATGGCAAATTCGAAGCCACATTAAATACACAACAGGAAATACAACATATCAATTTAAACAGTTAAAATATAAGTACATTGAAACCGTTGTAAGGCAGTTGGGGCGGGGGGAGAGGTTGCTATGGCCCCGCGCAGGTGTTGTTACGGCCGGCAGTGGGCAGCTAGGCTGTTCAAGTACTCTCACCGCAAAGCTGGGGGGGGGGGACAGAGGCGCCCCACCCAGGAGTTGTAAGGCAGCAGGGCCAAGGAGGTGTCGCTATAGCTGGCGGCAGGCAGCCATTCCGTTGAAGTACTCATAGAATCCTAGAGTTGGAAGAGACCTCGTGGGCCATCCAGTCGAACCCCATTCTGCCAAGAAGCAGGAAAATTGCATTCCAAGCCCCCCCGACAGATGGCCACCCAGCCTCTGTTTAAAAGCTTCCAAAGAAGGAGCCTCCACCACACTCCAGGGCAGAGAGTTCCACTGCTGAACGGCTCTCACAGTCAGGAAGTTTTTCCTAATTTTCAGATGGAATCCCCCTTGTAATTTGAAGCCGTTGTTCCATTGCATCCTAGTCTCCTGGGCAGCAGAAAAGAAGCCTGCTCCCCTCACATATTTATACATGGCTATCATGATGTCTCCTCTCAGCCTTCTCTTCTTCAAGCTAAACATGTCCAGATCTTTAAGCCGCTCCTCATAGGGCTTGTTCTCCAGAACCTTGATCATTTTAGTCGCCCTCCTCTGGACGCATTCTAGCTTGTCAGTTGTGGTGCCCAGAATTGGACACAGTATGATTCCAGGTAATGTGGTCTGACCAAGGCAGAATAGAGCATGGGGAGCTGGACTTCCCTGGATCTGGCACTATGCTCCTATTGATGCAGGCCAACATCCCATTGGCTTTCTTTTGCTGCCGCATCACATCGTTTTGCTGCCGCATCACATTTGACACACCGCCTTGCCGGGGCTGGAGTGAGGGTACAGTTCTTAATTGGCTGTCCTCCTTCCTCCAAACCGGTCACAGCGAGTGAGAGAAGGAGGAGGTCAGGGGGCACCCCCTTCTTTGCGGGTGCCTCGGGGCAATCCTCTCCCCTTTATTGTTTAACATCTACGTCCGATCACTTGCTCAGTTGGTACGCAGCTTTGGGCTGGAGTGTCACCAATACGCGGATGACACCCAGCTCATTCTGGGGATGGAGGGCCAACCCGACTCCGTACCCAATAATTTCCATCGCTGCCTTGACTTCCGGCCTGGGCCAAGATGGAGGTGGTAGCCTGAGAGGTGAGCTCCGCTAGGGCTCAAACTCAACTGCAAAAAGCCGGGTCTTACAAACAGAACCCGACACCCTCTGGAGAAAGGGAGGGTGCCCAAGCTCAGGGTTGGCACAGAAGAGGGGGGGGGGTAAACTTCCACCTCGCAAACGGGGGGAAATACCCCCCCAGACAACCGCGAGCACAGGGCTGGCAGCTGAGGGCGGTCTCCGCATCCGCATAGGAGAGGAGCCACAACACCCCATAACCCAGGATTCCAGGAGAGATCGAGAGGGAGGTTAAGGAAAGGGAAAGAAAGAGAAGAACTAAGAAATAAACTCCCTCCGGACCACGAGCTAAGGATAGAAAACGCCAGGGCGAACAAAGGAAACCAGAGCCCAACTTTCCAAGCTACGCATAGCAAGGGGAAAAGAAGGATAAAGGAAGGAAGGACGAAGGAAGAAGGCGGAGGGGACCCCGAATAAATATAAAAGAAAGCCCCTAAGAGAGAAGGTAAAAAGAAATAAAAGTAAATCAACCTACCTACTCGCGAGGCGGGGAACTTCGGGCAAGGACGAGGAGGACATCCGGGAGGGGCTGAGGCAGAGTGAGCACTTCCGGAGGCCAGGGGAGAAGAGCGTGGAGAATTCGGACGCTAGAGGTCCACAGTGAGTCAGTGAGCCGAGAGAGAGCGGGAAGACCCGAAGCTGCCCGAGCTACTTACGCAAATAACGGAGCCCAGGACGGAGGTTGCGTAGGAGACACGCAGAAAACGGAAGATAGAGGAAACAGTCCTGACAGCCTAGAGCATCCTGAAGTGAAGTAGATCAGAAGGAAAGGGGAAGAAAGAGAGCATAACACCTGAACCACCAAAGAAGGAGGAATTGAAGTAAATAAGAAGGTGCAGCTAGTAGAGAGGAAAAGGAGAATATCAGACCAAGCTCAATACCTGAAATGATGGGAACCAGAAGGAAAAATGACAGAGATGCAAGGAATATAACAGAAAGAAGAAACTCATACCAAGAAGAACTTAATATTAGAGATCAATTCAAAGAAATGATCCTAGAAATGAAGACTGAAATGTTGTTTGAGATGAAAAAGGTGAGCGAAATGGTGGGCAAAGGAATAGAAGAGAGAAAACAGATAAAGGACGGTATTCAAGAGTTAAGAAAGGAGATGAAAAAGGATGTGTCAACTATAAGAAAGGGAGGTGATATGTCTCTACGAAAAGGTTGAAAATATACAAAGACAAGGGAGGAGACGAAACAAAAAATACACGCGGAACAGAGGAAGACAAACGAGATACATAACATTCAACAGGAGATTATTAAAAAAAACTATTCAGTTAGAATCATACCAGAAAGACTTTATTATAAGAGTAAGAGGTTTTCCAGAGCTTGAGAGGGAAAGCTCAGAGGATACAACACACAAAGGAATAAGGCTATGGTGCCTACAATGCAATGGAACACACAAAGGAAGAAGAGTACCCAGGGGTAATGTCCTGAGTACTCCGTGCTATGCACAACCAATACAGGTTATCAGCAAAATATGTAAGCAAAAAATAGAATACATTTATTAATACAACATGTGGCAATAAAGAGGCAATGGGCCTCCACAGGAGTACTAAACAGTGAATGGTCACTATATAGTAGGAGCAAGACATACAGCACAAAGCACAGATGCACAATATAGTACCTCACCTCCAGAATACAATTGGTACAAACATAAGGTAATAACGATGGAATGGGGAAAATAACAGTGTAAATAGCCGTGGAAGGTCCCCCCACAATGTGTGTGTATACAAACCAAGCCGCCGGCCTGGAGGCTGGAGGAGCAGCGGTGGCCCGGTCTCCCTGGGAGGAGAAAAGCCGCTGTGTGAATGCACCGTGCGGCTGGAGCGGTCCCTCAAGCCCAGGCGGGTATGAGGGGGTGGAAGGAAGACCCGGGATCGGGTGTCCCTCCCGTGGAGGCTAATAGCCCTGTAGAATGATCCCGAAGCCCCCAGATGAGGCGGCTTCAGGCCGCGAGGTCGATGAATCCAACCAGGAAGTAGCAATTGCTGAGCGCGCAGGCGCGTTCCCCAGCCGGAGGTGCCGGGGGGAAAAAAAAAGACGCTGTGGTCAGGAAAGAGTTCAAGGAATCGTAGATGACAGGGTTGGTAAGGAAAAATGCGAGGAGGGGGGCTATCCAGCACGGAGGTGGTGGTCTGTGGCGTGCAGTCTTGTTCAGGCCCGTATGGGAGACATAGAAAATAACATCCGTATGGATAATGAAGAGATCATGGGACAAGACCCATGAAATGCTGGTTCTAGCCGCGGACGGCACTCAAGTAATTGGCCAAGTCCGTTTTCGCCTGTAAGCGCCGGCTTGTTCACAGCGGCGAACCACCAGGAGCTTATATCCATTCAATAACAGTACTACAAGTATGAAACATTGAAAGCACATCATTATACACTTCCAAAAGGCACCCATAGTTTTGAGCAGTATGGTACAGCAATACAGTAACACTAAATAATACATACCATCATGAATCATAACAGCGTCATCGCAGATAAGGGGAAGTATGGACCCAAAGGTGAGGAGTAGTAGAGCACCTAGCCCTATTTATGTATCAAATTACTCATTACAATCTGGTTATTCCAGTCAGCTGAAAGAGGGAGGGAAGGGAGTTTACCTAAGCAGCTCATTAATGGTGCGATTGTCATTTAGGCCACTAGGGTGCTCACAGGCGATCATGGAAATCCACCATGATTCAGCCCTTAGCAAAAGCCGTCCTGTATGTTACCATGGGGACGTGTCTTAACCCTTTCAAGGTCCAGAAACTGAAAGACTCAGGGGAGTGATTCATTTGTAGAAAATGCCTGTAAAGTTCAGTGGAGTTGTTTTTTGTTTCTGATTCTAGATTTATGTTCGGAAATTCTAGTCTTCAAGGGGCGGAGGTAATCCCAATGTAGACTAGGCCACACCACAAATAAGGGCGCACACCACATTTCACAGAGGCACAGGTAGTAAAAATCCTGACTTTGAAGGTTCTACCTTTCTGAGGTTTTGCCCAGATTGCAAGGGGACTGAAAGGGAACCCAGGTCTTTTGGGCTTTGGGAGAAGCAGTTCGCCAGGACACTTCCCAGTTGAATATTCCCAGCCTTTTCCCCTCTTGCCACATGGACTTTGTGACTCTCTGCCACTCTATTGCACTCCAGAAGCAATTCTGCCCCTCAGGACTCTATAGTTTCCAAGGACATCTAAGGAAACTATAACTCCCAGAAGGAAAGCAGCATTTTGTTGGTTGTTTTAAGATCATTATCTCTGGGAAGGAGGACGGCATGGGAATGTTATTGGGATGGTTGCTGGGGATCTCTGTCTTGTCTGATTGAACCCTTATGTGTTCCCCTTTTGTGTCCCTGTAACGTTAAGGTAATGCCCTCAGCACAAAGTTCCAGAGTTTAACAGAGCACAATAACCCACTTTTCCCATCCATTTTGCCTTGCACAAATAATAACTTTGGGAGGGGGGCTGGGTTTCTTCGTGGGGCGAGGCCCACACTCTTATGCCCAGGACTCCCCACATATGTCTCTGTCATTTTGGAGCTTGGCCAATGATAGGGAATATGTATGGTCATACAATCATAACCCAAAACATGGTTGTTTCATTGTGGAATTTCGAACTCCACAGCCAGCCCAAATAGACATTTTTTTTACCATTTTGAACTGAGAAACCATGCTTCCCACTCAGCCAGTAACTCCCAGACAAAGGAGGTTCGGCCAGGACAAAAGACTGCCATTAAGGTATTCAAATCAAACAATAGACAGGAAGGCTTGAGCCCCACATTGGAAGCTCGCCGGCCGCAAAGCATTTAGCCACAGGTTACTTCCTTCACCCAGCCGTGTTTCCTTTGTGTCCTTTCCCGCCTTGCATAGCCGGCCAGGATTGGCCCATTCGAATCTTGGTGCGTCTTTCCTATTGGTTAAAGCGCGCCGGCCGCCTCCTGGCCCAGCTGACTCTGACAGCTCGGCCAATCAGCTGGAGCTACACGTGGGAGGGAAGGGCGCCCGATTCAAATGTAAATGACTGCTTTTCTATATATTTGCCTGCATTCCCATTAAAGACTATGTTTTGCCTTTGGAGACCTGTGTGGTTGGCATTCATCCTTTCATCAGCTGAGAAAGAATTCTTCTCTCGGTCCGTGCGTGCTTCCGGTTTGGGTGAGAACTGAATTCGGTCTTGGTGGGATTTGTAGTTTTAGGAAGATCACCCTTACTTTAGGCCTTGATCCTCACATTTTAGGGGTGGCCTGGGCCCTGTCCCCTTAAGGGAAGGGTCCTCTATAATCCATTGTTCGGTAACACATCCTCCTCTAAACTGCAGTAGGATGGAGTGTGGGTTATGGGGGTACTGTGTGCCAAGTTTGGTCTTGTGTTTCAGGGCCGCCTTGGTCTGTGGGGAATGAAGAGTTTGAAAGTACTACAAATCTCATAACCTGTGATGGTACTTCAAGTCCCATCATCCATGGTCCTCCCTACTCCAAACTGCAGTAGAATGAATCATGGGTCATAGGGGCTCAGCGTGCCAAGGTTGGTTACTGTTAATTCAGGCCATACACAATGTCCCATTAACTGAGGCCTAGTCAGGGAAATCAAGTTAATGAAGTCGTACTGTAAATTTTGGGCCTGGTTTGTGATTTGTAGGGGCTACAGTGTTTTCTGGGAAGTTAATTGGGTGAAGGTACTGCAAATCCCATCATTCGTGGCCCATCCTGTCCTAAACTCTCTTTTGGGGCCTGCAATGTTCTGGCCTGCTCTGCTGGTAATTGGTAACTTTAAAAGGCCGAATGGCAGGCAGCCGCTTTCTAAAAGCTGAGGGGGAGGAGAAAACAGGAATCCATTTTGTTTTCACAGAGCCAAGTGGGGAGGGAATGTTGATGGTGCATTTTTCCCCTCAGTGGGAAGAAATCCTGTTGTTTGAATGTAGAGGCCTGGATTCTGGGATGCTGGCTAATAGAATTTTGGAGTGGCAAGGCTGGCCAATCAAAGGACTTTATGCAAATAGCTGCCACATATCCGCCCTCCGCACACATACATACATACATACATACAAACATACAGTACATACAAACATTCCGCTTTATTAAGTTATACAGATAGATAGATAATTTAGGTTTTATAATGATTATGTAATTGTTTTAATGTTTTTGTATGTGATTGTAATTATATTATTGTAATTGTGATGTGGCGGCCTTGCACCGTGACTAATGTAAGCCGTCCTAAGAAAAGACGGACGGGGTACAAAGGCCAGAAATACAGAAACAGGCTGCCATTCCCACATGAATCAGGCTCAATCGGCTTTGGAATGTAAGGAGGAGGCTGCATGACTCCAGCAGGGCGCCGAGAGGAAGGAGGCCTCCTCAGGAAGGCATGCGAGGTTGTGTACACAGGGTTCCCTCCCTTATGGCAGCGGGGTGGGGGGTGTGAAGGGCAGGCCTGGGCAAAGTTGGGCCTTCCAGGTGTTTTGGACTTCAACTCCCACCATTCCTCACAGCCTCAGGCCCCTTCCAAAGGAAGCAGGCCTGGGCAAAGTTGGGCCTTTGAGGTGTTTTGGACTTCAACTCCCACAATTCCTCACGGCCTCAGGCCCCTTCCAAAGGAAAGACTCTAGAGCAGGCCTGGGCACACTTGGGCCTTTCAGATGTTTTGGACTCCAACTCCCACAATTCCTCACAGCCTCAGGCCCCTTCCAAAGGACAGACTCTAGAGCAGGCCTGGGCACACTTGGGCCTTTGAGGTATTTTGGACTTCAACTCCCACAATTCCTCACGGCCTCTGGCCCCTTCCAAAGGAAAGACTCTAGAGCAGGCCTGGGCACACTTGGGCCTTTCAGATGTTTTGGACTCCAACTCCCACAATTCCTCACAGCCTCAGGACCCTTCCAAAGGACAGACTCTAGAGCAGGCCTGGGCACACTTGGGCCTTTCAGATGTTTTGGACTCCAACTCCCACAATTCCTCACAGCCTCAGGCCCCTTCCAAAGGACAGACTCTAGAGCAGGCCTGGGCACACTTGGGCCTTTCAGATGTTTTGGACTTCAACTCCCACAATTCCTCACCGCCTCAGGCCCCTTCCAAAGGACAGACTCTAGAGCAGGCCTGGCACACTTGGGCCTTTCAGGTGTTTTGGACTCCAACTCCCACAATTCCTCACAGCCTCTGGCCCCTTCCAAAGGAAAGACTCTAGAGCAGGCCTGGGCACACTTGGGCCTTTGAGGTGTTTTGGACTCCAACTCCCACAATTCCTCACGGCCTCAGGACCCTTCCAAAGGAAAGACTCTAGAGCAGGCCTGGGCACACTTGGGCCTTTGAGGTGTTTTGGACTCCAACTCCCACAATTCCTCACAGCCTCTGGCCCCTTCCAAAGGAAAGACTCTAGAGCAGGCCTGGGCAAAGTTGGACCTTTCAGGTGTTTTGGACTCCAACTCCCACAATTCCTCACAGCCTCAGGACCCTTCCAAAGGAAAGACTCTAGAGCAGGCCTGGGCACACTTGGGCCTTTTGAGGTGTTTTGGACTTCAACTCCCACAATTCCTCACAGCCTCAGGCCCCTTCCAAAGGAAAGACTCTAGAGCAGGCCTGGGCACACTTGGGCCTTTCAGGTGTTTTGGACTTCAACTCCCACAATTCCTCACAGCCTCAGGCCCCTTCCAAAGGAAAGACTCTAGAGCAGGCCTGGGCACACTTGGGCCTTTGAGGTGTTTTGGACTTCAACTCCCACAATTCCTCACAGCCCCAGGCCCCTTCCAAAGGAAAGACTCTAGAGCAGGCCTGGGCACACTTGGGCCTTTGAGGTGTTTTGGACTTCAACTCCCACAATTCCTCACAGCCTCTGGCCCCTTCCAAAGGAAAGACTCTAGAGCAGGCCTGGGCAAAGTTGGACCTTTCAGGTGTTTTGGACTTCAACTCCCACAATTCCTCACGGCCTCAGGACCCTTCCAAAGGAAAGACTCTAGAGCAGGCCTGGGCACACTTGGGCCTTTGAGGTGTTTTGGACTCCAACTCCCACAATTCCTCACAGCCTCAGGCCCCTTCCAAAGGAAAGACTCTAGAGCAGGCCTGGGCACACTTGGGCCTTTCAGGTGTTTTGGACTCCAACTCCCACAATTCCTCACAGCCTCTGGCCCCTTCCAAAGGAAGGAGGCCTGGGCAAAGTTGGACCTTTCAGGTGTTTTGGACTTCAACTCCCACAATTCCTCACAGCCTCCGGCTCCTTCCAAAAAAAAGACTCTAGAGCAGGCCTGGGCAGACTTGGGCCTTTGAGGTGTTTTGGACTTCAACTCCCACAATTCCTCACAGCCTCCGGCCCCTTCCAAAGGAAAGACTCTAGAGCAGGCCTGGGCACACTTGGGCCTTTGAGGTGTTTTGGACTTCAACTCCCACAATTCCTCACAGCCTCAGGCCCCTTCCAAAAAAAAGACTCTAGAGCAGGCCTGGGCAGACTTGGGCCTTTCAGGTGTTTTGGACTTCAACTCCCACAATTCCTTCCAAAGGAAGGGGCCTGAGGCTGTGAGGAATTGTGGGAGTTGAAGTCCAAAACACCTGGAAGGCCCAAGTTTGCCCAGGCCTGGTCCAGGGCCTCCCAGTAAGTGAAAAACCGCCATGTAGGGGCGCTCCATTTATTTTAATACAACTATATACCGTGTTTTCCCGAAAGTAAGACACCCCCGATTGTAAGACGTATCGGGGTGTCAGAGGGTCGACTAATGTAAGCCGCACCCGTATGTAAGACATACCTCCTCCTCGTCGCCGCCGCCGCCGCCGAATCGCCCATCGCGGCACACCTCCTGCCAGGCCTCCAAGGAAGGGTGGGGAAAGGCGCCATGGGCGGGAGAAGCGCGCTGCTTCACTCTGGCCGTCGTCCCTTCTCCCGCCCATGGCTCTTTTCCCCCACCCTTGGAAGGGAGGAGGAGCGCCATGGGCGGGGAGAAGGGACGACGCGTCAGAGTGATGCAGCGCTTCTCCCGCCCATGGCGCTCTTCCTCCTCCCTTCAAGGGTGAGGAAAGAGAGCCCGGGCGGGGAGAAGGGACGCAGCGTCAGCTGTGACGCAGCCGCTTCCCGCCCATGGCGCTCTTCCTCCTCCCTTCAAGGGTGGGGAAGAGCCATGGGCGGGAGAAGGGACGACGCGTCAGAGTGACGCGGCGCGCTTCTCCCGCCCATGGCGCTTCTCCTCCCTTCAAGGGTGGGAAGAGAGCCATGGGCGGGGAGAAGGACGACGCGTCAGAGTGACGCAGCGCCGCTTCTCCCGCCCATGGCGCTCTTCCTCCTCCCTTCCAAGGGTGGGGAAAGAGAGTTGATGGGCGGGAGAAGGGACGACGCGTCAGAGTGACGCAGCGCCGCCCTCTCCCGCCCATGGCGCTCTTCCTCCTCCCTTCCAAGGGTGGGAAGCCATGGGCGGGAGAAGGGACGACAGCGTCAGAGTGACGCAGCCCGCTTCTCCGCCCATGGCGCTTCCTCCTCCCTTCAAGGGTGGGGAAGAGCCATGGGGCGGGGAGAAGGACGACGCGTCAGAGTGACGCAGCGCGCTTCTCCCGCCCATGGCGCTCTTCCTCCTCCCTTCAAGGGTGGGGAAGAGAGCCATGGGCGGGAGAAGGGGACGCGCGTCACTCTGACGCGTCGTCCCTTCTCCCCGCCCATGGCGCTCTTCCCCCCCTCCCTTCAAGGGTGGGAAAGAGAGCCATGGGCGGGAGAAGGGACGACGCGTCAGAGTGACGCAGCGCCGCTTCTCCCGCCCATGGCGCTCTTCCTCCTCCCTTCAAGGGTGGGGAAAGAGAGCCATGGGCGGGAGAGGGGACGACGCGTCAGAGTGGCGCAGCGCCGCTTCTCCCGCCCATGGCGCTCTTCCTCCTCCCTTCCAAGGGTGGGAAAGAGAGCCATGGGCGGGGAGAAGGGACGACGCGCGTCACTCTGCCGTCCTTCTCCCCGCCCATGGCGCTCTTCCTCCTCCCTTCAAGGGTGGGGAAGAGCCATGGGCGGGAGAAGGACGACGCGTCCAGAGTGGCTTGTGCGCCGCTCTCCCGCCCATGGCGCTCTTTCTCCTCCCTTCAAGGGTGGGGAAAGAGAGCCATGGGCGGGAGAGGGACGACGCGTCAGGTGGCGCAGCGCCGCTTCTCCCGCCCATGGCGCTCTTCCTCCTCCCTTCAAGGGTGGGGAAGAGCCATGGGCGGGGAGAAGGGACGACGCGTCACTCTGGCGCGTCGTCCCTTCTCCGCCCATGGCGCTCTTCCTCCTCTCTTCCAGGGTGGGGGAGGCCATGGGCGGGGAGAGGGACGACGCGTCACTCTGGCGCGTCGTCCTTCTCCCGCCCATGGCGCTTCCTCCTCCCTTCCAAGGGTGGGGAAAGAGAGCCATGGGCGGGGAGAAGGGACGACGTGTCAGAGTGACGCAGCGCCGCTTCTCCCGCCCATGGCGCTCTTCCTCCTCCCTCCAAGGGTGGGGAAAGAGAGCCATGGGCGGGGAGAAGGGACCACGCGTCACTCTGACGCGTCGTCCCTTCTCCCCGCCCATGGCGCCTCCCTTCCAAGGGTGGGGAAAGAGAGCCAGGGCGTGGTAAAGCGGCGCGTCACTCTGACGCAGCGCCGCTTTGCCACGCCTCTGGCTCTCTTCCCCACCCTTCCTTGGAGGCCTGGCAGGAGGTGCGCCGCGGAGGTGTGCCACGGCCGATGGGCCGATTGCGGCGGCGGCGTGACGGCGGCAGCAGCGGCAGCGGCAGCAGCAGCGGCGCTGGCGGCGGGGCGTGGCAGCGGGTGCGGCTTACCGTCGCCCAATGTAAGCCGTACNCCGAANGTAANANGTAGGNNGACTTTTCGGGGGGAAAAGAAAGTAAGACGTTGTCTTACTTTCGGGGAAACACGGTATATGTATGTATATATGTATATGTGTGTGTGTATATATATCTATATATATAAAAATCGAGTGGTTGTGGGTTGACGATTATGCACGGCCACACCATAACCCCCACAACCACAAAACCCACAACACACGTTTCACCAGGCCATGAGGTACCAACTAGGCACAACCCCCCACCCTTAAAACTTCCACACACCCCTAAATGCGCCCCCCCAAATAGCCCATTCAAACCTATGGGAGGAGGATCGGGCGCCGGCCGCGGCTTCGCCCGATCCCCCGCCCGGCACATTCACCTGCTCTCCACTGGGAGAGCGGAACCTCCTCCCCGCCTGAATGCCCTCCGCAGGTTAGGGGCCGGTCTGGAAGCGGCGGAGGACAGGGCCAGAACCCCAAGGAGCCCAATGCAGCACCCGCGCACCCGGCTCCATGCGGCGGAGGACGGCTGCTCTGTGATGCCTTTCCTGCTTTCCCTCGTTGTCCTCCTCCAGGAGTGGCAGGAAGCTGGCCCGCCACCGCCTCATCGCTCTTCCTGGCCACTGTCGCCTCCTTGGCTTCCTCCGCTGCTTTCCTCATGTTCGTGGACTCGGGTTGCGTGCGTTGGGTCCGGAAACTTTTAGAAGCCTGTGAGATGGAGGAGGAGGCGGGTAAGGCCATGGAACTACACCTCCCAGAAGGCTCCGCGCCGCTCCCAGGGAAACAGGGGCGGAGCTTTCTGGATAGTCCCATGCCTTTCCCCGCCTCCGCCTCCATCTCCCAGCCTCTAAAACGTTCCCGGGACAACGCACGCAAACCCAGTCCACGAACATGAGGAAAGCAGCGGAGGAAGCCAAGGAGGCGACAGTGGCCAGGAAGAGCGATGAGGCGTGGTGGCTCAGCTTCCTGCCACCCCGGAGGAGGACAACGCAGGGAAACACACAGGACACCAGACATCCTCCTACAGAATGTCCCCCCACCGCCCCTGCCCTCGGCAGAAAGGTGGCAAGGAAGGGCGACCATCCAACTGAAGAGACAGACATGGAACAGGCAAGCTTACAACACACATAAAAAAACACCCATAAAACCAAAAACCCCAAACACAACAACTCCTACCCCAAACCACACAAACAAACACATCCACACACATACAAACACATATAAATACACACCTATACATACACATCCACACAAAAACATAAACATACAAACACACACATATAAATACACAACCACATACAAACACATATATCTACACACCTCAACCACATACAAACACATATATATACACACCTATACAAACACATCCACACTAATACATACACATATATACACACACATACAAACACATATAAATAAACATCCACATACAAACACATATATCTACACACCTAAACATACACATCCACACTAATACATACACATATATACACACATATCAGCACCTCTCCACATATACACATACATACATACACAAACACAAACACACATATATATACACGTCACCACACACACAAAAAACCACAGAAAAAAACACACATACATACACACATACCAAGACCAATATACACACGCACACACATACACACACACAAATATACACAAACCTATACATGCACACACACATACCCCCAAAAAACCATACACACATACAACTATAAACACAAGAACACACATATATATACACACAACAAACATGCTCACATCATTTCCACAAACTTACATACCCAGACTTTCCCACATCACCAACATAGGGCACAGCAACGCGTGCCGGGTACAGCTAGTATATATATATGTTTCTTGAAATCCGCGAAACAGGGAGTCCGCAACAAGCGAACCGCGAAGTAGCGAGGGAAGACTGCGCTCCACTCCCCCCTCCCCTTTTCTTTCCTTCCCTGGCCCCTCCCCCCTCTCCCCTCTCTAGTAAGTAAAAAGCCTGTGAGCGCCGTTGGTGGCCTAGAACCAGCCCCGCCCACACCCGGGCCACGTGCCACTCTCCGGCCCTTGGGATTGGATCGGGGGGGTGAGGCACGAGCGCCACGGCTCGGCCAATGGGGAAGGACCCCGCTCAGAGGCAGTGGGGGGGGGAGGGGAGGGGGGCTCGCGGCCACTGCGTGCGAATCCGCGTCGTCTCCTCCTCCGGTGACGTCACTCAAGCCCCGCCCCCTTGGCAGCCTCCGCCATTCTAGGAGGAGGAAGGAAGGAGGAAAAGGCGAAGGTGAGGCGCCCTTCCCCCACACCTGGCCAGTGCCCCCCTCAGGCCTCTCCCTCGGCTCCCTCCCCACTGTAGGCCTCTCCTCCTCCCTCAGCGGAAGCCGTTTCGTCACCCGCCGGGGGCCAGCGGGGAAGGGGTGGAGTGTCCCCGAGGAGGCCCTCCCGCCAATGGCGCTGTTCCTAGAGCAGGCCTGGGCCAACTTCAGCCCTCCAGCGGTTTTGGACTCCAACTCCCAGCACTCCTCACGCCCTTAGCCCCTTCCCTTTCTCTCCCGCTTCAGAAGGCCTGAGGCCGTGAGGAATGCTGGGAGTTGGAGTCCAAAGCACCTGAAGGAGGGCCCAAGTAGGCCCAGGCCTGGTTTCCCTCTATTAAGCGGCTGAGGGGGGAAAGGAAGGGGGCTGAGGCCGTGAGGAATGCTGGGAGTTGGAGTCCAAAGCACCTGGAGGCAGGGAGGGAGGGCCCAAGTCGGCCCAGGCCTGGTTTCCCTCCATTAAGCGGCTGAGGGGGGAAAGGAAGGGGGCTGAGGCCGTGAGGAATGCTGGGAGTTGGAGTCCAAAGCACCTGAGGGAGGGCCCAAGTCGGCCCAGGCCTGGTTACCCTCCATTAAGCGGCTGAGGGGGGAAAGGAAGGGGGCTGAGGCCGTGAGGAATGCTGGGAGTTGGAGTCCAAAGCACCTGAGGGAGGGCCCAAGTTGGCCCAGTCCTGGTTACCCTTTGTAAAGTCTTTTCTGCTGTTCTTTTCAGTGTTTTTATGAGTGACCCACCCCCGGCCACGTGGTGCTGTGTCCCCGCCTGGTGATCTGGAAAGTAAAGTAACGTGAAAGGGTTGGTATGTGATCTATGTGATGTCTTTCTGCTTTTGGGTAAAGAGTATTTCTTGCTGTTTCTTTATCAGTGTTGGTGTGGAGATGGTGTGGCTTGCCTACTCTGGAGCATGCAACGTATTATTGCCCATCTTTCACATCTATGATGCTATATCTCTCTGTGTGTGAATCATATATAACTCTATGTATGGCTGGATGGCTCTTTGTCAGGAGGGCTTGGATGATGTTTTCTTGCCCTGGCGAAGGAAGTTGGACTGGGCGGCCTTAAGTATTTTCTGTTGGTCATGGGGGTTCTGTGTGGGGAATTTGCCCCAATTCTGTCGTTGGTGGGGTTCAGAACGATGTTTGATTGTAGGTGAACTATAAATCCCCGCAACTACAACTCCCAAATGACAAAATCAATTTTTGAGTGATTGTCACTCTTTGCGTCATTAGGTGTCTTGTGTCCAATTTCGTTATCAATTCATCCAGTGTTTTTGGAGTTATGTTAATCCCACAAATGAACATTTTCTATATATATAAAAAAGAAATGGTCGTGCAATGTCGGGTATAGGCAGGAAAACTAGAAGCCCCAGAACCACAAAAACCACACAACACATTCAAACATACCACGAGGTACCTACAGGGCCCAAAAAACACGCCGTAGGTACCTCGCAAGACCCCTAAAAATGACCCCCCCAAAAAACCCCATAGACACCAAGCGCAGCGCTTGCGGCGCACTCCGCCGCCACCCCCCCAAAAAAAAACATCCCCTCGCCCTCAGTCCTCGCTCACCGGGTGCCCAGGTCCGGGGAGCGGCTGGAAGGCGACAGAGGAGAACGAGAAGGCAGCGGAGGAGGCACCCACGGCACAGCCCGCGCAACCCGGCTTCAGCAGAAGCGGCAGGGAGACAGCGGAGGAAGCGGCCACGGCCACGGGACTACACTTCCCAGAAGGCACCGCACGGCTTTGCAGCTGCACTAAGGAACAGGAAGTCGCCGTGCGGGGCCTTCTGGGAAGTGTAGTCCCATGGCCATGCCCGCTTGGTCCGCCGCCAGTAGCCCCTCACCTTAGAGAGAGGCAGGCAGGCAGGAGGCCCTCCACACGGCCGCCGCTACTCCCTGGCGGCCGACATCTTCCTATGGAGGACTTCCGCCCGAAAGAGGCGGAACATCCTGTTTGCCCTGCCGCTCCGGGGCCCACAACAACAACCCACGCGGCCCGGTGGCGGCATTGCCGGACACTGCTGAGGGAAGGGGACGCGCTCCCGCTCCTCCTCCTCCGCTTCGGGGCCTTCTCAGGAGCACGAGAGGCGGAATCCCCGTGGCGGAGTTGCAAGGCTGCGGCCCGGGAAGAGGTGCACTGCTGCTTCTCCTTCCCCCTCCAAGATCTTCTTTACCTCCCTGCTTTCATTCCCCTCAATGCTTTCTCCCTTCTAGGGATGGGGAAAGGAGGAGGAGGCGGCCCCAGGCTTCTCTCCTTGGCCAGGGCAAACCTCTTCCTCCCTTCCCATCTCAGTCCCCCCCAGTCACACACACTTCTCTACCACCCTTTCGCCACCCCAGGCTTCCATTTTTGTAGTTTCTTCCTTCCTCTCCCAGTCTTAACTTCCCCCATTCTCCCGCCCCTCTCCCTCCACTTTCCATTCCCAGCCTTCCCCACGTTCCACCCTCTCTTTCCCATGTCATTCTTCCCCCTTTGACACACATATACACATGCACACACATATATACATATAAACACATTCAAACACATATATATATACACACATATACATACTGTATATACACATGCAAACACACATATACACATGCATATATACACATTCACACACATATATACATACACACATACATATATACACATGCACACACATATATACACATACATATATACACATGCACACACACACCAAGACCATAAGTTACATCAATTCCAACTCTTACATACTCAGACTTTCTCGCATCTCCTAAATAGGGCACAGCAACGCGTTATTTATATACAATAGCTGTACCTGCCACGCATTGCTGTGGCCAACCTTCCCTCCCTCTTTCTCTTCTTCCTTTCCTCCCTCTTTCCTCCCTCCCTCCCTTCCTTCCTTTTTTGTCTTTCCTTCTCTCCTTCCTTCCTTCTCTTCCCTTCCTTCCACCCATTTTCTTTCCCTTCTTCTTTCTCTTTTTTTTAAAATGGTTTTTATTGAGTTTCAAATTATTAAAAACAGGGGGTAAAACATACAAAAGTAAGAGGATTACTCCTCTTTTAAGAACAGAGGTTGAAAAGGGTAATAGGGGGGAGGGAAGGAAGGGTGGGGGAGGGAACAATAGGATTACAGTGGGGATTGTGGGGTGGGTAGAAAGGGAAAGAAACAGAAAACAATAAATGGGAGCACAACTTGTCGATATAATATACAAAAAAAAGTTCAGCATGGCATATTATTACATCAGTATAGCTTAGTCACTTCACTGTGCTCTTCTTCTGGGGCGCATGATGCGTACTACTGCCAGAATCCTGGTGAGTACTTAAAGTTTATCAAGTCGGAGTGGAGTGTTCTTTCTTCTAAATCTATTTGTAGAAAGAAAATTTGACAAAAGAGTATGTTTATATATCTAATTCATACTTGTATTCTTTTTTAAAGTAATTTCTAATTAACTCAAATGTATCGGATAGATTTTCATCGTGCATATTTTTTTCTTTTAGTCTCATCGTAAGGTATTCCATTTGGAGAGTATCCATGATCTTAAGAATCCACTCTTCCTTGGATGGGCTCTTACTTGCTTTCCAATACTTTGCTAAAGTCATTTTAGCTGCTGTAATGAGTAAAATAAAGTTCCTCGATTCTATTTTATTCAAACTTGGATCAGTTATTCCTAGTAAAAAGGCTTCAGGATTTTTTGGGATTTTTTTCCCTAGAATCTTTTCAATTTCCTTGTGTATTATAGTCCAATATTTTCTGGCTTTTGGACAGAGCCACCAAATATGGAAGAAGGTGCCGTTTTTATCTTTGCAATTCCAGCAGTTAGGTTTTGCATTTCTATAGATTTTTGCGATCTTCATTGGGGACATGTGCCACCTATAGATAATTTTGACCCAGTGTTCTTTATAGCTGTAACTGTGTGTGATGTTGGCATTATTCCTCCATATCTTATTCCATACCTCATTGCTAATTTTGAAGCCAACATTCCTTGACCATTTAAGTTTGTAGTCCTCTACTAGGCTTTTGGAATCTTCATGGGCCAAGAGTACTTTATAAATTTTGCTCACCGTCTTTGGTTTTCTATCTATAAGTATGGTACCCATCTCGTTTTGGTCTTGTTCAAAGCCTATTATTTTATCCTTTTATAAATACTGCTTACTTGTGTATATGGGAACCAATTTATCTTGATATTTTCTGAATCTAATTGTTGGTTCGTTTTTAGTTCATATTCACGCCCATTCCATTTAAGAAGATCTTTGTATGTGATCCATACTGTGTCGTCTATTTGCCTAATTCTGAGGGCTTCTATCGGGGATACCCAAAGGGGAAATTTTTGAAAGAAATTTTTGATATGTTTGCCAATTTTTAATAAGTGAACTTCTGATGAAGTGATTCTTGAAGTTGGCGTCAATTTTTATTTTGTCATAAAAAAGATAGGCATGTATACCAAATTTGAGATCAAAGCCCTCTAGATTAAGAAGTCTGTTGTCTTTTACCGTGTTTCCCCGAAAGTAAGACAGCGTCTTACTTTCTTTTGACCCCCAAAATCCCCACTACGGCTTACTTTCGGGTACGCTTACATTGGGCGACTGTACCCGAAAGTAAGAAGAAAGCAAGACTTACTGGGGGCGGCATGGCGTGGCTTCCTGGCTGGGCTCCCAGAGGGGCTCAAAAGGGGCCCGGAATCCTCCTCCTCTTCCTCCTCTTCCTCCCAGCGGCGCCTTCTCCCTCTCGCCGGTTCCGCCCCCTCCCTTCGCTGAAGGGAGCAGGGGCGGAGCTGCCGCCGGAGGAAGAAAGCGCCGGCGGAAGTCCCGCCGCCCGGCGATTCAGGCATCTTTCCCCACCGCTGCCCTGCTTGCCCGCGCTCCAAACACGAGCGGGGTGGCGGCGAAAAGAGCCTGAGTTGCCCTGGGGGCGGGACTCGCCGGCGCCTCTCCCTCTCGCCAGTTCCGCCCGCTTCAGCTGCTGCCTGGGTGCTTCGCCAGGGAGGGTCTTTTCGAGCACCCACCCTGGCGAAGCATCCAGCAGCAGCTGAAGCGGCGCCCACTCAGCTGCTGCCTGGGTGCTTCGCCAGGGAGGGGGGTCTTTTGGAGGCCCTTTCTCCCTGGGCAGCAGCTGAAGCGGGCGCCCACTTCAGCTGCTGCCTGGGTGCTTCGCCAGGAGGGGGTCTTTCGGGCACCCCCTCCCCTGGCGAAGCATCCAGGCAGCAGCAGCGGGCGCCCACTTCAGCTGCTGCCTGGGTGCTTCGCCAGGGAGGGGGGTCTTTCCCTTCGGAGGCACCCCCTCCCTGGCGAAGCATCCAGGCAGCAGCAGCTGCGCCCACTCAGCTGCTGCCTGGGTGCTTCGCCAGGGAGGGGGGTCTTCGGAGGCACCCCCCTCCTGGCATCCAGGCAGCAGCTGAAGCGGCGCCCACTTCAGCTGCTGCCTGGGTGCTTCGCCAGGGAGGGGTCTTTCGGAGGCACCCCCCCTGGCGGCATCCAGGCAGCAGCTGAGCGGCGCCCACTTCAGCTGCTGCCTGGGTGCTTCGCCAGGGAGGGGGTCTTTCGAGGCACCCCCTCCCTGGCGAAGGGCAGCAGCTGAAGCCGGCGCCCACTTCAGCTGCTGCCTGGGTGCTTCGCCAGGGAGGGGGTCTTCGGAGGCACCCCTCCCTGGCGAGCATCCAGGCAGCAGCTGAAGCGGCGCCCACTTCAGCTGCTGCCTGGGTGCTTCGCCAGGGAGGGGGTCTTTGGAGGCACCCCTCCCTGGCGAAGCATCCAGGCAGCAGCTGAAGCGGCGCCCACTTCAGCTGCTGCCTGGGTGCTTCGCCAGGGAGGGGTCTTTCGGGGCACCCCCTGGCTGAAAGCATCCAGGCAGCAGCAGCAGCCGGGCGCCCACTTCAGCTGCTGCCTGGGTGCTTCGCCAGGAGGGGGGTTCGGAGGCACCCCCCCCCTGCGAAGCATCCAGGCAGCAGCTGAAGCGGGCGCCCACTTCAGCTGCTGCCTGGGTGCTTCGCCAGGGAGGGGGTCTTTCGGAGGCACCCTCCCTGGCGAAGCATCCAGGCAGCAGCTGAAGCGGGCGCCCACTTCAGCTGCTGCCTGGGTGCTTCGCCAGGGGGGGTCTTTCGGAGGCACCCCCTCCCTGGCGAGCATCCAGGCAGCAGCTGAAGCGGGCGCCCACTTCAGCTGCTGCCTGGGTGCTTCGCCAGGGAGGGTCTTTTGGAGGCACCCCCTCCTGGCGGCGCCAGGCAGGCAGCAGCCAGCAGGCGCCCACTTCAGCTGCTGCCTGGGTGCTTCGCCAGGGAGGGGGTTTCGAGGCACCCCTCCCTGGCGAAGCATCCAGGCAGCAGCTGAAGCGGCGCCACTCAGCTGCTGCCTGGGTGCTTCGCCAGGGAGGGTCTTTCGGAGGCACCCCTTTCCCTGGCGAAGCATCCAGGCAGCAGCTGAAGCGGGCGCCCACTTCAGCTGCTGCCTGGGTGCTTCGCCAGGGAGGGGTGTCTTTCGGAGGCACCCCCCTCCCTGGCGCAGCATCCAGGCAGCAGCCGAAGCCGGCGCCCACTTCAGCTGCTGCCTGGGTGCTTCGCCAGGAGGGGGGTTTTGGAGGCACCCCCCCCCTGGCGAAGCATCCAGGCAGCAGCTGAAGCCGGCGCCCACTTCAGCTGCTGCCTGGGTGCTTCGCCAGGGAGGGGGTCTTTCGGAGGCACCCCTCCCTGGCGAAGCATCCAGGCAGCAGCTGAAGCGGGCGCCCACTTCAGCTGCTGCCTGGGTGCTTCGCCAGGGGGGGTCTTTCGGAGGCACCCCACTCCTGGCGGCATCAGGCAGCAGCTGAGCGGCGCCCACTTCAGCTGCTGCCTGGGTGCTTCGCCAGGAGGGGGTCTTTCGGAGGCACCCCCTCCTGGCGGCATCCAGGCAGCAGCTGAAGCTGGCGCCCACTTCAGCTGCTGCCTGGGTGCTTCGCCAGGGAGGGGTCTTCGGAGCACACCCTCCCTGGCGAAGCATCCAGGCAGCAGCTGAGCGGGCGCCCACTTCAGCTGCTGCCTGGGTGCCAGGGGAGGGGTCTTTCGGAGGCACCCCTCCCTGGCGAGAAGATCAGGCAGCAGCTGAAGCGGCGCCCACTTCAGCTGCTGCCTGGGTGCTTCGCCAGGGAGGGGTCTTTCGAGGCCCCCTCCCTGGCGAAGCATCCAGGCAGCAGCTGAAGCGCCCATCTTCAGCTGCTGCCTGGGTGCTTCGCCAGGGAGGGGGGGCTTCGGAGGCACCCCTCCCTGGCGAAGCATCCAGGCAGCAGCTGAGCGGGCGCCCACTTCAGCTGCTGCCTGGGTGCCGCCAGGGAGGGGGTCTTCGGAGGCACCCCCTCCTGGCGAAGCATCCAGGCAGCAGCTGAAGCGCCCCACTTCAGCTGCTGCCTGGTGCTTCGCCAGGGAGGGGTCTTTCGGAGGCACCCTTTCCTGGCGAAGCATCCAGGCAGCCACAGAAGCAGCGGCTCCGCCCCTCCTCCCTTCAGTGAAGGGAGGGGGGCTGAACCGCGAGAAAAGGCGCCGGCGGAGTCCCGCCCCATGGCGACTCAGGCGCTTTCCCTGCTGCCCCGCTCGTGTTTGGAGCGCGGGCGGGCGGGTGGCGGCGGCGAAAGCGCCTGATTCGCCATCGGGCGGGACTTCCGCCGGCTTTCTTCCTCTCGCGGCGGCGGCTCCGCCCCTCCTCCCTTCAGGGGGCGGGGGCAGAACCGGCGAGAGGGAGAAGGCACCGCTGGGAGGAAGAGGAGGAAGAGGATGGAAGACGCCCGCTGCCAGCCGCTGCCGCCCGCTGCCGCCCGAGGCCCGCTGCGCCCCGAGGCCCGCTGCCGCCCGAGGTACGGCTTACTTTCGGGGTACGGCTTAGATAAGCCGACCCCTCTGACACCCCCGATACGGCTTACAATCGGGGGTGTCTTATTTTCGGGGAAACACGGTAGCTGACACCACTCTTTTATCCAAGTTAAACTATTTGAGGCATAATATAGTTTTAAATTCGGGACACCAAGTCCCCCTTTCTCTTTTGTCTTCTGGATAATTTTCATCTTTACCCGGGGTTTTTTCCCACCCCAGATAAATTTAGATATCTCTCTATCCCATGTCTTAAACAGATCGGTTTTCTGTATAATCGGTAAATTGGAAAAAAGAAAGTTGAATTTGGGCAAGATCGACATTTTAATGCATGCAATTCTGCCTAGCAAGGATAGGTTGATTTTGCTCCATTTCCTTAAGAGTGTGGAGATCTCCTTCCATTTCGGCTCGTAATTATTTTTATAAAGCTGGGAATTTTTAGATGTCAAATTAATTCCAAGGTATTTAACTTTATTAGTTATTTGGAATTCCGAAATTTTTTGAAGTTCTTGGATATCTTTTGGGTTTAAGTTTTTAACTAAAATTTGTGTCTTATCTTTATTGATCTTGAAACCTGCATGGGAGCCAAATTGTTCGACTTTTTCCAGCCACGGTCTTATTGAATCTACTGGGTTTTCCAGAATCTGCATCAGATCGTCAGCAAAGGCTTGGATCTTAATATTTTCGTTCTTTATTCGGAGGCCTTTAATGTTTTCATCGGAGCGGATATTGTTTAGGAGTATTTCTATTATTAATATGAATAAAAGGGGGGACAGGGGGCAACCCTGTCTCACTCCCTTTGACACCCTAATTTTTTGAGTTTTCTTGGAGTTAATTATAATTCTGGATGTTTGATCAGAGTAAATTGCTTCTATTACATTTTCAAATTGGAATCCAAAGTCCATCTCTCTGATTAATATTTTTAGGAAATCCCATTTGACCCTGTCGAACGCCTTCTCGGCATCGACAAAGACAAAGGCGACACCCTTATTTATATTTTTCCCATAGTACTCAATTGAGTCAAGGACCATTCTGATGTTTGAGTTCATTTGCCTTCCTGGTAGAAAACCATTCTGGTCTTTCTTTATCCATTTGTTCATGAATATTTTTAATCTATCTGTGATGATAGCCGTGAAAATTTTGTAATCCACATTGAGCAGGGCTATAGGTCTATAATTAGCCGGGTTAAGGGGATCTTTGCCTGGTTTTTCGATGACTGTAATATTTGATTCCTTCCAGGAATCAGGTATTATTCTCTTGTTTTGAATGTTGTTAAAAAGTTTTACCAGAAACTCCAATAATTCTTCCTTGTGAGTCCTATAGTACTCCGCGGTAAACCCGTCAGGTCCAGGAGACCTCCCAATTTTGGTTTTCTTAATGGCTCTTTCTATTTCTGCTCTAGATATTGTTTTATTTAAAAATTCTCTGTCCTCTTCTGTTATTTTATCTAATTTTTGTTTGCTGATATACTCCTGAATTCCGGATTTATCAGGAAGTTCTTCTTCATACAATTCCCTATAGAACTCCTCAAAAGCTGATCTGATTTCGTCTTCCCTTGTAATTATCTTTTGTTTCCAATCCAATTTTGTGATATTACTTTTTTTCCTTTTTTCTTTCAATTGCCACGCCAACAACCTACCTGGCTTATTTGCCATTTCAAAATATTTTTGCTTGGTATATTTAATATTCTTTTCAATTTTTTCCATATCATATATACCTAACTGTTTATTGAATAATTCTATTTGTTGCTTGATTTTTTTGTTGTTTGGCTCTTTTTTTAGCCTTTTCTCGCTTTCCTCGATCTTTTTGTGAATTCTTTTTCTTGGCAGCTTGAAGTTTAAGATAGTGCCCCCTCATGTATGCTTTGCTAGCATCCCAAATAATAGCATTTTTGTTGTTGTCATGGCAATTGATTACGAAAAATTCTTTTAGGAGTTTTTTGCTCTCTTCCCTGTCCTTCTTGTCGTTTAGTATATGCCAGGGGAATTTCCAGTTAAATTCCTTTTCCACCCTAAAAAGCTCTAATTCTATCTGAGCATGGTCAGAAAAGTAGCGAGGCAAAATCTTTGCCTTTTCCATGCTAGTGGCTAAGTCTTTAGATATGAAAATATAATCAATACGCGACCAGGATGCGTGTCTGTTTGAATAGAAGGAATAGTCCTTCTCACTTCCATTGAGCCATCTCCAAGAATCGATTAAATTTAGATCTTCTTTCAAATTGAAGAAACTCTGTGGTAGTTTACCCTTGAGTTTCCCCTCCTTGGTATTATTTGATTTTTTGATCTAGTTTGGGATCAACCACCCCGTTAAAATCTCCTAATATAATGAAACTGTCGAAGTTTCTTTTGTTGATTTTCTTTTCAAGTTCCCTGAAGAAATTAGTTTTAGCATCGTTAGGGGCGTATATATTGCAAATCAACCAAGTTTTTTGGTCTTTCTCTATAGCCACTGCAATGTATCTCCCCTTTACATCTTCAAATATTAATTTTGGTTTTAATACTGGGTCTATGTACAGAACAACTCCTCCTCTTTTTTTCTCTGATGCCGACACAAATTCTTGGCCCAAGGCTAGATTTTTTAAATACCTTGTCTCCGATTTTTTGATATGAGTTTCCTGTAACGCAATTATACTTGCTTTTTTCTTTTTCAGATTATGGAATGTTCTCCTCCTTTCCCCCCCATTGTTAATCCCATTAATATTCCAAGATATACACCTTATTGCCATCTTATTCAAGTTTGGAGCAAGTCCCGTCTTCTGTTCTTTCATCTACTTCTCCCTCATCTTCACTCTGTTCGTTGCTCTCTTCTTCGTCTTTATCCATATTATCTTGGATTGTGTCTCTGGCAGGAGTATTATATTGGTATTGTCCCTGTGGACCTGGATTTTGTTTCTCTTTCAAGTTGTCTCCATGTTGTCTCAGGAAGTTGTTCGCTTTTTCTTCGGACGTTAGCCAATACTGTTTCCCTCTATATGTTGCCATAAGGCCTTCTATTTTTTCCCATCTGAATTTGATTTTATTTTCTCTTCTTCTTTCTCCATGTAATGTCTTCACCTATTTTTGGACTGTGACTCCCAGCAATCCTCCTGATCGATCTACCTACCTATCTCTATCTAATCTATCTATTTGAAAGGTTTGCTGGGAGTTGCAGTCCAGAAATAGGGAATTGGAAATCTGCAGGGATTGGGATACTCTCAAAGAAATCCAAGCATTGCATAAATTAGTATAAAACTGATAATAAAAATAGAAGGAGCACAAGGGCTAAATATCATTCGAGAAAAAACAGGCAACAGATGTATAGATGCGTTTTCAGACCTATACTTATTTTTATTTATTTATTTATTTACCGCATTTATACCCTATCACTTCCAAACCCCCGAAGGGGAACTCAGGACGGGTTACAATCAGCCTCGTTAAGAGGCTATTACACATAAGTACAATATTAAAATCACAGATAAAACATATATAGTTAAAAAACAAGACATAATTAAAAACCATAGAAAAGCCATCATTAAAACAGTAGACCATTGTTCTTATAGGCATACAGATATATGCCTATCATAACAATGTTAACATGTTCTCTGTGTACTTGCGGCCTGCCCTGTCTTTGTGATGTTAGATATTCAGTTGTATAATTAATGTTTATTATTATTTATAGGTATGTATTTGTTATTGCATTTATTGTTGATGTCTGATTTTATTGTAATTAGTTGTGTGCTTGGGCTTGGCCTCATGTGAGCCACCCCAAGTCCCCATTATTATTATTATTATTATTATTATTATAGATATATTATTATAGTCATATAGATATTATTATTATTATAGACATAAATATTATTATAACCATATAGGTATTATCATTATAGATGTATAGATATTATTGACACACAGGCTCCCTCTATCAGCTCCAGCTCCCGATGCGGGGACATGAGAGAAGCCTCCCCATGTAGATGATAATATTATAGACATATAGATATTATTAGAGACCTATAGATATTATTATTGCAGACATAGATATTATTACTAAAGACTGGTAGATATTATTATGATAGATATATAGATATTATTGTAGATATTGTAGCCCAGGGTTGCTATAAAGTAAAAATGGATGGCCATCAGTCAGGAGTTAAGAACATAAGAAGAGCCATGCTGAATCGGGCCTCAGCCCATCTAGTCCAGCATTCTGTGTCACACAGTGGCCCACTAGTTGTACACAGGGATCTCTAGCAGAAAGGAGGGCAAAACCCTGACCTGCTCCCGACCCCCCACAACCAGTACCCGTGGAAAATCCTGCCTGCCCCAATCAACACAGAGGTGGCACTTGGATGTCCTTTTCAGTAGCTACTGATTCCCTTGGTCTCCATGAATCTGTCTAATCCTGCCTTGAAGCTGTCCAGGCTGACCGCTGTCACAACCACCTCTGGAAGTGAGTTCCATAACCCAATGACCCTCTGGGTGAAGAAATATTTCCCTTTATTAGTCCTAACTTTCCTACCTTGGAGCTTCAGGGAGTGCCCCCTAGTCCTAGTGTTGTGTGACAGAGAAAATATTTTTTCTTTATTCACCTTTTCTATCCCGTGCATGATTTTATACACTTCGATCAAGTCGCCTCTTAGACGCCGTCTTTCAAGGCTGAAAAGACCAAGGCGTTGCAACCTGGTTTCATAAGGGAGCTGCTCCATCCCTTGGATCATTTTTGTTGCCCTTCTTTGTACCTTTTCCAGTTCCGTTATATCCTTCTTGAGGTGCGGAGACCAGAATTGTACACAGTACTCCAGATGTGGCCTCACCATAGATTTGTAGAGAGGCAATACAACATTTGCCGACCTATTTTCGATTCCCTTCCTGATCATGCCAAGCATAGAATTTGCTTTTTTCGCTGCTGCTGCGCACTGGGTTGACATCTTCATTGAGCTGTCCACCAAACCCCAAGATCCCTTTCCTGGTTTGTCTCAGAAAGCTTTGACCCCATCAATTGGTAGGTGTAGTTGGGGTTCTTTGCCCCGATGTGCATGACTTTACACTTGTTTAGGTTAAAATGCATTTGCCACTTTGTTGCCCATTCACTCAATTTCGAGAGATCTTCCTGGAGCTCTTTACAGTCAGTTTCATTTTTAACTACCCTGAACAATTTAGTGTCGTCTGCAAACTTTGCTACTTCACAATTCACTCCTACAGTTCTTTGATTGTGCCTTCTTGGACAGCCTTTTCCAACTCACAGTGTGCGTTTCCACTTTTTGTCCTTTCTTTGAGTACTGGACTTCATTTCCCAGAATTCCTTCCCATAAGTTGAAGTGTGTAGAGATGTGTGTCACATATTCATACACACACACAAAGGAAGGAAGGGGAGGGGGTGGATCTGGAGGAGGATGCTCCCCCCCCCTCTCTTTTTCCTTTTTTTCTTTCTCCCCTCCCTCTCCTGTTGGGATTTTTTTAATGCCCAAGCCACAATGCAGTGGGAGGAAGGCAGCCAGCCAGCCAAGCAGGCAGCACTTCCAGGAGAAAGGCCGGCTGGCTGTAGGTGTGATGAGGAGGAGGGTGCCGCCGCTCTTTCTCTCTTGGCTGGCAGGAAGGAGGTGAAATGCTTTGGACCAGAAGTGTTTGGGAGGGGAGAGGCAGGGGGTAGCCAGAGGGATATACTTTCCCTCCCTCTCTCAACCTGCCTCTCTCTCAGCTGTTGGTTTTTCCCCTCGTGCAGGAGGGAGGGGCGGGTAGCAGCACCCAGGCCTGCCTTCCTTCTTCCCCTCCAGGGTCTTCCTCCTCCTCTCCGTTTTTCCAGAGGCCAGAGAGAAGGAGGAGGAAGAGTCCAAAGGAGAGGGACGAAGGCAGGCCTCGGTGCTGCTGCCCCACGCACCTTTCGCTGCTCTTCGAGGTTTCCGCCAAATGTAGGTACAGGCCTTGCTGCGGGGGCGTGGCCTCCTCTTCCTCCTCCTCCTCGCCGCCAGATTACTGAACTGAACTGAACTGACTTTATTATTTCTGAGTCGCCCTCCACGTTAGTGCTCCGGGCGACTTACATATAGAAATTCAACAATTAAAAATATTAAAAATATTAAAAATTAGATTAAAATATTTAGGGTTAAATGCAAGGGCCAGGCTCAGGTATTTGAGTTCCTGGTTCTGCATTAGCCATGGGCTTTCCTAAATAGCCAGGTCTTTAGAGCGGTCAGGAACTGGGGCAGGTCGAGGAGGCTCTCTGGTCCAGTGGCATCGAGTTCCAGAGAACGGGGGCCACAATGGAGAACGATCTCCGTCTCGTGGCCTCCAGGTGGGCCTCTTTCACGCCCGGGGCGCAAAGGAGGTTCTTGTTTGCCGGCCGCGGTGTCCTTGAGTAGGCAGGCATCAGCAAGCGGCCCTTTAAGTATGTTGAGCCCCGGCCACGTAGGGGCTTTGAAAGCCAAGGTCAAGGTCTTATGTAAGGCTCTATACTCAACGGGCAGCCAGTGCAGGCGCTGCAGGGATGGTGTAATGTGGCATCTCATCGATGTTCCTGTGAGAAGCCTGGCGGCGCGTTCTGCACGATCTGGATCCTGCGGGTTAGTGACCGGGCAGACCCACATATAAAGGCGTTACAGTAATCCAGCCGTGATGTAACCGTGGCATGGATTACTGTAGCTAGCGCTCCGTCGGGAGGTAGGGCGCCAGTTGTCTCGCTGGCGCAGGTGGAAGAAGGCCCTTTTGCTCGTGGAGGCAACCTGGGCCTCCATCGACAATTTGGAGTCCAGGATAACACCAAGGCTCTTTACTGAGGGGACGGAATCAATGGTTCCCTCGAAGGGGGCAGTGGGAAAGGTGGTTCTGGGCGGCCCGGCCATAAGATCTCCGTCTTTGATGGATTTATTTTGAGTTTGTGGGCACGGAGCCATTTTGTCACTGCTTCTAGGCCTCGAGTGAAGTTTTTGGGCACCGAAGTTGCGCCAGGCTCCAGCTTCAGCAGATTAGCCTCCCCACCGGGCCGGGGCCCTCCTGCGTTGTCCCCAGGGGCCCGGCATCCATTGCAGGGAGGCGGAGGGGGCATCGCGAGCCCTCGGAAACATTGAGAACCCCTGATCTAGGAACTCTCTTGTGTGTGCATACACCCCACACCCCCCCGGTCCCTGTACGCTTGTGGAGTGGATTTTTAGGATTTGTAAGTAAAGTTTAATTGTTTTTCTGTTTTTTTATTATTGTTGGCCACACCTTGCATTGTGACATGTTACGTTGCCAAATTTGGGCTGATTCCGGTCATTGGTTCTTTGGTTTACTTCAGCCTAATTACGACAGCTGCTTTTTTATATAGGTAGAAGATGGTCACTTGTTGGCCTGACTGGTGTCTTGTGTCCAAATTTAGTATCAATTTGTCTAATGGTTTTTGAGTTATGCTAATCCCACAAACGAACATGACATTTTCAGGGCGGTTTACAGACCATGGCAAATTCGAAGCCACATTACATACACAACAGGAAATACAACATATCAATTTAAACAGTTAAAATATAAGTACAATGAAACAGTTGTAAGGCAGTTGGGGTGGGGGGAGAGATGTTGCTATGGCCCCGTGCAGGTGTTGTTATGGCTGGCAGTGGGCAGCTAGGCTGTTTAAGTACTCTCACCGCAAAGCTGGGGGGGGGGTACAGAGGCGCCCCACCCAGGAGTTGTAAGGCAGCAGGGCCAAGGAGGTGTCGCTATAGCTGGCGGCAGGCAGCCATTCCGTTGAAGTACTCATAGAATCCTAGAGTTGGAAGAGACCTCGTGGGCCATCCAGTCGAACCCCATTCTGCCAAGAAGCAGGAAAATTGCATTCCAAGCACCCCCGACAGATGGCCACCCAGCCTCTGTTTAAAAGCTTCCAAAGAATGAGCCTCCACCACACTCCAGGGCAGAGAGTTCCACTGCTGAACGGCTCTCACAGTCAGGAAGTTTTTCCTAATTTTCAGATGGAATCCCCCTTGTAATTTGAAGCCGTTGTTCCATTGCATCCTAGTCTCCTGGGCAGCAGAAAAGAAGCCTGCTCCCTCCTCCCTATGACTTCCCCTCACACATTTATACATGGCTATCATGATGTCTCCTCTCAGCCTTCTCTTCTTCAAGCTAAACATGTCCAGATCTTTAAGCCGCTCCTCATAGGGCTTGTTCTCCAGAACCTTGATCATTTTAGTCGCCCTCCTCTGGACGCATTCTAGTTTGTCAGTTGTGGTGCCCAGAATTGGACACAGTATGATTCCAGGTAATGTGGTCTGACCAAGGCAGAATAGAGCATGGGGAGCTGGACTTCCCTGGATCTAGGCACTATGCTCCTATTGATGCAGGCCAACATCCCATTGGCTTTCTTTTTGCTGCCGCATCACATCGTTTTGCTGCCGCATCACATTTTGACACACCGCCTTGCCGGGGCTGGAGTGAGGGGTACAGTTCTTAATTGGCTGTCCTCCTTCCTCCAAACCGGTCACAGCGAGTGAGAAGGGGGGAGGTTTTCTCAGGGGGCACCCCCCCTTCTTTGCGGGGTGCCTCGGGGCAATCCTCTCCCCTTTATTGTTTAACATCTACGTCCGACCACTTGCTCAGTTGGTACGCAGCTTTGGGCTGGAGTGTCACCAATACGCGGATGGCACCCAGCTCATTCTGGGGATGGAGGGCCAACCCGACTCCGTACCCAATAATTTCCTTTATTGGATGGCTGCGAGCCAGTAGGCTGAAGGTGAATCCGGCTACGACGGAGATCCTGTGGCTGGGTCGTCCGGGTACGGGTGGGATTCAGCTTCCAACCCTGGACGGCGTGGCACTTCGTCCGTCGTCATCCGTTAAAAGTCTCGGAGTTACGTTGGACTCCCAACTGACGATGGAGAAGCACATCTCCATCGTCAGTGGGGTAGCTTTTTACCATCTTCGGCAGGTGAGGAAACTGGCTCCCTACCTGTTCCGTCACGACCTAGCCACAGTGGTCCAAGCCACGGTCATCTCGAGACTGGACTACTGTAATGCTCTCTACATTGGCCTTCCCTTGTCAGTGATCCGGAAGCTGAAGCTGGTGCAGAACGCTGCAGCTTGGCTGCTGGCAGGCCTTCCATCTTCCTGCCACGTGACGCCTGTCCTGGGCAAACTGTACTGGCTCCCTATTGAGCACGGGATCACCTTCAAGGTGCTGGTTTTAACCTTTAAGGCCTTGAATGGTCTGGGGCCAGTGTACCTAAGGGACTGCCTCTCCCTGTATTGTCCCGCAAGACCACTGCGCTCAGAGTCCCTCAACCTCCTTGCAGTTCCAAGCGCAAAAGGCCTCCATCTAACCTCGACACATAGGAGAGCCTTCAGTGTAATAGCTCCAACTCTTTGGAATGCTCCCCCCCCCCAAGGTCCGCGCGCTTACCAACTTGCTGGCCTTTAGGAAGGCGTGCAAAACCTTCCTGTTTGGTCAGGCATTCGGCTAACTATCCCTGCCTTAGGCATGGGAGTGTCTATTGATGTTACGCCTTCCTAGGAATGTGAATTTTGGTAAACCCTGATGTTTTTAAATCGTTTTTAACTTGTTTTTACTGTGCTTTATATGTCACTAGCTGTCCCCTGCACGCGTTGCTGTGCCGTAGTCTGTGGCTAACCCCTTCTGCCCACATGGTGTGTGTGTGTGTATGCTTTTTTTGTGTGTATATGTGTATATTGTTTATGTGTGTGTTGTTATGTATATGTGCATGTGTTTATGTGTGTATTTGTGCATGTCTTTATGTATATGTGTGTGTATGTGTGTGCTTGTGTGCATATGTGTGTATTGTGTATGTGTGTGTTGTTATGTATATGTGCATGTGTATATGTGTGTATGTGTGCATGTCTGTATGTATATGTCTGTATGTGTGCATGTCTGTATGTGTGTGTGTGTATGTGTGCTTTTACTGTATGTATGTTTATGTGTGTATGTGAGCATGTCTGTATGTTTATGTGTGCATGTGTGTGTGTATGTTTGTGGTTTTGTTTGTGTGAATGTGTGTGTATGAGTAGGAAGAGGAGGGCCTGAGGAGGAGGGAGGGAGGGAGCAGGGTGGTTACCAGTTTCCCCTGCTCGTGTTGCCAAGGGCGCTGCTTTTGGCTCCTCTTCCTCCTGGGCGTTGCGATGGCAAAGCTCCAGGTGGCGGTGGCGCTTCCTCCTCTTTCCTCCTTGGTCAGGCCCCAAGGAGGCGGAGGCCTGTAAGGTGGCTGTGTTTTTGGGGAGTGTTGGTGGGAGGGAGGGGCCGTGTACTGCCGCAGTGGATACTGGGAGATGTAGTTCTGAATGGTTTGAGGAAAGATTGCGTCGGGTCAGCGTTGGAGGGAATGTTTGCTGTGGAAGGTATGGAAAGTTTGTGATGAATGTTTGTTTTGGTGTGCGGGTGGCGTGCGTGTATGTGGCGAGTGTTTTGCGTGTAGACTGCTTGAAGGAGCCCCCCCTCCAATCCTAGCGGCAGCTGTGGCGGCGGGAAGGAGGAGTGGCTGAGGAGGAGGGGGGGTCCTTTGCTCCTCCTCAGCCGCTCCTTCCGTCTTTGTCCCCGCCGTTCGCGATCCGAGCGGCGGCGGGGGAAAAGAGGAGGAGCCGCTGAGGAGGAGGGGCTAAGGAGGAGCAAGGGAGGCTGCTCCTCCTCCCGGCCCGGCCCCCTCCCCCCCTCGGCCCTAAACGTTCGCGCTGGCAGCGGAGAGGCTGGGGTGGGAGTTCCATTGGCAGTTTTTTGGGGATCGTTTTTTGGGGTGTTGGGAGGTATGTAGGTCCGGTGTTTTTGGCGTTGTATGTACCTAGTGTAATGGTCCAGTCGGTTGTCAAGTTTGGTGGTTCTGGGAGCCATAGTTTTGTTGTCTATATACGACATCAAACGGACTTAACAAATATATATATATAGATTGTGCTTTACTATGTGTAAGCCGCCCCGAGCCGGAGGGGAGGGGCGACGAACAAGTCGAAATAAATACATTATTGGCTCATGTTCAACTTGTCCACGAGGCCCCCAAGATCTTTTTCACACGTCTGCTCTCGAGCCACGCATTGTCCCCCATTCTGTGTCTTTGCATTTCATTTTTTCTAACTAAGTGGATTATCTTGCATTTGTCCCTGTTGAACTTCGTTTTGTTAGTTTTATTAGTTGTCGCCAGGAAGGGAGGGAGGAAGGGAGGTGTCTCTGTAAACCTAACATGCAAATGACTACAGCAGGGCCCCCTTTCCTCAGTTTCCCAGACTGTCTTTCTCCTGGATCTTGAATGGAGTCCTTTCTCTCTCTTTCCTTCCATCCCAGTGCGTCCTCCCCCTCCCCACGCTCTGGTTTCTATCTGGGACCATTGTGGTCTCTTCCAACTCTATGATTTTAGTACTCTATGGTTTAGACCGCTTTACCTCTTTTGTGCTGCGTTTCTCCTCCTGCCTCACCTGATCCATTCTCCCCCAATTGAGTTCACTCTGATGTTGTGGATATGGACCACAGGGCCAAAAGGCATCCTGGAAAGACCTTTCCTTGCCACAGTCTCCACTTTCCTTAGGATTTCCTTTCCGGAAATCTATAGAAACCTATAGATCCATACCCCTACTTAGCATGATTGGAGAGTCTGCATTATCCCTCATCACCACCACCGCCCTTTTCAGCCATGCTCAGTCAGGTATTTGTGAGGCTGCTTCCATGGAAGGATGCAGTTCCTCCTTTCACAGGTTGGGATTTATTCCTTTCCTTAGTGCATACACCTCCCTACAATCCTGGATGGAAAGCCTTCGTTTCTCTAGGTCAGTGTTTCTCAACCTGGGGGTCATGAGGGGGGGCTTCAGGGGGAGTCACCAAAGGCCAACAGAAAACAAATATTTCTGATGGTCTCTGGAACCCTGTTGGCAGAGAAGACTGAAGATCTCTCTGCTTGTCCTTCTCTTCCTTTTTGGGAATAGACTCTGAATCCTCCCACCAAAAGCCCTCCTCCTGCTGTGATTGGCTGGGCTCTCAGCCAAGGGGAGGGCTGTTTCTGAGACTCCCAAGTGGGGAGGGGAGAGCAGGCGTGCTGTGCACGTGGCCGCGTGGTGTTCATGTGTGGGCAAGGGAGAGCCCATGAGGCTGGAGGGAGCCTTGCACCAGCCAGTCCCTTCAAGGCAAGGGTTAAAGCACCCACATGAAGTGGGACTAAGATTGGCCCAGCGTCTCCATCATCACCAGGAGGAAGAGGAGGAACAGCAGAAGCAGAAGCATTCGCTCAGTATTATTATTATACTGGCATGAGCCTGGTCTTCCCCTCCCCTATTTGCTGTTGTTCACCCTGTACCCTGTATTATATGTATTCTCTGGTGTATTGTCTTGTCTGTCTTTTTATTCTGTATTGTTGTTTCTTGACTTTGTAAGCCGCTGCGAGCCGTATGGAGTTAGCGGCATATAAGTCCAAATAAATAAATAAATAAATAAATAAATAAATTATAGAATTGGAAGGGACCCCCAAGGGCCATCCAGTCAAGCCCCCTTCTTTCTGCCAGGCAGGGAGATAGAATTACTAATCTATTATACACTATTATTATTATTATTGGGTGCAAAGAAGGTGGATTTCGGGGGGAGGGAAAGAAGGGAGCCCTGTTTTGAGGAGTTCAGAAGCCGAACTGTTACCGGGGTTTGCTGGAGACGGGTAGAAAGAAGAGAGAAAGGCACGGGGGGGCAAAGATAATACAAAGAGTCCAAATAAAAGGGTAACACACTGCAGTCCACAATAGTCTTGTGCATTTGTATGGCATCATCACTATTGGTTTTGGTTTGTTTCATTTGTAGCCGCCCCCCCCAAGGTTTTCAGGCATTTTTCCGAATGAGCTGTTTTGTTCTGTGTCAGAAAGAATGAAAGTTTTCGGACCATTGCCCAATATTGGCAGGCTTCCCAGGCACTCCTTCTCCTCAGTTTTATGGCTAGAGGACTAAGAATCCCCACACATGGAGGGCACATTTACTCTTAGCCCACCAAGTTTTGTAGCGTTTGGGTCATTCCCCCAATTTTGGGGGATTTTTTTCTTTCTCTAAATCAAGTCTCTTTAAAATATTTCCTCTTTCCTCCTGCTGGAGCAACAGCAGAGGGCAGGGCAGGGCAGAGAGCGCCATTCCTTCCTTCCTTCCAAATGCCAAAGATGCTCCACACACCACACACACCGCCCAGTGCCCAACCCCACCATTTCACTTCTTCTTTAACTGGTGGCAGTGTGTGTGTGTGTGGGGGGGGGGATTCCCTTCCCATCATTTTTGGCAGAGGGGCCCGGAATAATGCCCAGGGTGGGAGAAATCATCATCACCCAGGGACTGCAGCCTCTGCAGAAATCTTCCCACAGATGTACAGCTTTCCTAGTCATCGCCATCAGTATTTGTGAATATCTACATTTCTTCTTGCCTTAATGTATGTTTATCCAGAAGAACTCTTCTCTCTGGAGACACACAAATCATGCGCATGGCTTTGTACGAAGCCTTTTGCCATTCTGCCGGTCACCGTGCCGAAAGCAGAAGTCGGAACGCATCTTCCAAAAGGCGTCCAGGGAACACTTTTGTCAGCTCACTATAGCTACTCCTAAATGAAGACACAGAACGCCATCTGGAATCACTAGTAATTTTACTACAGGAATCAAAAATGCAAAAAGCCAGGAGTGCCGTTACAGATCAGGGCACTCCCTTCTATACCTTCCCCCACATTCAAAGGCACACATTCCCGCCAAATGCAAAGCCCCGCATATTGTTCCCGCCAAGAGTGCTGGTTCTCTCTTCCCACGCCAGGGCCAGCAGGTGTCTTACCTCCTGGTGATGTCAGTGGCCTTGACTTTGGCCACCAGGATCCAGGCACCAAATCTCAGGCTCTGACATGGCGTCCTCCTCCTCTTCCTGTGGGGAAACATGAAACACATAGAACTACTTATCACCATTATCTAGAGCTGTGGTTCCCAAAGTGGGCGGTACCACCCCCCAGTGGGCGGTGAGGCGATCCAAGGGAGCGGTGGGAGGCTCAAGAGAATTTGGGGGGTACTGTAAGGGGGCGGTAGCGGCATTCCAACTCACAAGCGTGTGAGTGTGCACCTGCCAGTTGGAAACCCCGTGCAGGCGCTGCCTGGAAACCGCAGCGCGCACCCCCTTCCTCTCAACTCCACCCACGGCGCAGTCCTGTATCACCCCTTCCAATCCAAAGGGTACCTTGGAAGGAAGGGGATATGGGACTGCGCCGTGGGCGAAGTTGAGGAGAGGAAGGGGGCGCACGCTGCAGTTTCCAAGCAACGCCTGCCCAGGGATTCCATCCGGCAGGCTGAGACAGTCGCGGGGTTGCGAGTGTGTGCCTGCCAGTTGGTCCAGCGAAGAAGGAAAGCCTCCACATCTGCAAACGCCCCCTGACTCGCTGCGGCGTTTGCAAGTGCCTCCTGGGAGATGGCCGTGGCACGAAGGATAATGCAAGCAGCTCCCAATTTTCAAGGCCCAATATTCTCTATTGCTCAAGTTCAGCTGATTTCCATTGCTGTCGGGAGTTCAAAATGCTCTTTGATTATAGGTGAACTATAAATCCCAGCAGCTACAACTCCCAAATGACAAAATCAATCCCCCACAACTCTACCAGTATTCAAATTTGGGCATACTGAGTATTTTTGCCAAATTTGGTCCAGATCCAGGGTTGTTTGGTTTCAGAGTGCTCTCCAAATGTAGGTGAACTACTGTGGATTCCTCCCAAACCCCTCCAGTATTTTCTGTTGGTCATGGGGGTTCTGTGAGCCAAGTTTGGTCCAGGTCTGTCATTCAGTTTGGTCTCGGCTGTGGAAGTCAGAGCTGAATTGGTTGAAGGTACTGCAAATCCCATCATCCGTTGTCCATACTCCCCCAAACATATTGTTTTTGTGATTAATCACTTTGCTTTAATTATGTTCAATTTGTAACGATGAAAATACATCCTGCATATTAGATATTTGCATTAGAATTCATAAGAGTAGCAAAATTATTTATGAAGTAGCAACGAAAATATGGATGGGGGTCACCACGACATGAGGAACCTTATTTAGGGGTCACGGCATTAGAAAGGCTGAGAACCACTGTATTAATACATATTATCTTTCTGTTTAATTGCTATTACATTTTTAAAAAAATTAATTTCTAGGGGGGTGGTGAGTAAAAAAAATTCTGGAAAGGGGGCGGTAGGCCAAAAAGGTTTGGGAACCACTGATCTAGAGTAGCTTTATATTTATTAACAAACTCGAGTGGAAAACGGGGTGCACCTTTCTCAGGTCTCTTGGTAATTTTAGCTGGAATGCCACTTCATTAATCTGTCTCTGGATTCTGAATGGACCAATGAAACTGTGGGATAATTTCTTTGAAGGGAACCCCACATTGAGGTTTTTCGTACTTAGCCATACTAAGTCTCCCTCCTTCAATTCTTCTCCTTCCTGTCTTTTCCTATCTGCAAACAGCTTCTACTTTCTTTGTGTGTTCTGCAGCGCCTCCACTATCTTTGGCCAAGCGGGGAGGATTTTTCCTGGCCAGCCCCCCTCCTCCTGCTCCTTGTTTTTCCACACTGGTAGCCTAGGGAGGGGGCCACCTCCTGCCCGTACACGATCTCAAATGGAGAACGCCCTGTGGCGGAGGGAATCACTCCATTGAATGCCATTTCTGCAAACAGGAGCAAATCTACTCATGCTTTGATACATTTCCTCATCCCTGGCCACCAGCTCTGTTTTGCCAGACTCTGAATGTTCAATGAAACCTCGTGCGAGATTTTTGTCTATGTAGCGTTTCAGTGCTTCTTTCTCCTGCACTGACATGGGGTACACTTTGGGCTTGGGTAGATCTGCCCCTGGAATTAAGTCAATCCCTACTTCTACTCTTCATTTGGGTGGAAAGCTATCCGTCTCTTTCTCATCAAACACATCCGCAAAGTCTTTGTATTCCTCAGGAAGCTTGCCGTCCACCTTCCCCATGTAGGCTAACCCTTCCGTCCCCTCATTTATTTCCTCCGTCTGTTTCTTTATGGGACTTTCCTCTGTTCTCTGTCTAAATAGAAATTCTCCCGATTTCCAATCTACTACTGGATTCTGCTCTTGTAGCCACGCATTCCTAATATTACATGATACTTCGCTATGGGGGCTATTATGAACTGGACCAGATCTTTCCAGGGTCCGATTTCGCATTGAATATCTTCGGTGCAATATTTGGCTACTGCCCCCAAGGAGGAAGAGGGCAAAGGTGAAAGGTGCTGCCAGGAAAAAGGCATTGTGGGCGGAGCTGTGTTCGTCTTTGCATCCCATCCTGGGAATGAGCCGAGGGAATGAATGGCCCAAAGGGGGCTTCGTTCAGCAGAGACTCACTATGCGAGCATCTCAACCAAGCCCCAATGTGGTTTTGGATTAGGTGGGTGGAGAGGCAGGGTCTTGGTTAGCTGCAGGATTCCTTTGGGAAAAGACAGAAAATTTGGTGACAGCGGGCATCTAATTAGGGAGGCTCAGATAGGAAACCTGGGACTCATTAAGGGAGGAAGCCTAGTAATCCTTGTGTCCCATAGCCTTTAGCAGGTCCTGGTTGCTCAGGGAATCCAGTGAATTCTTTCTGGATTCATTCCTTTTTAAAGAATCATGTATTCCCTTTGCTGGTATCTGTGTATGCACTTGAGCCTTTCTGTCTGCATTTCCATTTTCAACATGCCCCGTGAAGGGGAAGGGGGAAATCTTGGAGGTAAAGAAGGTCTCTGGCTTTCTCCTTATATCTTTCGTTTCTTTCTTCACCAGGGAAACGAGGACTCTTTGGAGCGACCTCTTGGGTGCAGTAAGGAAACCAACAATATAAGAAGAAGAAATCCTCTCAAGGCGATGATCTTGCTGAATTCTTGACTTACAGATAAAAAGGAAAAAAAGAAGAGTCAAGTATCTGTATTGCAATTACAGACCTTTCTGAGCCCCCTTCAGAGTGAGAAGGGGGATATAAATACAGTGAATAATAAATTAAACACCCCTATCACTGTTGACATGGAGGAGAAAGCATTTAAATGCCTGGAATGTGGAAAGAGTTTCACTCAGAAGGGAAATCTAAGTAAACATCAAAGGATTCACACTGGGGAGAAACCCTATGAATGCCTGGATTGTGGAAAGAGCTTCACTCTGAATGGAGACCTACGTAAACATCAAAGGATTCACACTGGGGAGAAACCCTATAAATGCCTGGAATGTGGAAAGAGTTTCACTGATAGTGGAAGTCTACGTTCACATCAAAGGACTCACAGTGGGGAGAAACCCTATCCATGCCTGGAGTGTGGACAGAGCTTCACTCAGAGTTCAAATCTACGTTCACACCAAAAGACTCACACTGGGGAGAAACCCTATAAATGCCTGGAGTGTGGAAAGAGCTTCACTCAGAGGGCAAATCTACATTCACATCAAAAGACTCACAGTGGGGAGAAAGCCTATGAATGCCTGGAGTGTGGACAGACCTTTGCTCAGAGTTCAGGTCTGCGTTCACATCAAAAGACTCACACTGGGAAGAAACCCTATAAATGCCTGGATTGTGGACACAGCTTCAGTCGTAGTGAACATCTACATAATCATCAACGGACTCACACTGGGGAGAAACCCTATAAGTGCCTGGAGTGTGGAAAGGGCTTCACTCAAAAAGGAGACTTACATTCACATCAAAGGATTCACACTGGGGAGAAACCCTATAAATGTCTTGAGTGTGGACAGAGCTTCACTCATAGTTCAAGTCTACATAAACATCGAAGGACTCATACTGGGGAGAAACCCTATCAATGCTTTGAGTGTGGACAGAGCTTCACTCATAGTTCAAGTCTACATAAACATCAAAGGACTCATACTGGGGAGAAACCCTATCAATGCTTTGAGTGTGGACAGAGCTTCAGTCGTAGCTCAACTCTACGTACACATCAAAGAACTCACACTGGGGAGAAACCCTATGAATGCTTGGAGTGTGGGAAGAGGTTCACTGATAAGTCAGGTCTACATAGACATGAAAGAACTCACACAGGAGAGAAACCCTATACATGCCCGGAATGTGGACAGAGCTTCACTCGTAGTTCAGGTCTACATGAACATCAAAGGAATCACACTGGGGAGAAACCCTATACATGCTTGGAGTGTGGGAAGAGGTTCACTGATAAGTCAAATCTACATAGACATGAAAGAACTCACACAGGAGAGAAACCCTATACATGCCTGGAGTGTGGAAAGAGCTTCACTCAGAGTTCAAGTCTACGTTCACATCAAAGGACTCATACTGGGGAGAAACCCTATCAATGTCTTGAGTGTGGCAAGAACTTCACTCAGAGTGGAGACCTTCAGAAACACCAACGGTCTCACACTGGGGAGAAACCCTATAAATGCTTGGAGTGTGGGAATAGGTTCACTTGTAGTACAAGTCTACACAAACATCAAAAGACTCACGCTAGGGAGAAACCCAATAAAGACATAGCGTCGAATCCTAGAATAATAGAGTCGGAAGAGGCCACATGTGGGCCATCTAATCCAACCCTGCTGTGATTTTATATACTTCATATGCTTTTATGGGTTTAACCAAAATGTTTTAATATTCATGATGTTTAGTAATGTTTTAATATTTGTATATTTTAAGTTGTATTGCAAAGCTACTCCATTCCCATTTTTTCTCAATTTCATCTGTTGTGAGGGGGCCCGTTCCAGTCCATTTCAGTTCGCTGGCACCCAGAATGTCTTGACATCTCACCAATAACAACATCCGGTTTGCCCTGGCTCATAGATTGTACATTCAATGTTCCTCTGGTGTGTTGACCTTTAGAGCATGGGATTCGTTGTTCATCTCCAGCACCGTCGGCCACTAGCCTTCCTTTCGGCTTTGAACTAGATGCACCATCACATTTGCAGCTAGTTGAACTTATCCTCTGCTCCTCCCCAGTAACGTTTTGACCATCTTCCCACCAGGGAGTCCCATCTTCCGATGGCATACCTACATATCTCTGGTTGTACTGGTCCATTGTACAGGCTAATTCGATCCTCAATGGCTATCTAGATCGCCCCCAAGCACAGTCTCCGAGGAAGAAAGACAAGGCGCAAAATGAACACCCAAGCCCTTCGGGAGCCCTCCAAACGAGCCCTTCTCCAAACAGCACTCAAGGACCATCTACCCATAGAATACCCCGAAAATGTTGAGGAACATTGGAACAAACTGAAGACCTCCCTCATCACAGCCTGCGAAGAAACTATTGGATATCAAACCAAGAAATATCAAGATTGGTTTGACAAAAAGGACAACGAGATCCAACAGCTAATTGACAAGAAAAGGAAAGCCTTCCAAACATGGCAGAGAGACGTCAACTCTGCTGCTAAGAAAAAGATCTACGCCAATGTAAAAGCTGAGGTCCAAAGAAGGGCAAGAGAACTCAAGAACATCTGGTGGACAAAGAAGGCTGAAGAAATCCAACTCCTGGCCGATACCCATGATGCTCAGGGATTTTTCAAAGCCACAAAGGTCATCTGTGGACCAAGAAACCATGGCATACACCCTCTATGCTCATCAGATGGAACCAAACTTCTGAAGGACCAAAACTCAATTGCACTGCCAAAGCCTCCTGGATGGCAGCTCCAACGTGGCCGAAGAGGTTCTCTCACAAATCCCGCCACAACAAACCAGGGATGGGCTTGCAGCATTGCCTAGCTTGGAAGAAGTCCGCAATGCCCTCAGCCAGCAAAAAAATAACAAAGTCAGCAGACCTGATGGGATCCCTGCTGAAATCTTTAAAGAGGGAGGACCTGAGCTGACACAACAACTCCACCAGCCCATTGAAAAAGTGTGGGTGACCGAGAAAATCTCAACATACTTCAAGAATGCCCCCCATCATCACCCTCTTCAAAAAAGGGGGGGGGGAAGCACAGACTGCGGAAACTATCGAGGAATCTCCCTTCTAACCTCCGCTGGGAAAATCCTCACAAGAATCCTTGCAAAACCGCCTTCGACCCCTCTCAGAAGACGCCCTCTTCCCAGAACGGCTTCTGCCCCTCCAGAGGATCATCTTCACTGCACGACAGCTCCCAAAAAATTGCAGGGAACAAAACCAACCACTGTGCATGGCATTCATTGACCTTACAAAGGCATTCGACACAGTGAATCACAACGCTGTTCTCTGGACCATCCTCCCAAAAAATCGGGTGCCCTAACAAATTTGTGAACATCCTGCGGCTCCTCCATGATGACATGATGGTGTTGGGCCTGTGTCCTCAGTAGGGATTCTGGGATCTACTGTGCAAGGGATTGGGGCAGCCACCGTTCATGAGAGAGATGAAACTTTTGCATTTGGGAAACGCTGTTAGGGAGGCCGGTTCTCCTGGGAATCAGACAGATAACACACCTGCCTGTGCAACTTTGGATAGCAAGAAGGAATGTGCTAATGGGCAGCTCGAGGTCCATCCTTCCCGCAGTGGTTTCATTTTCCAAGAGTATGGGAGGGGAGTGAGGGAAATCTAGTTTTTAATAGCCATGCCTTGCAGTTTGAATCTTCAGATTCAGGACAACTTCTGCAATTAAGCTTCATGAATTTCTGCTTCTGTTTTTAGCCTCCTATGTTCCCAGTCTCATGTGGTTTTGGACTCAAGTCTGGACTTTGTTTTGCCTTGGACATCTTTTGGACTTGTCAACTACTGAAACTAGCCTGCTTGGATTTATAAGGAACTTTATAGCTTTACTCAGCCTATGGCATTTGGAACATATCCTTGGACCAGGGCTGCCCAACTGGCGGCCCGGGGGCCCGTATACGGCCCCCCAGCCCCTTCCCTGCGGCCCCCTAAGCTTTTTAATAAAAAATAAAAATAGAAAAATAAATTAAATAATAATATTTTTAAAAATTACCCACTTCCGGAGCAAGTATCGCGAGACTACGGAAGCCACACGGGATTTCCCTCTCAACGCGAGATCACGCCTGCGTTGAGAGCGAAATCCCATGTGGCTTCTGTAGTCTCGCGATACTCCTGTTGCCGAAATCTCAGCTACTTAATCGCTGCGGCCCACGCAGACGCGATTTGGACCTTCTCGGCTGCTGCCTCGGTCGGTCGTCGCCTCTGCTCATGGTCTGGCTACTCCTGGACAGGGGCGGTCCTACAAGGTAGGCCAAGTAGGCGGCCGCCTAGGGCGCCATCTGGGAAGGGGGCGCCATCCTGGCCGCATGGGGCACCATCCTGGCCCTGCCGATGTTCCTCAGGCAGCGCCGCAGCTGCCTGCTTTTGGGCCCCGGCCTTGTGTGTTCCGACGCCGCTTCTAGGCATGCGCGCATGCCCAGTAGCTCCCTTGCGCAGAAGCCTGTAAGCAAAGCACTCCCTATCGGGCAGGCAGGGAGTGCTTCCCTTCTCCTTTTGTCTCCGCCGCGCGCGCGTTTGCGGGGAAGGAGAAAAGAATCAGTGAAGGAAGTGTAATTTTATATTACATGTAATATTACAAACAATATTGCAGTATAGTGGTATTGTACAAAATAGTAATATATAATATTTTATTTTACTTTATTTTGGGTTATTTGAGTTTTATAGGAGTCATGAAAATATTTAGTAGAGGATAATTTCATTTAAATAAATAATTTTATTTATTATTTTATAATTATAATTATAATATAATAGAATGTTATATTGTATTATAATGTCAATATATTATAATATAATTATATTGTAATGTAGTATAATATAATTATGATATATAATAGTATGAGTATGGTATATATTGTATATACATTGATACAATATAATACTACTAATGGTATTGTGATATTATAATTGTATATTTGTTTTACATGGGGGAGGCAAAATAATGTTTGGGGAGGGGGCACCAAAATAATGTTCGCCTACCATTTAAAATTACCTTAGACCGCCCCTGCTCCTGGATCCTGCGCGTTTGGGAAGATAGGCTAACCTTTATTTTAATATTATGTAATTGTGTATGGATGCCCCTTATGTATTCCCTCCCTGCATTTCCCCTTAGTAAAAGATTATATTTGATTGTATGGATGCCCCTTAGTAAAAGATTATATTTGATTGTATGGATGCCCCTTATGAATTCCCACCCTGCATTTCCCCTTAGTAAAATATTATATTTGATTGTATGGATGCCTCTTATGAATTCCCTCCCTGCATTTCCCCTTAGTAAAAGATTATATTTGATTGTATGGATGGTAGCATTTCCCTTAGTAAAATATTATATTTGGGGAGGTATTCGGGATTGTATGGATGCCTCTTATGGCAGGGAGCGGAGGGGCGGGGCGGAGCCGGTGGCGGGGGCAGACGCTTCAGCCCCCCCAGGTCATCAGTGACCGGAATTCAGGCCCCTGGGCCGGTAGAAGTTGGACAGCCCTGCCTTGGACTATTGATTGAACTCTCATTGCTTTGATATATCTTCTATTGCTTTATTGCGTGCTGCTTTTCTTCAATAAAAATACTATTTTCTCCAGCTGAAGTTGTATGTTTGGATTCTAAGGGCTCAGGTTTCTACGCTGGTGTGCGACAAATGGCAACAGTCTTTGACAGTAATGGCTCCCAAAGTGACCGGGTGTCAAACAGGGATGATGTGTTATTGCCCCAAATTTATTTTCCATCTTCATCGCTATGATACTTCACCTTGTTGATGGGAAGCTTCCCACCGGAGTGGAAATCATCTATTGCACAGATGGCAAGCTATTTAACCTCAGCAGACTGAAAGCCAAAACCAAGGCTACAACAACATCTGTTATAGAACTCCAGTATGCTGATGACAGTGTCTATGCACATTCAGAAGAAGACCTACAAGCCACTCTAAACACCTTCGCAGTAGCATATGAGAAGCTCGGCTTGTCATTGAACATCGAGAAAACCAAAGTGCTCTTCCAGCAGTCACCAGCCAATCCCTCTCCAATGCCAGGAATATAGCTCAATAGTGTAACATTAGAAAATGTTGGCCACTTCCTCTCCCTTGGCAGCCACCTCTCCACAAAAGTCAACATTGACACTGAAGTACAACACCGCCTGAGCTCTGCAAGTGCAGCATTTTTCTGAATGAAGCAGAGAGTGTTTAAGGACCGGGATATCTGTAGAATGAAGAAAGAATGCTGCACTTTGCAGAGGCAGTGTTGATGGAAGCATTCCAGAAGTTTGTTTATTCATTTATTCGATTTAGTAGACCGCTCTCTCCGGAGCCCAGAGCGGTTTACAACAATTAAAACCAGATAAAACACAGGTAAAACACACAAAACAGCATTCTAAAACCAATGAAACCCGTTCCCAACAATAAAAACCCAGCAGATCGGCGACAATGCAGGCGGCAAGACGCGGCAGGATGGCAGATTACAGCGGCATCAGTCAGGACCGAATGCCTGTCTGAACAGCCAAGTCTTTACAGACTTGCGAAATGCCATCAAGGCCGGTAGGGCTCGCGTCTCCGCAGGCAGCGAGTTCCAGAGGCTCGGTGCAGCCACTGTGAACACCCTCTGCGGCGTACTCGACAATCTGTAGGTCTTAATACCAGGCACCTCTAATAGATTGAGCCCCTCGGAACGCAGTGATCTTCTGGGCACGTATGGGGTAAGCCGCTCCTTCAGGTACACTGGCCCCAAACCATATAAGGCCTTAAAAGTTAAGACTAACACCTTGAAGGCGACCCGGAATTCAATAGGAAGCCAGTGCAGTTCGCGCAGAAGCGGGGTTACATGGGCAGATCTTGGAGCTCCTGAGAGCAGGCGCACTGCTGCGTCCTGCACCAGCTTAAGTTTCTGGCTCGCCGACAAGGGTAGGCCAATGTACAGCGCATTACAGTAATCGAGCCTCGAGATGACCGTGGCTTGGATCACCGTGGCCAGGTTGCAGCGGGAGAGGTAAGGAGCCAGACGTTTTGCCCGTCGCAGGTGGTAAAACGCTGTCTTGCAGGCGCAGGCAATCTGTGTCTCCATAGTTGGGTGTGACGTGTATAGACAGTCCACGTTTCGTAGGCATATAGCAGGGTTGGGAGGACAATGGCTTTATAAGCAAGCCCCCTACAGATGTCCCGGTCCTCAAACACTCTCTGCTTCATTCAGAAAAATGCTGCACTGAGTCCCCTTTGGGGTGAGAAGAGCGGAATATAAATAAAGTAAATAAATAAATTATACCCGAAGTTGCACAGGCAGGTGCGTTATCTGTCTGATTCCCAGGAGAACCAGCCTGCCTAACAGCCTTTCCCAAACACTGTCTCTGGAAGCCAAATGGTCAATGTTTCTAATGTGACACCACTGAGCTGTATTTCTGGCATTGCACATAGGTAGGTTGGTAACTGGTGGGAGAGAACTTTGGTTTCCTCAATATTCAATGAGAGGCCGAGCTTCTCGTCTGCTTCTGCGACGGTGTTGAGAGCGCCTCTGAAAAATCTAGGAAATCTCTTGGGAAGAAGAAGACAGGCGGGGAAATGCCGGCCTGCTGGAAGAAGAAGAAGAAGCAAGGACCACCAGCATTGAAGCGATCAACTCCGCTGGACTGAATGTGTTTTTAATGGCAATGTGTTTTTATGTATTCTTGCTTTTTTATGTATTTGAAATGCTGTTCTAAAAATGTTTTAAAATTAGTATGGCATTGAATCTTGCTGTAAGCCGGTCTGAGTCCCTCAATGGAGGTGAGAAGGTCGGGATACAAAAATTTTAAATAAATAAATAAATAAATATTGTCCGAATGTCCAAAGATCACCATCTACGAAAGCAGTGACTCTACTCCCAACTCAAGAAGGGGAAAGGGAATGTTGGTGGACAGGGAAAGAGGTTGAAGGATGGGCTTAGAGCCTTGTTTTTATTGTGAGCTGCCCCGAGCCTCCCGGGAGTGGCGGCCTAAAAGTCCAAGAAATAAATAAAATAAATAAAACCAAAGTGCTGGCTTTGGCCTATAAAGCCCTAAATGGCCAAGGCCCAATTTCCCTGTCCAAACGCATCATCTCCCTTTACAAACCACTGCGGAAACTAAGATCCTCCGGGGAGGTCCTGCTCTCCGTCCCGCCATTGTCATAGGTGCGATTGCTGGGGACGAGAAACGGCCTTCCTTCTCGGTGTTGGCCCCCTCCTGGCTATGGAACTCCCTTCTTGGCGGGATCAGATCGGCCCCCTCCCTCCTGCCCTTCAGAAGGAGGGTCAAAACTTGTCTGTGGGACCAAGCTTTAGGGACAGGGCAATAAAGAAGCAATAGGAAAGATTACCCGGCCAGTTAGACGCAAATGACCAAGAGGGTTTTAACTGGTGTATTTTAATTATTGAGATACATGTTTTTAATGTTTATGTCGTCGTACAGAGACAAAGTAAAGCCGAGCCCAGGTGTAAAAGGGGGTAACAAAAAGTTTATTAGACAAGAAATGGAAAGGGGATGAACAAAAAAGCAGTCAACTCGGCTAAAAAAAACCCCTCAAAAACCCCAGGAAGCCCAAAAAAACACGAACAAGATGCAAAACAAACTCAGGACGTCCTTCTGCGACGTCCTACGTGGGACGATCCAAAAGCGTAGTCGTAAACCGGTCCAAAGGTCGTGGGCAGGAGAATGACGGAGGAAAATGAGGAACAACAAACAAGAAAGAGGGGCAGCTTACTGCAAACCAAAAACAAAAGAAAGGAACCACAAGATATGGCAGGACTGTAGCTATGGGGCAATGAATACAAAGTAGAATAATAAGCCCAATCAATATTCGTTTTCATAAACATGGAGGAAAATGAGGAGACAGTCCAAGGATCACCAGGAGCTAAACATACAGGGAACACATATCGTAATCCCCATAAAACACAGTGTCAACCTCCCTCCATGTTCTACAATACCAGACTTACAGCTCGAACTCACAGCAGATTCAGCGGAGATCACACCCTGCCACAGGAACACACGGCAGTAACTAGACAAAAAACAAACCTTGAATCCCCCCCCCCCCCCCCCCCACACACACCTTTCCAACAGAAGCAGGAGCAGCCGTAGCAACCCATCCCAAAAAGGTGGTGGAGTAACCCACAACTCACAAGTAGCTGGAACCAGGCACAAGACACACAATACCAGGATGCCACAGATCACTGGAACTTAAACTAACATAGGTTGGTGTCGATATTCAATTAAATAAAGCACTAATTGTAGACACACAGTCAGTTATATCAAAACATGGATTTGTAATCAAGACCCCATATATTGGGTTGCTTAGACACTCTATAATGGTACAATAGTCAAATATTATCTCAATGATTCAATACAATAGCATAGGTTTCATAAATAGAAGTGTGTGCTGCTAAGACTCTATAATTGGGAGTCTTAGATCAATACATTTGTACAAGACGCCTAAGATACACTCTAATGCTAGAAATCACACAGAATATCAAAGAAACATTCATATATATAAGCATTAAGTGTAGGACAAGTCATTCCGGGGACATATAGTAAAGACGCGATGGGAATTCCCATGCATCAAGTCCCAGTATGCTGCTGCTGGCTCACAGCGTGCGCTGTAAATGAAGCATACAGCTGTCTTCAGTTCAGTATATCGTTTCACTCTTATAGATAACACAAAATCAATCAGATTGTTCCCAAAGGTAAAGGAGTAACTCACAGGGGGACAAGATATCAGCAAAGGTAGTGCCTGAAATAGAATGGTGCGCTGGAGTCCCCTGTGGTCCGGGTAAGCCGTAAAGGTCGCAAAAGCTGTAGACTGATGCGGAAACGAAAAAAGCCGCGGAATGCGGTGCCTTTTGAACTGGGCAGCAAGGAATGAAGTAGCAGGGAAATGAGTCGTCCTGGGTGTTGAGGAAAGAATGAAGGGAACTGCACTGGGGTCTCCTGGGTCCGGAGAAGGGCAGCCCTTGTATTGATCTAAGACTCCCAATTATAGAGTCTTAGCAGCTTGCACACTTCTATTTATGAAACCTATGCGATTGTATTGAATCATTGAGATAATATTTGACTATTGCACCATTATAGAGTGTCTAAGCAACCCAATATATGGGATCTTGATTACAAATCCATGTTTTGATATAACTGACTGTGTGTCTACAATTACTGCTTTATTTAATTGAATATTGACACCAACCTATGTTAGTTTAAGTGTACTCCAGGTACCTGCCCTTGTTTTGTTTAAAGATCATAGGAACGCCAGACAAGATTACCAGATCACAACTCCTTGAATGCCGCAAAGGAAACCTCATAAAACAATTCATTATATAGCCCTAAATGTCAGACTTGCCCGAAGACTCCCCTTGATCATGGAGATCAGCTGTTTCTTTTCCTACAGCTGCTGTGCCTTGTGGATTTCTCCATGTTTCCCATTTTTTCTGAAAACTTAAAAGTATCCCAATCTGTTCCCGAAGCCTCAGAATTCCAATCTGAATCACTATCAAAACCCAAAAAGGTCTCAGTGCTAGAATCGTCACTACACATATCCCTTAATTCCTGTACCAAAGTCCAGTCTAAATTAGTATCACTCTCCTCTGACCCCCTTTCTTCATTCCCAGAAAATCCTTCAAAGGTTTCAGAATCTGAAGGAGGCCTAAGTATCTGCCGGATTCTTTTTCTCGGCTCCAAACCCTCAAGGCTAGAATCACTAGCAGCCCTCTTTCTCCCAGCTCCAGTGTCTTGATTACTCAGAGCCACACCCCATTCCATACTAGTGCTAGATGCTACTGACTCCGCGTCTTCCTTATCACTACTAGCAGTAGACGCTGAAGGCTAAATTACAACAGTTTATGGATGCGTATATGAATTATTGTCCGGCATTGAATGTTTGCTGTATATTATTATTATTAATTCAGTTTTGTATGCTGTCCATCCCCGAGGGCTCAGAACGGCTCACAGTGTGTGTGTGTGTGTATATATATATATATATATATACACACACACACACACACACACACACTAGCTGTACCCGGCACGCATTGCTGTGCCCTATTTTGGAGATGCGAGGAAGTCTGAGTATGTAAGTTGTTGTTGTTGGGGTCATGGCTGTGTTGTTGTGGGTTGTTTTGGTGGGTGGGATGTTGGAGTCCTGTGGAGTTGTTGGTATGTGGTGTTGCTGGCGTTCTGCATAGCTTGTGGATATTTATTTATTTATTATTTGGTTTTATATTCCGCCCCTCCCTGCAGGCTTTTTGTCTTTCCGTCTTCTGTGTTGATGTAGAGGTTGATGCGTGTGTGGGTGGGGTACTTTGGAAGTGAGTGGAGGTACTTGAAATCCCATTATCCATGGTGTGTCCTCCTCTAATCTGCAGTCGGATGGAGTGTGGGTCATGGGGTGCATTGTTTGCCAAGTTTGGTCTTTATCGGTCTTGGTTCTTGGACACAGTGGTCTGTGGGGAATGATGGGTTTTGAAGTACTACAAATCCCATTATCCATGGAGGTACTTCAAGTCCCATAATCCATGGTCCACCCTCCTCCAAACTGTAGTAGAATGTAGTGTGGGTCATAGGGGCTCTGTGTGCCAAGGTAGGTTACTGTAAATTCAGGCCATACACAGTGTCCCATGAGCTGAGGCCTAGCCAAAAACAGCAAGTTAATGAAGCCTTACTGTCAATTCAGGCCATACACAATGTCCAATGAGCTGAGGGCTAGTTGGGAGAATCAAGTTAATGAAGCCTTACTGTCAATTCAGAGCGTAAACAGCATTCCATTAAGTGAGGCCTAGTCAGGGAAATTAAGTTAATGAAGCCTTACTGTCAATTTTGGATGTGGTCTGTGATTTGTAGGGGTGTAAATTTTGTGCCTCAGCCCTTTGCCTTATCCTCCTCTGACAATTTATTATGGGTCGGAATGTTCATGTTGGCTGGCCAGTACAGGAGTTATGCAAATCCGCCCTTATTAGCAGCCAATCATGTTGTCAGAATGTAGAGGCTGGGAGAGTCGTTGGCAGCCCCGGAGGATGCTGGGAAATGTAGGTTTTTTTACTCGTTGTTTTGGGGGCCTTTTAGGTTTTGGGTGGGAAAGTTTCTTTGCTACAAACGTACCTTGCTTGAGGCCTATTTCTGTTGGCAAGTTTGGTGTTTCTGCGTTGTAATGTTTCTCTGTTTGGGACGGTCTTTCCATGACGACTCTTCATATATATATATATATATATATATATATATGTAACATCCGTTATTATAAGCATATAGGCAACAAAACCACACAAGGCAGACACACAAAACTAGCCCACATACACACACACCCCTACTCGCTATGTTTCCAGCTAAAAATAACCTTGAAAAATACAAAACAACGGCCAACTAAAAGAACCTCTGGGACTACAAATCCCAGAAACCCCTGCACTGAAAGAGCTTCTAAACTCCCCCCTCCCAAACTGCGCATGCGCCAAAACCCTCGGTGGCGTCAAAAGGGAAAGGAGAGCTCCGAGGCAGCAGCACGGGCAATGGCTGCTGCTCCTGCATGCATGTCTCGGCCCCCTAACTCACAGTAAGGGAAGGCATCAAAGGGCAGGAGCAGGGGAGGAGGAGCGAGAGAGACAGCGAGAGAAGGCAAAAACAGAGGAGGCCACACTCTGCACACACACTAAGTCTCTTTCTCCTCCCCCCCCCCCCTCACACACCCAGAGCACAAGGGAAGGAGGCAGGTGCCAGGGTGGGGGTCATAGGGGTTGCAATCCAACTGACATTGCTTGCAAAGGAGCCCCAAAGACCATTTAGTCCAACCTCATTGGCCAGTAAACGAAGACACCATCAAAGCCCTCACAACAGATGGCCAACCAATTGGAAAGGAGCCCTAAAGCCCATCCACTCCAACCCCTCCTTCCCCCCTCCTTTCCTTCCTCCATTTCTCTACTTCCCTTCTCCTTCCTTTACTTCTTTCCTCTCTCTTCCCTCCTTCCTTTCCTTTTCTCCATCACTCCTTCCTCCCTTTCTTTCCTTCCTTCCCCCCTCCCTCGCCAGCTTCATCCTCCTTTATTAAATCTACATTGCAGATGCACCCAGTCACCCCTCCCACACTGCCATGTAAAACCCAGATTATGTACTTACAACTGAATTATATGCCAGTGTAGACACACAGACACACACACACACACACACACACATGAATGGATGAGAGATGACTGGCTGGATAATTACAATACTTCATATATTACTATTATATATATTGCTATATAATACGTACTATTAAATAAACACATAGAATAGAGTTAGGGGAGAACAGACAGGAAGGAAGAAGAGAGGAAAAGACTGAGGGCAAAAAGGAAGGAATGAAGGAGGGAAAGGTGGAAGGAAGGAGAGAAGGATGCAAGGAGAGAAAGAGGTAGCGAAGGAAGGAAGGAGAAAGGGAAATAAAAAGTGAACGAAGGAAGGAGACAAAGGAAGTAGAGAAAGGGGGAGGGAAGGAAGAGAGAATGAGTGATGGAACCAAAGAGCGAAGTAAGGAATGAAAGAAATAGGTAGAAAAGGAAGAGGAGGGGAAGGGGACGAATAAGGGGGGGGGGAATAGGTAGGTACTTCTCTTTCATAATAGTCCAGATAGCTACCTCTGCTGCGAAAATTCTTACTATAGCCCACAGCAACGCCTGGCAGGGCACAGCTAGTGTGTGTGTGTGTGTGTGTGTGTGTGTATTATATAAATGGGTTCACGTCATGTGATGTATACCTCAAACAAAGAAACCTTACAACGCAGAAACACAATACTTGCCAACAGAAATAGGCCTCAAGCAAGGCACGTTTGTAGCAAAGAAACTCCCCCCCCCCAAACCTAAAAGGCCCCCAAAACAACAAGTAAAAATAAAACTACATTTACCAGCATCCTCCGGGGCAGCCAAAGACTCACCCAGCCTCTACATTCTGAACAACATGATTGGCTGCCAATAAGGGCGGATTTGCATAACTGCTGCACTGGCCAGCCAACATGAAAATTCGATCCATAATAAACTGCCAAAACAAAAAAACGAAAAGGCCCTAGCCACACTCCAACACAAACACCCAAATCACTTCCAACCTCAAATTTACACCCCACACAGCACACACCCCCCCCAAAATTGACAGTAAGGCGTCATAAACTTGATTTCCCAAACTAGCCCTCACTTACTGGGAAGCTGTTTACGCTCTAAATTGACAGTAAGGCTTCATTAACTTGATTTCCCCTAACTAGCCCTCACTTACTGGGAAGCTGTTTACGCTCTGAATTGACAGTAAGACTTCATTAACTTGATTCTCCCGACTAGGCCTCAGCTCATTGGACATTGTGTATGGCCTGAATTGACAGTAAGGCTTCATTAACTTGCTGTTCCTAACTAAGCCTCAGCTCATGGGACATTGTGTATGGCCTGAATTTACAGTAACCTACCTTGGCACACAGAGCCCCGACCATGCATGATGGGACTTGAAGTACCACCATGGAAAATGGGATTTGTAGTACTTCAAAACCCATCATTCCCCACAGACCACTGTGGCCCAGAACCAAGACCAATAAAGACCCAACTTGGCACACCATGCCCCCATGACCCACACTCCATCCAACTGCAGTTTAGAGGAGGGCACACCGTGGATGATTGGACTTTCTCGCATCTCCTAAAAAGGGCACAGCAACGCGTGCCGGGTACAGCTAGTATATATATAACACTTTAAAACAACCGAAAAAAATAAACTCAACTAAAACCTACACACACACACACACACACATTTCCACAGCATATATATATGCTGTGCTCCGCCCTGAGTCCCCTGAGTCAGTGTTGTCGAGCAGGAGTTTAAAAGGGGCTTGCCTAGAGAAGGCAAAACCCCCACAGATTCCCTGAGCTTTGGAAGGCTGGGTTCATGGGAGGTGACCCTTCATATTTTATATTTCACTAGCTGTACCCGGCACGCGTTGCTGTGCCCTATTTGGGAGATGCGAGAAAGTCTGAGTATGTAAGGGTTGGAATTGTTGTTAGTTATGGTGTTGTTGGGGCCCTGGCTGTGTCGTTGTGGGTTGTTCTGGTGGGTGGGATGTTGAAGTCCTGGGGAGTTGTCGGTGTGTGGTGTTGCTGGCGTTCTGCAGAGCTTGTGGATATACAATGGTTTTTGTCTTTCCGTCTGCTGTGTTGATGTAGAGGTTGATGTTTGTGTGGGTGGGGTACTTTGGAAGTGAGTGGAGGTACTTGAAATCGCATTATCCATGGTGTGTCCTCCTCTGAACTGCAGTCGGATGGAGTGTGGGTCATGGGGGGCATTGTGGGCCAAGTTTGGTCTTTATCGGTCTTGGTTCTGGGCCACAGTGGTCTGTGGGGAATGGTGGGTTTTGAAGTAGTACAAATCCCATTATCCATGGAGGTACTTCAAGTCCCATAATCCATGGTCCACCCTCCTCCAAACTGTAGTAGAATGTAGCGTGGGTCATAGGGGCTCTGTGTGCCAAGGTAGGTTACTGTAAATTCAGGCCATGCGCAGTGTCCCATGAGCTGAGGCCTAGTCAGGAACAGCAAGCTAATGAAGCCTTACTTTCAATTCAGGCCATACACAATGTCCAATGAGCTGAGATGTAGTGGGGAGAATCAAGTTAATGAAGCCTTACTGTCAATTCAGAGCGTAAACAGCATTCCATTAAGTGAGGCCTAGTCAGGGAAATTAAGTTAATGAAGCCTTACTGTCAATTTTGGGCGTGGTCTGTGATTTGTAGGGGTGTAAATTTTCTGTGGGAAGTGAATTGGGTGTTTGTGTTTGTGCCTCAGCCCTTTGCCTTATCCTCCTCTGACAGTTTATTATGGGTCGGAATGTTCATGTTGGCTGGCCAGTACAGGAGTTATGCAAATCTGCCCTTATTGGCAGCCAATCATGTTGTCAGAATGTAGAGGCTGGGAGAATCATTGGCAGCCCCGGAGGATGCTGGGAAATGTAGTTTATTTTTTACTCATTGTTTTGGGGGCCTTTTAGGTGTCAGGAACTCCAATTCAACCAGAAAAGACACGCCAAAAGTCCTTTGTCTTCCAGTGGTGATTTATTGAAGTACAGCAAACTTGTAAAGCTAAGACACCCGAACCCTTCCACCACAATCCTTAAATACCAACCCCCTCCCTATGTAACATCCTGTAAAGATTGCATCAGCCACCCTGACTCAGCCTACCCTGTAGTCCTCTTGGATATTACTTTATATCCTCCTGGTAACTAGAGCAAAGTTCACAACCCCATTGTGATCCTTAGCAGAGAAGTGGAGCAAAGTTCATGGCTGCAGTTCTCTCCTTCTGACTCAGCTGAACCTCATCCCACTCATGGCAGAGTGGAATCTACTCTGGCCCAAGGCATAGAGATTCCATTCCTGACATTATGCCTCCTTCGTCCTCCCCCCTGGGGAAACAAAACACTGGTCAAGATCGTGGTACGAGGGGATTCACATACCGTTTCAATAAGTTACAGTGGAATACAGGATGAATCTTTCCCATAACCTTTGGTAAAGCCAACCGATAAGAAACCTCATTCACACGTTCATTCACCCGAAATGGTCCTATAAACTTTGGGCCCAGCTTACGAGAGGGTAATCCCAGCTTTAAATTTTGGGTGGACAACCATACTAGATCACCCACCTTATACGCTTCCCCCTCTTGTCGCTTCCTATCCCCAAAATGCTTATATGTACTTTGAGCCTTCCGTAAAGATTCCGTCACTCTTATCCACTCCTCCTGAGCCCTGTTCCTCCATTCTCCTGAATCTTCTACGAAAGCACCTAGTCCAACCGGCAACGGGACTACCTCCTGCCCATACACCACGGAGAAGGGAGTTTCCCCGTGGTGGAATGCACAGAGCCATTATACGCTACCTCCGCATATGGCAACAGATCCGCCCAGTCGCTCTGCTGCTCATTCACAAAGATCCGCAAGTAGCTAGCTAATGATTTTTGCGTTCTCTCAACGCCTCCGTTACAACATGGATGATAAGAGGTGGTCAATTTACGGTCTGCCCCTAGCGTCTCTAAAAACTTCTCCCAAAACTTGGCAGTAAACTGCACCCCTCTATCACTGAGCATCTGCTCGGGACATCCATGTAAACGATACACATGTTGCACATATAGCTTGGCTAACTTTTCCGCCGACGGCAATCCTGTTAGAGGAACAAAATGAGCCTGCTTAGAAAACAGGTCCAGGATCGTCCAAATATACTTGTATCCCCTACTGGAGGGCAACTCCCCCACAAAATCAGTGCTTACATGGGTCCAGGGTCTAACAGGAGGCTACCACTTGAATTAATCCTGGAGGCTTAGCAGTAGACAACTTCCCCTAGCACAAGCCTCACATCGGTTGATATAATCTTTCACCAACAACCTCATTCCCGGCCACCAATATCTACTCCTAATTGCCAAGAAGGTCTTGGTGAATCCCCAATGCCCTGCAGATTTATGATCATGAAACAACTCCATTATCCTATTCCTCAGTACCGCCGGTACATACAACCTATCTCGTACTAGCCACAACCCCTTGGTCCTTTTGCACTCAGTCTCATGGGATTTTAACCACTCATCCCCTTCATAACATCGCTGGAACTCCTTCATCCAGTCTTCCAACTCCTCTTTGTCCTGCTTCGCTTCCAGTTTACATTGGGCTCGGGTCTGCACTTTCAAACCCCATTGATCCTTAGTAAACAGCCTCCCTACCCCAGCAGGAGGTTCTCCCCCCATCACTGGATAACGTGACAACGCATCCGCCACCACATTGTCTTTCCCTCTAATATGCCTCAACACAAAATTAAATCGAGCCAAGTACTGAGCCCATCTCAACAACTTGGGTGACAACTTCTGGGGCTCCTCAAGAACTGCAAGTTCCGGTGGTCCGTCAACACGTCGAAGGGATGAACAGCACCCTCCCAAAATTGTCGCCACGTTTGCAAAGCATATCTAATGGCAAACGCCTCTTTTTCCCATATGGGCCAACTCCGCTGCTGTTCATTAAACTTTTTGGAGAAAAATGCACAGGGCTTTAGCACCCCCCCCCTTCATCTTTCTGCAATAGAGCCCCCTCCGTATGCCCAAGCAGAGGCGTCACTCTGCACTACAAAAGGTTTGGCGGGATCCGGGTGTCTCAATAAAGGCCCTCCAGTAAACGCCTTCTTCAGTAACTCAAAAGCCTTCTGGCACCCTGGCGTCCAACTCAACTTAGCCCCAGGTGCCCTCACCTTCCTACCCTCTCCCATACCTTTTGTCTTTAACAACTCGGTAAGGGGCAATACGATCGTTGCGAACCCCGAAATGAAAGATCTATAAAAATTAGCCAGACCCAAAAACGCCTGCAATTGCCTCCTGGTTCGAGGAGCTTCCCAAGCTAATACATCTGCCACCTTGGCTGGGTCCATACTCACCCCCTCTCTATTAATCCTATATCCCAGGAAGTCAATCTCATTTCTCATAAATTCGCATTTGCTCAGTTTCACATATAGCCTTGCCTCCTTCAATCTCTCTAACACTTCTCGGACCAACCGCACATGCTCCTCCTTGGTTTGCGAAATCACAACTATATCATCTAAATATACATATACCCCCCTATACAACAGGGGTGCAGCACCTCATTTATCAGCTGCATGAAAATGCCGGGGCACCGGACAATCCGAAGGGCATGACTAACCACTCGAATAATCCGAGTGGGCACGAGAAAGCTGTCTTCCACCTATCCGTTTCCTTCACCAGAACCATATGGAAAGCATTTATAATGTCCAATTTAGTAAAGTACTTCCCCTTTCCCATCTGTCCTAATAGGTCCTTAATCAGAGGCAAGGGATAACAATTGATCGTGCTGATAGCATTTAACCCTCGGTAATCAATACACAGTCTTAATTTGCCATCCTTCTTCTCCCTAAACAGGACTGGAGCAGCTATAGGAGACTCAGACCTTTGGATAAACCCCTTCCTCAAATAGTCATCGATTTGTTCTCTTAACGCTAGCTTTTCTTTCTCCGTCATAGGATATATTTTGGGCTTGGGCAATACAGCTCCTTCCTTTAATTCCACCTTACATTGTACCCTCCTGACTGGGGGAAGACCATCTGCTAATACTGGATTAAATACATCCTTTAGATCAGCATACTCTTCTGGAATCATTGGCTCTTCCTTTTCCCCTTTCCCCTCAGTCATGCTCACATTCACATCCAATTCGGCCGACACCTTAGGGTACCCGCTTTCCAGTCAATAACCGGTCAGCATACTGTAACCATGGCAATCCCAAAATTATATCATGTTCCTTAATTGGGGCCACTACACAATCCAGTGTTCCCTCCCAATTGTCAACTTTACCCTTTAACCACTTGGTCCCTAAAGGAAAAGGGCCCCCTTCCACAAAGGTACCATCTAATTGAGCAAAGTGCACTGGAATCGGTAACTCCTGAGTTTCACATTCTAGATTCTTAACTAATGTGGGACATATAATATTTTCAGAACACCCACAGTCAATTAATGCTTGATGTGATTGATATTGTCCCTTCTTCTTTAACTCGATGTCACACATAATGCTTGGGGCTTTCTCACTCACCCCTTCCCCTTCTTCGACTTTCTCTCCTAAAGCCCCTCTAGCCACCGCCACAGGTCTGCCATCAGGGCCTCTTCTTTGTGGACACTGAATTGCGAAATGTTCAGACTGAGAACAAATGTAGCATAAGCCTTTTCCCTTTAACTTGCCACCAGTTCCCGTTCCTCTCAGTTGGCTCTCATTCCCAGCCGGCCGCTTCAGCGTAGGCCGCGGTTTCCACCATTCCAGTAGTTCACGCCGCAATCCCTCTTTGAACAGTTCCAAAAGAGTTGCCTGGGACCACTCCACCACCTTCCCCGCCAGGCTCATGAACTCCTCCGCATACTCCGTCACCGACCTGCTACCTTGCTTCAAGCACCTCAACGCTTCCTTCGCCTTTACTCTTTCCAACGGATCACGGAAACGAGTTTTCACCGCTCGAAGGAATTCTCGTAGATCACCCAAACACGGATCTCGCCGGTCGTGACACTGGATGTACCAATCCGCCGCTCTTCCCTTCAACACTGCACCGACAGCTCGCACCCTGCTGCCTTCACTGGGGTACAGGTGGCCGTAGTCCTCCATATGGTCCCCACAGCCGCCACAAAGAAGGCCACCTTGCAAGCCTCGCCATCAAATTCCACCCGAAGTGGTTCCTTCCGGGTCGCTCTCTCTCACCATACCAGGGTCTTCTTTCTCCACCAGCTGGGGCCGAGACAGGGGCATGGCCACTTCCACCATCCCTCCTCAGCAACTGAATACCTCGGCCCAGCCCTGCAGCCTTGGGCTGACCTGGAATCCCCTCACTCGCCGCTTTAGGCCGGGTTCCTCCAACCCCTTCCTTCGGGCCTCTAGTCAGGGCATCCACCCCCCACACTCCTGCCAGAGATCTAGGGCGGGTTTCAACCCTCTCCTCATCCATCCAGGAATAGCGGGTAAAATCACCTCCGCCGACCGGGCCCCACATGGAGTCTTGGCTAGGGTTCTTTGCCAACTGCTGTGACACCCTCCGGAGCGTCTTCTCCATAGCCTCCATTCGAGCCTTCAACACTGCCACCTCCGTGGGAGAGCATGGCTCCGTGGTCTCACTCCCATACGCCGCATCTTTAGACTTACTGCGCCCCGCCGCCGCAGCCGAGAGCCCCGCTCCACCGACACGCTGGGATGGGAACATCCAACTTCCATCTCCAGCACCAAAACGGAGAGTATCTCTTTCCGGAACGGAGCCGCCCCACGCCATCGCTGTTGGGTCTCCAATCCGGTCAGGGAGGCCAACCTCATCCATGGTATTCCACTCCCCGTCCTGAGCCTGCTGGGCTGCATCCATAGTGAAATCCCAGCTCTCCAGGTATTCCTCCGCTTCATGCAAAAACCTCTCCATCGCCTGGGAAAGTTTCAGGGGTCTTAGCTTCTGTCAGGAACTCCAATTCAACCAGAAAAGACACGCCAAAAGTTCTCCGTCTTCCAATGGTGATTTATTGAAGTACAGCAAACTTGTAAAGCTAAGACACCCGAACCCTTCCACCACAATCCTTAAATACCAACCCCCTCCCTATGTAACATCCTGTAAAGATTGCATCAGCCACCCTGACTCAGCCTACCCTGTAGTCCTCTTGGATATTACTTCATATCCCCTGGTAACTAGAGCAAAGTTCACAACCCCATTGTGATCCTTAGCAGAGAAGTGGAGCAAAGTTCATGGATGCAGTTCTCTCCTTCTGACTCAGCTGAACCTCATCCCACTCATGGCAGAGTGGAATCTACTCTGGCCCAAGGCATAGAGATTCCATTCCTGACATTAGGTTTTGGGGGGAAAGTTTCTTTGCTACAAACGTACCTTGCTCGAGGCCTATTTCTGTTGGCAAGTTTGGTGTTTCTGCATTGTAAGGTTTCTCTGTTTGGGACGGTCGTTCAATGACGGGAACCCCTTTATATAATAGATAGAGCAGCGGTTCTCAACCTGGGGGTCACGAGGCCATTTTGGGGGTGTTGCGAGGCCGCCTCCTTTGGCCCCACCTCCAAGGGCACGGGCACGGCGAGGGCTTTTTTGCGTGAGGCTTGGCCTTATGCAAAGCCTTCCTCGTGCCTCCTTCGCCCCGCCCCGCGCTCTCATCAGCCGGCAAGGACGCGTGCCAGGCGAGGCCTCCTCCGTGAGAGGCCTGGCCTCGCCCAAAGCCTACCTCACCTGACTTGGCCTCTTGCCGGCTGGCAAGGACGCGGGAAGGCGAAGCCTCCTTCTTCCCTCGGCTTCCTTCCAGCCACTTTGCCTCGCCTCCCTCGCCGAGGTTGGGCTTCTTTCACAAGCAGTTTCCAGGCGCCCTGCTCTTGCCTTGAAAGCCTTGGCTTTCCCCAGCCACAGATTTCTTTGAGTTCCCTTCCCACTCCTCCCCAAATTATCCTCTTCCTCCCCGGTCCTCTTTTCTCCCTCTCGCTCTCCTTCCTTCTTGCCTTCCTCCCTCCCTCCTTCCCCTTCCTTCATCTTCCTTCCTTTTCCTTCCTTTCTCCCCTCCTTCCTTCCTTCTTGCCTTGCCTTCTTTCCTTCCTTCCTTCCCTTTGTTCTGTTCCTTTTTTCCTCCCTCCCTCCCTCTTTCCTTCCTTCCTTTCCTTCTTCCTTTCCTTCTTCCTCTCCTCTTTCCCTCCCTCCCTCTTTCCTTCCTTTCCTTCTTCCACTCCTCTTTCCTTCCGTTTTCCTCCCTCTTTCCTTCCTCTCCTCCTTCCTCCCTCTCCTCTTCCCTCCCTCCCCTCTTTCCTTCCTACCTGCCTTGCTTTCCTCCCTCCTTCCTTCCCTCCTTCTTTTCCTTCCTTTCTGCCTTCCTTCCTTTCTCACCGCTTTCCTTCCTTCCTGCCTGCCTGCCTTGCTTTCCTCCCTCCCTTTCTCCCTCCCTCGTTCCCCTTCCTTCATCTTTCTTACTTCTTTTCCTTCCTTTCTTCCCTCTTTCCTTCCTTCTTGCCTTCTTTCCTTCCTCCCTTCCTTTGTTCTGTTTCTTTTTTCCTCCTTCTTTCCTTTCCTTCTTCCTCTCCTCTTTCCCTCCCTCCCTCTTTCCTTCTTTTCCTTCTTCCTCTCCTCTTTCCTTCCTGTTTTCCTCCCTCTTTCCTTCCTCTCCTCCTTCCTCCCTCTCCTCTTCCCTCCCTCCCCTCTTTCCTTCCTACCTGCCTTGCTTTCCTCCCTCCTTCCTTTCCTTCCTTTCTGCCTTCCTTCCTTTCTCACCGCTTTCCTTCCTGCCTGCCTGCCTGCCTGCCTTGCTTTCCTCCCTCCCTTTCTCCCTCCCTCGTTCCCCTTCCTTCATCTTCCTTACTTCTTTTCCTTCCTTTCTTCCCTCTTTCCTTCCTTCTTGCCTTCTTTCCTTCCTCCCTTCCTTTGTTCTGTTTCTTTTTTCCTCCCTTTCCTTTCCTTCTTCCTCTCCTCTTTCTCTCCCTCCCTCTTTCCTTCTTTTCCTTCTTCCTCTCCTCTTTCCTTCCTGTTTTCCTCCCTCTTTCCTTCCTCTCCTCCTTCCTCCCTCTCCTCTTCCCTCCCTCCCCTCTTTCCTTCCTACCTGCCTTGCTTTCCTCCCTCCTTCCTTCCCTCCTTCCTTTCCTTCCTTTCTTTCTTCCCTTCTTTCCTTTCTCACAGCTTTCCTGCCTGCCTGCCTTGCCTTCCTATTTCCCTTTCTCCCTCCCTCGTTCCTCCCTCCCTCCCTCCCTCCCTTCCTTCCTTCCTTCCTTCCTTCCTTCCTTCCTTCCTTCCTTCCTTCCTTCCTTCCTGGCTTTTCTTCTTCCTCCCCTCCTTCCTCCCTCACCCCCCGCCTTACAGTACAATGCAACAGAAATATGGTTCGGGGTCACCACAACATGAGGAACTACTGTATATTTAGGGGTCACAGCATTAGAAAGGTTGAGAACCCCTGTCCTAGAGGGATACGGGGCAGGAAAGAGTGTATGGGGAATACAATCATATAGGAGGAGGAATGGGAGCCCGGGAGCCGTGGATTTGACAATCATTTAGGCTGAAGTGTGTAATGCACATTTCATTTCAATGTATTATTTGAGGAAAAGCTCTCCACCGGAGTCTCCGAGCGACTTACACAGCAATAAAACAAGCATATCAACAATAAATCACAGTTTAAAGCTTTGACGAAGAACCAAGTTTCGAGTGCTTGGGAGAATGACCACAAATCAGGTATAGCTCTAATGTATGGAGTAAGGAGTTCCACAGGGTTGGGGCAAGAACCGAAAAGGCCCTGCGCCTCGTGGAGTCCAGGCGAGCCTCCCTGGGACCGGGAATAGACAAAAGGTTTTCTTGCGCTGATCTTGGTGGTCTCTGATGGCAGATACATGAGGGACACTCTCTGGGGTATTTCAGGCCTTGACCATGAATGGCCCTAAAGGTCTTATAGGTAGTCCGATGTTCGATTGGGAGCCAATGGAGGTGCTGTAGTACTGGAGCTATATGATGTCTCATTGGTGTCCGAGTGAGTACTCTGGCAGCTGTGTTTTGGACCACCTGGATCTTCCGTGTCACTGAGAGGAGAACCAGCATACAATGCATTATAGTAATCCAGCCTTGAGGTAACTCTGGCGTGGATTACCGTTGCAAGGGCTTCTGTTGGAAGGTAGGAGGCCGCCTGCCTCGCCTGGCGGAGATGGGAAAAGGCCTGCTTACTGATGGTGGAAATCTGAGCTTCCATCGTCAACCGGGAATCCAGCAGGACACCGAGGCTCTTCACCCTGGCAGACGGGGCTAATGGTTCACCTTCAAAGGTGGGCAGAGGGCAGGCCACTTCTAGGGGCCGACCAGGCCATAGGACTTCAGTTTTGGCTGGTGTAAAGGTCTGACTTACAAACAATTGTGTAAGGGAGCTGAATTCGAAGTTGTCTCTTAAGTGTGGAGAGAATGTGAAGATTCGAACTCAGGCCTGTGATGGTAGAATATACTACCACAGCCACCACAGTATGTAAGAATTACTCTTAATTTTACTTGCTGCCACCATTAATTTATTGTGTTTGGCTATCCACTAAGAAAGAGGTGTTTCAAGGCTTGAGAGAGAAAGGATAACCAGAATAGATATTTTTTCAAAGAACTATCAAGTTTATTTAAACAGTGTTTCGTTTGGAAGTTTCAAGAGTTCAAGAGCTTGGGTGGTTACAATCTACTCAGAGGTACTTTCTTAAGGTTACAAGATGCTAACTATGGAGATACAGTTTAACACAAAGCTACTGCACTCCTAAAAAAAATAACTCGGCAGTTTACACACACCCTGCTGGTCATTAACAGCCACTGCTTCCTTAGCAGTCTACACACCTCCACTACTACCCTTTACCAGAGTAGAGCCAAGCTTAGAATAAACCCAGAGTCTTTTAAACCGCACTGAAAGCTGGCTAAATAGACTCCCTAATTCTCTCAGACACCCTCCTGCATTTGCAGTTAGCCACCAACTGAAAATATTTGAATCCGAGGATTCTAAAGCCATCTGCAGGCTCCGCCTCCGGTTTCCATGGTAACGGAGGTTCTTGGTCAGCTCTGCCAGATAATATCACTGTTAACCCTTTAGGGTTAGCGAAGTTCCATCCTTACAAAATACTTACATATACATAAATATCAACTACATTTATAACCTGCAATAAATAAATATGACTTCACCACAGCCGGGTTCACCTTGAGTCTGCTCATGCGCAGCCAGCCTGTCACAGCTTCCAAGCACAAGGAGAAGCTATCAGGAATTGTTGTTCTCCCAGGTTGTAGGTGCAAAAGGAGCCGGGTGTCGTCGGCGTACTGGTAACATTCCAAGCTGAAGCTCCTCACCAACTCAGCCAGTAGTTGTACATAGATGTTAAATAGTACTGGGGGAAGAACAGCTCAGGCCTGGGCAAACTTCGGCCCTCCAGGTGTTTTGGACTACAACTCCCACAATTCCTCACAGCCCCAGGCCCCTTCCAAAGGAAATACTCCAGAGCAGGCCTGGGCAAAGTTGGGCCCTTCAGGTGTTTTGGACTTCAACTCCCACAATTCCTCACAGCCCCAGGCCCCTTCCAAAGGAAATACTCCAGAGCAGGCCTGGGCAAAGTTGGGCCTTCCAAGTGTTTTGGACTTTAACTCCCACAATTCCTCACAGCCTCAGGCCCCTTCCAAAGGAAATACTCCAGAGCAGGCCTGGGCAAAGTTGGGCCTTCCAAGTGTTTTGGACTTCAACTCCCACAATTCCTTTGGAAGGGGCCTGAGGCTGTGAGGAATTGTGGGAGTTGAAGTCCAAAACACTTGGAAGGCCCAACTTTGCCCAGGCCTGACAAGGAATTATGCTTCTTCCTCTCTTTCTGCCACCAGAGGGCACCTGCCTGTCTGCCTGCCTTCAAGCCCTTCCTCCGTCAATCACAGCTTGCGGTGGGCGGGGCTATCCGGGCCCAGCCAATGGGAGGGCGAGGTTCGGCTCCAAGGGGAGGAGGAGGCGTGGCTTCTTTGTGGGGCCTCAGCAGAGCCGCCATTTTTTCTCATTCTGAAGCCGGAGAGAGAGAGAGAGAAGGAAAGGGCGAGGGGCCTGCCTGCCTGCCTGCCTTCCTCCGGCAAGAAGCGGAGCCTCAGCGGGTGAGTTCTCTGGGCGGAGTGGCCATATTCCCGAAAAGGCTTGGGCCCTCCCTCCCTCAGGTGCTTTGGACTCCAACTCCCAGCATTCCTCGCGGCCTCAGGCCCCTTCCTTTCCCCCCTCAGCCGCTTAATGGAGGGAAACCAGGCCTGGGCCAACTTGGGCCCTCTCTCCCTCCCTCAGGTGTTTTGGACTCCAACTCCCAGCATTCCTCGCGGCCTCAGGCCCTTCCTTTCTCCCCCAGCCGCTTAATGGAGGGAAACCAGGCCTGGGCCTACTTGGGCCCTCTCTCCCTCCCTCAGGTGTTTTGGACTCCAACTCCCAGCATTCCTCATGGCCTCAGGCCCCTTCCTTTCCCCCCTCAGACGCTTAATGGAGGGTAGCCAGGCGTGGGCCAACTTAGGCCCTCCCTCAGGTGTTTTGGACTCCAACTCCCAGCATTCCTCGCAGCCTCAGGCCCCTTCCTTCCCCCCTCAGCTGCTTAATGGAGGGCAACCAGGCCTGGGCCAGCTTGGGCCCTCTCTCCCTCGGGTGTTTTGGGCTCCAACTCCCAGCATGCCTCACAGCCTCACCCCCTCTTTCTTTTCCCCCTCCTGAGAGGCAGGGAGAAGGCAGGCTCAGCACTCATCAGGCAATGCAATAATATTCATAATGTTATGTAATCTATATATATAAAAAAGAGACGGTCTGTTTTTGATGATCATGCACGGGAAAACTATAACCCCCAGGAACACTAACCCCACCAAACACATTCCCACGGACCACTAGGTCAAATCGTGGCACAAAAAACCCGACCTACATACCCCGCAAGACCCCTAAAACTGCCCCCCCCCATAGCCACCAAGCGGAGGCAGCGGCCACGGGACTACAGTTCCCAGAAGGCACCGCACGGCTCACTGGCAAGGAGGGCGAAGGAACAGGAAGTCGCCGTGCAGGGCCTTCTGGGAACTGTAGACCCGTGCCCATACCCGCTTGGTCCCCCACCAGTAGCCCCTCACCTTAGAGAGACCCAGGCAGACAGGAGGCGCTCCACCCGCCCACCGCTTCCAGGCCTCCCCAGGACCAGGAGAGGCGGAATTCGCTTAGAATCGCATTGGCTTTTTTCACGGCCACATCACGCTGTTGGTTCGCGTTTGGCTTGCCGCCCCCAAAGACCCCTTGATCCCTTTCCCATGAATTATTTCCAAGCTACGTCTCTTCCATACTATATTCCTTTTTATTGCCAGAGTAGAATCGCATGTATTTCTTCCTGTTGAAATCCATTGTGTAGTTTTGGCGCCGCTCTCTGATCTGTTGAAGCCATTTGGGGTCCTGATCCTGCCCTCGGGGGCCAGGAAGGTAGAGCTCTTCCCACCCAGCTTGCTAGTTGGCCTGCCTTCTGGGCCTCACCGCCCGGACTTCTGCCCGAGGCCCGCTCTGACCCACAGCAACTGGGCCAATAAGTCATAGAGACTTTTTGGCAAAAGAACTCTTCTCTCGCTTTAATGAGTTCTTCTATGTTGTGTCCTGTTTTCTAGGCAACCCCGCTGCAGTCCCACTGGGTGGAGGCTGGTGGCTCTGGAACGGACACGCAGCTGGCAGCGTGTCCGTTCTGACATTTGGCAGATAACATCACATAAGGACTGGTTTAGGTGCTGCCATCGGAACAGAAGCCGCCAAAGAGGGTCCACCAACCGTGAGTGGGATGACACCGGATCCCTTTCAGTTGGTGAGTACCACTGATGTGAACAAGCTGAAGGGGCAAGGAGGGAGAACCAGATGCTTTCTGTAAGGGAATGTATGGCCCAAAGGTGACTTCCTCCAGCAGAGGCTCATTATGTGAACATCTTAAGCAAGCCTCAACGTGGTTTTGGGATTAGGTGGGTGGAGAGGCAGGGTCTTGGTTAGCTGCAGGATTCCTTTGGGAAAAGACAGAAAATGTTGTGGCAGCGGGTATCTAATTAAGGATGTTCAGAAAGGAAACCTGGGACTCAATATGGGAAGGGAGGCAGCCCAGTAATCCTTGTCTCCCATAGCATTTAGCACGTCCTGGTCATTCAGGGAATCCACTGAATTATTCCCTTCAGTATTTCAAAGAAATGTGCCTTTCCGCCTGCCTTCTGTTCCTTTAGCCACATTTCTGTTCAATCCAATGAAATCAATTGGATCCTCCAAATTTAGGATTTCCCCTCTTTCCTTCTTTCACTCTTTTTTTTCTTCCTCCATCCCTCCCTGTTTCTTTCTTTCTGGATTGATTTCTTTCTTTTTAAAGAATCGTTGATTCCCTTTGCTGGTCTCTGGGTATGTGCTTGAGCCTTGATGTCTGCATTTCCATTTTCAACATGACCCGTGAAGGGGAAGGGGGGAATTTTGGAGGTAAAGAAGGACTCTGGCTTTCTCCTTTGATCTTTCGTTTCTTTCTTCACCAGGGAAACGAGGACTCTTTGGAGCGACCTCTTGGGTCCAGTAAGGAAACCAACAATATAAGAAGAAGAAATCCTCTCAAGGCGATGATCTTGCTGAATTCTTGACTTCACGTACAGATAAAAAAGGGAAAAAGAAGAGTCAAGTATCTGTATTGCAATTACAGGCCACTCTGAGCCCCCTTCAGAGTGAGAAAGGGGGTATAAATACAGAGAATAATACATTAAACACCCCTATCACTGTTGACATGGAGGAGAAAGCATTTAAATGCCTGGAGTGTGGACAGAGTTTCACTCAGAAGGGAAATCTAAGTAAACATCAAAGGATTCACACTGGGGAGAAACCCTATAAATGCCTGGATTGTGGACAGAGCTTCACTCGTCATTCAGGTCTACGTTCACATCAAAGGACTCACACTGGGGAGAAACCCTATACATGCCTGGAGTGCGGAAACAGCTTCACTGAGAGAGGAAGCCCATGTAAGCATCAAAGGACGCACACTGGGGAGAAACCCTATACGTGCCTGGAGTGCGGAAACAGCTTCACTGAGAGAGGAAGCCCATGTAAGCATCAAAGGACGCACACTGGGGAGAAACCCTATACGTGCCTGGAGTGCGGAAACAGCTTCACTGAGAGAGGAAGCCTACGTAAGCATCAAAGGACGCACACTGGGGAGAAACCCTATACATGCCTGGAGTGCGGAAACAGCTTCACTGAGAGAGGAAGCCCATGTAAGCATCAAAGGACGCACACTGGGGAGAAACCCTTTACGTGCCTGGAGTGTGGACAGAGCTTCACTTGGAGTTCAGGTCTACGTTCACATCAAAGGACTCGCACTGGGGAGAAACCCTATACATGCCTGGAGTGTGGAAATACCTTTGCTCATAGTGGAAATCTACGTTCCCATCGAAGGACTCACACTGGGGAGAAACCCTATACATGCCTGGAGTGTGGTCAGAGCTTCACTGGGTGTTCGGCTCTACGTAAACATCAAGGGACTCACACTGGGGAGAAACCCTATACATGCCTGGAGTGTGGAAATACCTTTGCTTAGAGGGCAAGTCTACGTTTACATGTAAGGACTCACACTGGGGAGAAACCCTATGCATGCCTTGAGTGTGGGCAGAGCTTCACTTGGACTTCAGGTCTACGTTCACATCAAAGGACTCACACTGGGGAGAAACCCTATGCATGCCTGGAGTGTGGAAAGACCTTCACTCACATTGGAAATCTACGTTTCCATCAAAGGACTCACACTGGGGAGAAACCCTATACATGCCTGGAGTGTGGAAAGACCTTCGCTCATAGTGGAAATCTACACTCCCATCGAAGGACTCACACTGGGGAGAAACCCTATACATGCCTGGAGTGTGGAAAGACCTTCGCTCATAGTGGAAATCTACACTCCCATCGAAGGACTCACACTGGGGAGAAACCCTATCCATGCCTGGAGTGTGGAAAGACCTTCGCTCATAGTGGAAATCTACGTTCCCATCGAAGGACTCACACTGGGGAGAAACCCTATACATGCCTGGAGTGTGGACAGAGCTTCTCTTTAAGTTCATGTGTACGTTCGCATCAAAGGACTCACACTGGGGAAAAACCCTATACATGCCTTGAGTGTGGACAGAGCTTCACTCACAGTTCAAATCTACATTCCCATCGAAGGACTCACACTGGGGAGAAGCCCTATACATGCCTGGAGTGTTGAAAGAGCTTCATTTGGGGGAAATACACATTCATATCAAAAGACTTACACTGGGGAGAAGCCCTATACATGCTTGGAGTATGGACAGAGCTTCAGTCAGAGAGGATATCAGAGTTGTAGTTTTCAAAGTACAAAAACCCAAACCTCATGTTGCAGAGTATCATAAGTAAAAAATGCAGCAGCTTCAGCTCAGCCCAGAAGTAATGTGGTCATTGAGAAAACTCCATTGCAGAAAGTCAACTTACTTTATCGTAAGTAAAAAATAAAGCACCCACACAGAGGGAAGAATACAGGCAAAATGGAGGATTTAAGAACAGAAGGATTAAGCTCCACCTTTCTCTAAGAATCTGATTTGTAGGAGACTTAAACTTACCATATAACAAGCATATTAACATCAGTGAAATGCTGAGTTACACTTAAAGGTACCTATATAATTTTGTAACATTATAATACTTTCAACAGAGGAGGCCTATATAGACATCAAAGGACTCACAGTGGGGAGAAGCTCTATGTTGGAGCATGCAAGCAATCGGTGAGTGTGTGCGCCAATTGTAAAATAAAGTTGATTGGTCGGGCAATGCCCCGGGAGATGGCTGAGCCTAGAGCTTTTGAATACTGTTGCATCTTTGTTCAGGTTCAAGCTATGGAGGTGCCGAGAGAAGAAGAGAGAGACCGACTGATTTGCTTTTTGACTGCTGAAAGAAGGTCTCATGCAGACACATAAAGGACCCTCTTCAATCTCGCGTAAAAGGACATTTAGTGAGTTGATGCAAGTGATCATATTGTACATATGCTGTTCTGAATGAAGAAGAGTAAACTTTTTGTTGTTTATTCGTTCAGTCCTTTCCGACTCTTCATGACCTCATGGACCAGCCCAGGCCAGAGCTCCCTGTCGGCCATCACCACCCCCAGGAAGCCTGTCACGACTCGATAGACCAGCTGATGGACTCATGGAACATCAGGCTTTCCACAGCTCTAGACGAGATCGCCCCTAGACGCCCACTCAAACCTCACAAAAGTCGATCCCCTTGGTTCACCGAGGAGTTGCAATCAATGAAGCGGGTGAAGAGACGGCTAGAGGACGTGTGGCGAGAGCGCCGTGATGGAGTTTCAAAATCAGCTTATAAGCTATTTAATGAGACTTACGAGCATGCTATCAGGGAGGTTAAAAAAGAGCACTTTGCTTCCCAGATAGAGTCTGATAGCTCACGCCCAGCAAAATTATTTAAAATTATTTGGTCTTTAGCGATGGTCCCTACCGTCCCAAATGGAAATGATTCGGCCCCCTCAGCTGAGGTTTTCCAGAGCTTTTTGGAGACAAGATTTCGTCGCTCTGCCGGGACCTCCCTGTCATGACTGATACAGTAAGTGAGCTTGAGACTCCTTTGCCACTCGATGGGCCCACCTTCGACTGTTTCCATCTGCTGGATGTAGAGGCTGTCGACAAGATCATTGCTGCAGCTAGACCAACTACATGCTCCCTCGATCCGTGCCCCTCTTGGCTAGTTAGATCTTGCTGGGATGGGTTATGTGACCCTCTGCTGGAAATAATAAACAGCTCCCTTGAGCAAGGAGTTTTCCCAGAGGGGTTAAAGGAGGCCATGGTAAGCCCGCTGCTGAAAAAGCCAGAATTGGATCGTTCGGCTCCCTCCAGTTACTGGCCAGTTTCAAATTTGTTGTTTCTGAGCAAGGTGATTGAGAGGGCGGCAGCGGGTCAGCTGCAGCGGTTCTTGGACGACACTGCCGGATTAGATCCCTTCCAGTCCGGTTTCCGTGTTGGGCACAGGACAGAGACAGTACTGCTCTCCATCACAGACCAGCTGCGCTGCCTGTTGGACCAAGGTGGATCTGCGCTGCTCGTGCTATTGGATCTCACGGCAGCCTTTGACACTGTAGATCACGTATTGTTGATCCACCGTTTAGCTGTGACAAGAGTTATGGGGACTGCTCTTGAATGGGTAGCCTCCTTTCTCCAGGATCGGGGACAACGGGTGGAGAGGGGCGGAGTTGTCTCCGAGAGGCTCCCCCTTACTTGCGGGATGCCTCAGGGGCCATTCTTTCCCCTCTATTATTTAACATCTACATGCGACCACTGGCCCGACTGTTGCATAACTTTGGTCTGGAGTGTCATCAGTATGCTGATGACACCCAGCTTGTGCTGAGGATGGGGGGGCAGACCGGACTCCATGCCTGATAATTTCCATCTGTGCCTGGAGGCCGTGATTGGATGGCTACCCTGGACGGCGAAGCACTCTGTCCGTCATCCTTGGTAAAGGGTCTGGGGGTCCAGTTAGACCTGCTGCTGACTATGGAGGCCCAGGTCTCTATGTTCAGCAGATCTGAATTTTTCCATCTGCGACAGGCTAGACAGTTGGCACCTTACCTGTCCGAGGACGACCTGGCCACGTTGATCCAGGCGATGGTCATCTCGAGACTAGATTACTGTAACGCCCTCTACATTAGCCTTCCTTTGTCCGTGATCCGGAAACTCAAAATGGTGTAGAATGCTGCAGCTCATTTGCTCACCGGGCCCCCGGTTAGATGCCATATAACTCCCATCTTGCAGCAACTGCACTGGCTTCCAGTAGAGTACCGGATTACATTCAAAGTGTTGGTGTTATATGATCTAGGGCCTGTGTACTTGAGGGACCGTCTCTCCCTGTATGTTTCCCAGAGATCACTACGGTCTAAAGAACATAACTTATTGGAAGTCCCTTCTGTTCGCACTTATCACCTGTCCTCCACCAGACAGAGAGCCTTTTCGGTGGCAGCCCCCACTCTTTGGAATGCCCTGCCAGATGAGGTCCAGGCCCTTAAAGGATTGCCTGCATTCCAAAGAGCCTGCAAAACAACTTTATTTTAGCAGGCTTTCAATCTAAACTGACCCAATGTAACTAGGTGTACTGGGGTGACTGTTTTATTGTTGGGTTTAGTAGTATTTTATTATTAATGTTGCCTTATGTAAACCGCCCCGAGCCTGTTGGGATGGAGCGGTATATAAAATCGAAGTAATAAATAAACACGGCTTGTCCACCTGGCAACTCACTCTCTCTCCGTGTCTTCCTTGCAGGATCTTGAACATTCCCTTACTGGCATGGGGAATAAGAGCCACGTACGAAAGTTTGAGCATTCTTTGGCATTTCCCTTTTTTGGTATGGGGATCTAAGTTGACTTTTCCAGTCTGGTGGGCGTTCCTGTGTGTTTTAATTATTGAGATACATGTTTTTAATGTTTATGCATGCGTATATGAATTCTTGTCCGGCATTGAATGTTTGCCCTATATTATTATTATTATTAATTCAGTTTTGTATGCCGTCCATTCCCGAGGGCTCAGGACGGCTCACAGTGTGTGTGTGTGTGTGTGTATATATATATATATATATATACACACACACACACACACACATTGAAACAACTGAAAAAATAAACTCAACTAAAACTACACACACACACACATATATGCTGTGCTCCGCCCTGAGTCCCCTGAGTCAGTGTTGTTGAGCAGGAATTTAAAAGGGGCTTGCCTAGAGACCCACCAAAGAGGATCCGGTACTCTGGCGGGAAAGACGCACCCAATTGAGAGTTTTTCCCTGATTTTCCCCAAATGAATCTCCCCAAAGTTGAAGAAAGTGCCACCGAGTTGTTTATTTCGTTCCAGCTGGAGCGGGTGACAACCGCAATCCCTCGCCCCAAAGCTGACCTAAAGCGCACGACAAAGCAACACATTCTTATAGTAAAACAGAACTGTCAAAGTTCAAATCCCCCGCCCCTCAGCAGACTTCACCCTGATTGGATGGATACATCAGCTGGAGGAGAGGTGCAGCCGGCTGGGCTGGGCCTCAACCAATCAGGAAGCCAGCGCTGCGAGTTTTCGTCCAATGAGGGCAGAGGAGGCGGGTCGAGCAGGACTCAATTAACTGGAGGAAATTATTGATGAAGGGTCTTAATGTGTGTCCAAGCACCAGCGACAACAAAAATGTCCTCAAGCTGGCTTTCTGTATTGCCCTGAGCGAGTCAAACATCTGGGTCTGGCAAGCATGCCAAACCCGGTAATCTTTAATCCCAGATATGGGGTCAGTTGATGGCATCTTGTTTTAAAAAAATATTTTTATTGTTTTATCATTATTGACACAATATTATACAATGTCTATTTACAGCAGATTCATGTTATTCATTTCTAGGTACAATACTTCAATCTTTAGCATCTGCCATTATGTTTTTCTTATACCTTTTGTATCCCTCACCGCTGTGCTCCCCGCCCCCTCCCAAGCCATTGCTTTTACATATCATTCGTCAAAATTTCATTTCTTCTTGTGGAGGCAACCTTCCTTCTTCCTTTCCTAATCCTTTTTCAATAAATTTTCTCCATACCTCATAGAAATCACTTTGTTTCCATATACCTCTTTTTACTTTTAATATACATGTTAACTTGTCATTTATGGCCAGTTTCCAGACTTCCTTGTACCATTCCTCTATTTGTATATTTATTTCTTTTTTCCAATTCCTTGCTATAAGCAGTCTTGCTATTGTTAATAGGTTTGTTATCGCATCTTTATCCTTTTTTTCCAATTGTATACTATTATATAATGATAATAAAGCTATACTAGGACTTCTTTCTATTTTAATATTCATTATATCTTCTATTTCTTTAAATACTTTCGCCCAAAATTTGCTTACATATTTACATTGCCACCACATATGTACGTATGTTCCTGTTTCTTGGCATCCTCTCCAACAGTTTTTCGAGTGGTTTTTATTTATATTTGCCATTCTTACTGGTGTAAGGTACCATTTCCATATTAATTTATAATAATTTTCTTTAATCCTTATTGATAAATTTTTAAGGTGTCTTTGTCTCCACAATTGTTGCCACTCTGTTTCCTTTATTTTTATCCCTAAGTCTTCTTCCCAGACCTCCTTAAGGGTGTTATTTTTTTGTTTTTCCTTCCTTTATTTCAATTATTATCTTATATATTTTGCTAGTTATTCCTTTCCAGTTTTCGTGCTCTTCTACATCCCTCCCATTTTGTATTATTTGTTCAAATTGGTTGACCTTACTTCCTTTTTTATTGTTTTTTAGCCAATTTTTAAACCATTGTTCTAATTGTATACAATGGAACCATGCCAGTTTTATTTCTCTAAATTCTTCCATAATCATTTCCTTCTTCGTTCCTACTTTTATCCAATCTCCCATTTTATCTAAAAAAAATTTCCCTTAACTTTTTATCCATTATTTGTTTTAAATTCTTTGGAAATTTCTTTTCCATTACGATTGGGGTTATTACTGATCCGTCCGTTATTAACATTCTCCTGCATTTATTCCACACTTCTAATATATTACTCAACATTGGATTTCTAATTTCCCTAATTTCTTTCCTCGTGAATTGTTTAAAATATATATTCCATGTTTCTTCTTCCACTTTTCCTGAGTAATTTCCTAGCCATTCTACCCCATCTTTTTTAATCATTCCTTCTATAACCAGTCTCAATCTACTCGCTTCATCATATTTTTTAATGTTAGGGAGTTGGTGGCATCTTGCATTGAGTTTCGGTCCAAGGGACGAGAACCAAAAGGTGAGGCGGATGTGACGTTCCTTAGCTTTTCGAAGGCAGGGTGTCACTTGGTGGTGAATGGCGAAATCACCACGGGGCCAAGCTAATCCAATGGCCAGGCTCCGATGCCCGATTGCATCTGCCCAAGGGACATTGACCGTTTGGGTGGTTGGGTGGGCAGACCCTGGTGCCCAGAGGAATGTCCACTGTTGTTGTCCATGCAAAATGCCTTTGGTTAAGTCCATGGAGTTAGGAAATCGACTCAGGAAACAAAGGGATTTTTGGTTGGTGGTGTGCCCCAGGATTTTGCAAATGTAAAAAGTGTGCCGCGGCTCAAAAAAGTCTGGGAATCCCCTTAGACATCAAAAGATTGGCTTCAATGAAGGAATTATTATTCTTCCTCTCTTTCTGCCACCAGAGGGCGCCGGCCTGCCTGCCTGCCCGCCACCCTTTCCTCGCAATCTGTCAATCACAGCCGGAGAGCGGCACCGGCCAACGGAGGCTACCTGTGGGCGGGGCTATACGGGCCTGGGCCAACTTGGGCCCTCTCCCTCCCTCAGGTGTTTTGGACTCCAACTCCCAGCATCCCCACGGCCTCGGCCCCCTTCCTTTCCCCCCTCAGCCGCTGAATGGAGGGCAACCAGGCCTGGGCCTACTTGGGCCCTCTCTCCCGCCCTCAGGTGTTTTGGACTCCAACTCCCAGCATCCCCCACGGCCTCGGCCCCCTTCCTTTCCCCCCTCAGCCGCTGAATGGAGGGCAACCAGGCCTGGGCCTACTTGGGCCCTCTCTCCCCCTCCCTCAGGTGTTTTGGACTCCAACTCCCAGCATCCCCCACGGCCTCGGCCCCCTTCCTTTCCCCCCTCAGCCGCTGAATGGAGGGCAACCAGGCCTGGGCCTACTTGGGCCCTCTCTCCCGCCCTCAGGTGTTTTGGACTCCAACTCCCAGCATCCCCCACGGCCTCGGCCCCCTTCCTTTCCCCCCTCAGCCGCTGAATGGAGGGCAACCAGGCCTGGGCCTACTTGGGCCCTCTCTCCCTCCCTCAGGTGTTTTGGACTCCAACTCCCAGCATCCCCCACGGCCTCGGCCCCCTTCCTTTCCCCCCTCAGCCGCTGAATGGAGGGCAACCAGGCCTGGGCCTACTTGGGCCCTCTCTCCCGCCCTCAGGTGTTTTGGACTCCAACTCCCAGCATCACCCACGGCCGCGGCCCCTTCCTTTCCCCCTCAGCCGCTGAAGGGTGGGCAGCCAGGCCTGGGCCTACTTGGGCCCTCTCTCCCCTCCTCAGGTGTTTTGGACTCCAAGCTCCCAGCATGCCTCGCGGCCTCAGCCTACCCCTTCCTTTCCTCCCTCCCAGCATCCCCATCCCCCACGGCCTCGGCCCCTTCCTTTCCCCCTCACGGCCTCGGCTCCTTTCCCCTCAGCCGCTGAATGGAGGGCAACCAGGCCTGGGCCTACCCCTCTCTTCCCTCAGGTGTTTTGGACCCAACTCCCCCTCCCCCCTCAGGTGTTTTGGACTCCAACTCCCAGCATTCCTCGCAGCCTCAGCCCCCTTCCTGCCCCCCCGTCAGCCGCTTAATGGAGGGAAGCCACGCCTGGGCCTACTTAGGCCCTCCTTCCTTCCCTCCAGGTGTTTTGGACTCCAACTCCCAGCATTCCTCACAGTCTCACCCCCTTTCTTTTCCCCCTCCTGAGAGGCAGGGAGAAGGCAGGCTCAGCACTCAGCATGCAATGCAATGTAATATATTGTATATACATATAATATTTATAATGTTATGTAATACAATATAATGCTAATACAAATAATACGTATTTTACATTACACGTCATATTACTAATAATATTACAATATAATGGTATAGTACAATATAGTAATACAGTGCTGTTACTGCTATTCGAATTTGCTGTCTTAACTACTGTGTAACTGACCATGACTGTCGTGGTACTTTAGAGTGTTCTTAGTGTGTCTTTAGATGTTTTTATTGGTTGTGTTTTTATCTTGATGTATTTATGTATATGTTTGGAAGCCGCCCTGAGCCTCGGGGAGGGCGGGTTAGCAAGTTTAAATAATAAATAAATAATAAATATAGTACTAGTGCCTGGGTCGGCCCATTGTCCTTCACGTCATATGGTATCAGATCCCCATCTCATGTCCGTCCCAACTCGAGTTTTGTCCTCATAACAGACACTTTCCCTTATCTTTAGACACTTTTAAGAGGAACCTCAAAATGTGGCTTTTCCGTTTCGCTTTTGGAGAGTGATTTTACATCCTCTTTGTCATGCTCTTCTGTAATGGGTGTCCTCACATTGCGCACTCTCTTACCCACTTGCTGCTGTGTTGTATTGAGGGCAGAGACTGCCTGTGTAAACCGTCCCGAGTCGCCTTCGGGCTGAGAGGGGCGGTATAGAAACGTGACAAATAAATAAATAATGTTACTGTATTATAATGTCCTTCTGGGCTTGGCCTCATCTAAGCCGCCCCGAATCCCCTTTGGAGAGATGGTGGCAGGGTATAAGTAAAGTTTGTTATGTATTATTATTTAATGGAGGCTCAATCCCATTGGATTGATTGGCCACCGTGGCCAAGTCAGAGTTCCCAAGTTACGGGTGCAGCTGGCACACAAGTTTTAACTGTGCAAAAGCTCTCTCAGCCACTGCCAAGACCTGGGGTTCCAGGCCCAGCAGTGAGTCCAGGATCACTCCCAAGCTGCGAACCTGCGTTTTCAGGGGGTGTGTAACCCCGTCTAACACAGGCTGTAACCCTATCCCCTGTTTGGCCTCTCGACTGACCAGGAGGACCTCTGTCTTGTCTGGATTCAGTTCCAACGTGTTCACCCTCACCCAGTCCGACACAGCGGCCAAGCACCAGTTCAGGACCTCCACAGCCTCCTCAGTGACAGGTGGGAAGGAGTGACAGAGCTGAACATCATCTGTCCTGTCCTGACCTCTGACCCCCAAACTCTGAACGATCTTTCCCGGTGGCTTCATGTAAATGTTGAACAACATGGGGGAAAGTACTGGACCCTCCATCTTCCTGGGGGGACTCGGGGCAGCTGACACGGGACCAAGCCCAGACACCATTGAAACATAAGAATACATATAAAAGCATCATAAAAACATAACCATCCCAATTAGGAGTGGACATGTTCAGAACTTAAGGGCAAGGCAAAGGCTTGTTGTAGATGAGCCCTTGAGTGATGCTGGAAGCATGGAGGTTGGAGCTAGAAGGGCAAAATGGGTTACTCGAGAGCAGGAATCAGATGGGGAACGAGGAAGGAAAAGGATTTGGCCTGCAGGACGGGGCTGGGCTGGATGCCTCTCCCCTGCAGTCTCTTCCACCTCTAACCCCTTCCCCCAGTTCTCTTCTTCTGCTGGGAAGAGCAGGGGCGAAGGAGGGAGGGGGCAGGAGGAGCCCTTGGACTGTGAGAGGGTGTGTGTATGTTTGTGTGTGTCTTGGGCTGGTCCATAGTACTGGCAAAGAGGCCTTGGACCTCCTCCTGTGGCCAATGGCCCTGCTGTCCCTTTCGCGCCTCCTTGAGGCCTTTTCTCTCTCAGATAGGAAACACTGCACTGCCCAACACACCTTTTGCTCCCTCCCTCCCTCCCCAGTTCACTTGCCTCTTTGACCTCCTGAATCCCAAGAGGGCACCACTTTCCCTCATCCACTCTCGTTTTGGGGTCAAGAATGTGTGCCCCATATCAGGGCTGTCCAACTGGCGGCCCGCGGGCCGTACATGGCTCCCCAGCCCATTGACAACGGCCCCCCTACCCTCCTGCAAATAATAATAATAATAATAAATTCGGGGGGAAAAGTGCGCATGCGCGCGGTTTCGCCCTCCCCCATGGCTCCGCCCTCTGTCCCAAAGCATCACGCCAGCGCCAGAAGCGGGCAAAACCGCCGCTTCTGGCGCTGGCGTGACGCTTTGGGACAGAGGGCGGAGCCACGGGGAGTTTACTCCCAGGGAGAGGAGGAGGCAGGAGAATCGCGTTCCCCTCCTCCTCCTCTCTCTGGGAATAAACCGGGACCCTTGCCCCGGTTTATTCCCAGGGAGAGGTGCAGGCGGGGGACTCGCGTTCCCCTCCTCCTCCTCTCTCTGCGGGTGGCCCCTTTCCCGCTAAGATATAACCCGACCCAGGCTTGGGTCGGCTTATATCTTAGCGGGGAAAGGGCTGCCGTGCGGGCGGCCCCTTCCCGCTAAGATATAGCCCGACCCAAGCCTAGGTCGGCATATCTTAGCCATGAAGATGCTGGCCGCGGCCAGCCTTTTCTTGGCTAAGATATCAGCCGATTGAAGCCCAATCCAACCTGTGTTCCCCTTAACACAGGTTGGATTGGGACCTCACAGGTTGGAAGGGTGGTGTCGATGCCTCCCTTACCCCTGCGAGTTCCCAATCGGAGGAATTTCCTCCTGTTCTCCAGGCTCTCCCTCCGTTTGTGAGAGACAGCCTGGGAAACAGGAGTAAATTCCTCCGAATCTTGGCCCCGAGCTGTTTCCAAAGCGCGCAGCGTCTTCATGGCTAAGATATAAGCCGACCCAGGCTTGGGTCGGGTTATATCTTAGCGGGAAGAAGGCGCCCACACGGCAGCCCTTTCCCCACTAAGATATAAGCCGACCCAAGCCTGGGTCGGCTTATATTTTAGTGGGGAAAGGGCTGCCGTGCGGGCGGCCTCTTCCCCACTAAGAAATAACCCGACCCTTGTCCCAGTTTACATCCAGGGAAAGGAGGGGGACTTGCTTCCCCTGCCTCCTCCTCTCCTTGGCAGTAAACCGGGACACGTCTATTTCCCAAACTCCATCTGTGTTCATATTTGGGCATATGGAATATTCATGCCAAGTTTGGTCCAGATCCATCATTATTTGAGTCCACAGTGCTCTCTGGATGGAGGTGAACTACAACTCCAAAACTCAAGGTCAATGCCCACAAAAGCCTTCCAGTATTTCCTGTTGGTCATGGGAGTTCTGTGTGCCAAGATTGGTTAATTCCATCATTGGCGGGGTTCAGAATGCTCTTTGATTGTAGGCGAACTACCAATCTCAGCAACTACAACTCCCAAATGTCAAGGTCTATTTTCCCCCAAATCCACCAGTGTTCACATTTGGGCATATTGAGCTGGGGGAGGGGCGGAGCCGGTGGAGGGGGAGGGGCTGGTGGAGGGGCGGGGCCTTAGGCCCCCCAGGTGATCAGTGACTGAAATTCAGGCCCCCGGTCCAGTAGAAGTTGGACAGCCCTGCCTTATATGTCATGGGATGCTCATTCGTGAAGTGATATATAGTTTTCAAATCACGACTTGAAGCGCTGAAAGCTAAGCACAAGTGTCCCAGAAGCAAGCAAAAAGTGCTTTATAAATGGATTATTGTATTTTATGTGTTGATAGTTGACATGTATTGATAGTGGCTGTTTTTATAGTGTCTATGTGGTGTTTTATACTCGTGTGCCGGCCGTGTTATTTGCTGCACTTTGTAGTGCTTCGTAAGCCTCCTCGTGTCCCTTTGGGGAGATGGTGCTTGGGAAGCTTTGAAACAGAGGCTGGATGGCCATCTGTCAGGGGGGCTTTGAATGCAATTGTCCTGCTTCTTGGCAGAAGGGGGTTGGACGGGATGATGGCCCACGAGGTCTCTTCCAACTCTAGGATTCTAGTTTATTATTCTTACAGTAGAGCTGGCTTATGCAACCTTCGCTCACCCAACGTTCTGTATTATCCAACGCAGTCTGCCTCCCACCCGGGATAATGTCCAGGGTGGGAGAAAGAAGGAACCCTTGGCTGTTTGGGTGCTAAATTCGTAAATACAGTAATTACTCCATAACTTTACTGTTTATTGAACTGCATTTCCGGTCAATTTCTTGTAAAACCTGGTGTTTTGGTGCTTAATTTGTAAAATCGTAACATAATTTGAGGTTTGGGGAGACCGTGGCGGGATATAAATAAAATCTATTATTATTATTCTTTATTTAAAATACAGCAGAGTCCTTTCACGGCAATACCATGCTTCACCCCATCTCTCAGCAGAGTCCAACGTCCAGCGATTGCTTCACCCCATCTCTGAGCAGAGTCCAACGTCCATCAGGCCAGATCTGTCCCTTGTTGGACTCCAGTCAGCCCTAGATCTGGGTGGAAGGGAGGGAGAGAGGGCCTGCTGTGAACTAGTCAGGCATGCCCACCGTTTTGTTAAGGTGCCACTCCCATCGTCCGCGGGCTGTGCAGGGAAATTTGGGTCAGAATGGTGAGAGGTGCAGGTTTCTGGTCAGTTGGGAGGCCCGAGAGGAGCCCCTTCGGTTGTGGGCGGGACTCACACCGCTCTCCTGATGGGGCTGGATTACTACTCCTTCTCTATTGTGCGTCCTTCACCTCACCAGGTCTAAAAATGGAATTATTTTAAGTTTGATCACAATGTGATTGTATAATTGTTATCATTAGGGGTTGGTTTACCTTCTGATGAGCTAATTACTGAATTACTGTGTCACAAAATGATGCATGCCAAGGAAGTATGTCACCAACATGAAACAGTTGGAAAGTCCTGATCTAGGCATTATAATCCTTTTGGTGCCGCTTAGAAAAAAGCATCGGCTTTTTTCACGGCCACATCAACCTGTTGGTTCGCGTTTGGCTTGCCGCCCCCAAAGACCTTTTGATCCCTTTCCCATGAATTGTTTCCAAGCTAGGTCTCTTCCATACTATATTCCTTTTTATTGCCAGAGTAGAATAGCCTGTATTTCTTCCTGTTGAAATCCATTGTGTAGTTTTGGTGCTGGTGTTGACCTTTAAGCTCTCCTAATCTGTTGAAGCCATTTGCTGGAGGATCCTGATCCTGCCCTCGAGGCTCCAACGCCAGGAAGGTAGAGCTCTTCCCACCCAGCTTGCCTTCAATCGTTGGCCTGCACTTAGTGTAATTTTAACAATGTTTTAATGGTTTTTAGTATCCTTGTTTTATTTTGTTCACCGCCTGCGGACTTCTGCCCGAAGGCCCAAATAATAAATAAATAAATAAATAAATAAATAGTTGGCCTGCTGAACCAAAACAACTGGGCCGATAAGTCATAGAGACTTTTTGGCAAAAGAACTCTTTCTCTCGCTTTAATGAGTTCTTCTATGTTGTGTCCTGTTTTGTAGGTAACCCCGCTGCAGTCCCACTGGGTGGAGGCTGGTGGCTCTGGAACGGACACGCAGCTGACATTGGGCAGATAACATCACATAAGGACTGGCTTAGGTGCCGCCATCGGAACAGAAGCCGCCAAAGAGGGTCCACCAACCGTGAGTGGGATGACACCGGATCCCTTTCAGTTGGTGAGTACCGCTGATGTGGACAGGCTGAAGGGGCAAGGAGGGAGAACCGGATGCTTTCTGTAAGGGAATGAATGGCCCAAAGGGGACTTCCTCCAGCAGAGACTCATTATGTGAACATCTTAAGCAAGCCTCAACGTGGTTTTGGGATTAGGTGGTGTGCTGAAGTGTTTATTTTTATTATAGGATTGAATGTGTGTTGTAATGTTGGGAGAATGTGAACCAGAGAGAGAGCGGATATTAAGAGCACATCTCTGCAGGGAGATCAGAGTTGCCATAGCAACGTGGCTCTGAGGCAGTAGTGGGAGGAGTCAACGGCTTCTGCCAGAGCCAGGAATAGAATTCTGGGGAAGTTTGAATTTTGGACAGTTTAACTGTCAGACCAGCTCTAAGAGAGTTCGGGTTGAGAGCTCAGAGGGAGCAGTTAGGTCTGACCAGCTCTAGAGAGAGCAGGGTTAGGAATCGACGTTTAAGGCTGTGAGAATACAGTCTTGGTGAGCTGAGCTTGCGAGCCAGCTAGTTTATTGTAAGGCCTGAGGGCTAAATAAAGACAAGTGCCTGAAGAAGGCCAGAGTGCCTATGTGTTGGAAAAGTTAGAAGCTGATCTAGCTGAGTGATAGCAATAGTTAAGCATTGTAACTTTGTATTTGCCATCACTAGAACATTAGTAACCCTTTTAAGTCGTGCCTCCTCGGAAGAGTTATACAAAATATCAAACCAAGCTTTTGTGCCAGAATAAACTGTTGATTGTGATTTCATCTAAAAACCTCTCTGTGCCAGTGATTTCAAAGTCAAGCCTCGGTTTAAAAGTGTATTCCTGTCTCACAAGAACCCTCATTACCCTCACAAATAGCTTTCCTCACAAAAGAGTTCCAGTTGGTTTCTCTCTCATAAAATGGTGGCAGCAGTTTGAAGAACAAATATTCGCATTGTGCCACGGTGTAAAAGTTGGCGTGCGAATAACGATTCTTTACAATTGGTGGCTGTTTAAAAGTAAAGTCTCCTCACCACTCTTCACAAGTCTAATGGTCAAGCAATAATAATTGGTGGCAGCGTTTCGCATCTTTACAGGTGGGTGGAGAGGCAGGGTCTTGGTTAGCTGCAGGATTCCTTTGGGAAAAGACAGAAAATTTGGTGGCAGCGGTCATCTAAATTAAGGATGCCCAGAAAGGAAACCTGGGACTCAATGTGGGAAGGGAGGCAGCCCAGTCATCTCGTGTCCCTTAGCATTTAGCACGTCCTGGTCATTCAGGAAACACAATATCCAGTGAATTATTCCCTTTGGTATTGCAAAGAAATGTGCCTTTCTTCCTGCCTTCTGTTCCTTTAGCCACATTTCTGTTCAACCCAATGAAATCAATGGGATCCTCCAAATTTAGGATTTCCCCCCTTTCCTTCTATCACTCATTTTTTTTCTTCCTCCATCCCTCCCTTCTTCTTTTCTTCTGTATTCATTCCCCCTTCAAAAGCAGCATTTATACCTTGTTATGGTCTCTGTGTATGTGCTTGAAACCCCAATGTCTGCATTTCTTGTTACTTCAATTTTCAACATAATTCGTGAAGGGAAAGGGGGGAAATCCTGGAGGTAGAGAAGCTCTTTGGCTTTCACCCTTCATCTTTCGCTTCTTTCTTCACCAGGACTCTTTGGAGGGACCTCTTGGATGCAGTAAGGAACTATATAGGAAGAAGAGATCCTGTCAAGGTGATGATCTTGCTGAATTATTGACTTACAGATAATAAAGGAAAAAAGAAGAGTTGAGTATCTGTATTGCAATTACAGACCTCTCTGAGTCCCCTTCAGGGTCAGAGGGGGATACAAATACAGAGAATAATAAATTAAACACCCACACCACTCTTGACATGGAGGAGAAAGCATTTGAATGCCTGGAGTGTGGAAAGAGTTTCACTAGGAGGGAGTATCTGAAGAAACATGCAAGGACTCACACGGGGGAGAAACCCTATACATGCCTGGAGTGTGGACAGAGCTTCAATCGTCATTCAGGTCTACGTTCACATCAAAGGACTCACACTGGGGAGAAACCCTATAAATGCCTGGAGTGTGGACAGAGCTTCACTCAGAGTTCAAGTCTACATAAACATCAAAGGACTCACACTGGGGAGAAACCCTATAAATGCCTGGAGTGTGGACAGAGCTTCACTCAGAGTTCAAATCTACGTTCACACCAAAAGATTCACACTGGGGAGAAATCCTATAACTGCCTGGAGTGTGGAAAGAGCTTCACTCAGAGTTCAAGTCTACATTCACATCAAAGGACTCACACTGGGGAGAAACCCTATAAATGCCTGGAGTGTGGAAAGAGCTTCACTCAGAGTTCAAGTCTACGTTTACATCAAAGGACTCACACTGGGGAGAAATCCTACACATGCCTTGAGTGTGGACAGAGCTTCACTGGGAGTTCAGGTCTACGTTCACATTTAAGGACTCACACTGGGGAGAAACCCTACGCATGCCTTGAGTGTGGACAGAGTTTCTCTTTTAGGTCAGGTCTAAGTTCACATCAAACGACTCACACTGGGGAAAAACCCTATACATGCCTTGAGTGTGGACAGAGCTTCACTCAGAGTTCAGGTCTACGTTCACATCAAAGGACTCACACTGGGGAGAAACCCTATACATGCCTGAAGTGTGGACAGAGCTTCACTCACAGTTCAAGTCTACGTAAACATCAAAGTACTCACACTGGGGAGAAACCCTATGCATGCCTGGAGTGTGGAAAGGCCTTCACTCACAGTGGAAATCTACGTTTCCATCAAAGGACTCACACTGGGGAGAAACCCTATACATGCCTGGAGTGTGGACAGAGCTTCTCTCATAGTTACAGTCTACGTTCACATCAAAGGACTCACACTGGGGAGAAACCCTATGCATGCCTGGAGTGTGGACAGAGCTTCTCTTTGAGTTCAGGTCTACGTTCACATCAAAGGACTCACACTGGGGAAAAACCCTATGCATGCCTTGAGTGTGGACAGAGCTTCGCTCACAGTTCAAGTCTACGTTCCCATCGAAGGACTCACACTGGGGAAAAACCCTATAAATGCCTTGAGTGTGGACAGAGCTTCACTCACAGTTCAAGTCTACGTTTACATCGAAGGACTCACACAGGAGAGAAACCCTTTAAATGCCTGGAGTGTGGAAAGACCTTTGCTCATAGTGGAAATCTACGTTCTCATCAAAGGACTCACACTGTGGAGAAACCTTATGAATGCCTGGAGTGCTGAAAGTGCTCCACTCAGGGGGAAATATACATTCACATCAAAGGACTTACACTGGGAAGAAACCCTATACAATACATGCTTGGAGTATGGACAGAGCTTCACTCAGAGAGGAGGCCTATATAGACATCAAAGGACTCAGTGGGGAGACGCTCTATGTTGGGCCATGCAAGCAATCTGTGAGTCTGTGTGCGTCAACTGTAAAATGAAGCTGATTGGTCGGGCAATGCCCCGGGCGATGGCTGAGCCTAGAACTTTTGAATACTGTTGCATCTTTGTTCAGGCTCAAGCCATGGAGGTGCAGAGAGACGAAGAGAGAAGAAGAGAGAGACCGACTGGTTTGCTTCTTGGCTGCTGGAAGAAGGTCTCATGCGGACACAGAAAGGACCCCCTTCAATCTCGCATAAAAGGACATTTAGTGAGTTGATGCAACTGATCATATTGTACCTATGTTGTTCTGAATTAAGAAGAGTAAACTTTTTGTTGTTTATTCGTTCAGTCCTTTCCGACTCTTTGTGACCTCATGGACCAGCCCCGGCCAGAGCTCCCTGTCGGCCATCGCCACCCCCAGGGTCTCCTTCAAGGTCTTGCCAGTTGTGAGGAGAGCATGGTATGTGTGATTGAATGGCTGAAGTGTATAATTTTCTTTAAGCAAAGTGAACCAAAGGAAAACATGGCTATTTTGCAAGGAATGCTGGGACAAGGGAGGGCCTGAAGACTTGGCAAAGGGAAGCGGGTTTCTCCTTTATCTTGGAAACCACTCAAGCTTGAGAAGAAGTACAGAACAAACCTAAGCATGGACAGAGTGGCCGATATGCTATTGGGTTTAAAGAATAGGATCAAATTAATAACTGTCGGTTTTGGCCACGCATGAGGGCAAAGTGGAGACATGGATATAAGGCATCAGCTTTTACCACTAGGTTGTTGGTTCTCTAATCCGGACGGGGAACCATCCAGCTTCTTTCTGCAAATCGCCCGGCCATGGATTTGGGAGGAACATCTCATCCCAAATCGCCCGGCCATGGATTTAGCGGGGAGCAACACTATCTCCCTCAGTGTATGTATGTAGTATGAATGCAGTATGAGTGTCTGTGTGTGCGAGCATGTGTGTGTGTGAGCTTGTGATTGTTTGCTGTGTGTGCGTGAAAGGTATGCATGTTCTTAAGAAATGCTGCTGGCGAGGAGCCGGTCGGGTGAAGATGGCGGCAGGGCGGACACTCTAGGGCTCCCTGGAGTGCCACCCGCTCTCTTGGTTGGAGGGCGATCTGCGCCCCCTCCCGCGGACACAGAGGTGTCCGAAGGGACAGCGAAGCCGGCAGGCAGGCTCTGCTGGCTCCAAAGATCCCCCCCTCCTCAAGAGGGGGAGATCGAGCGAGCCCGGATCACTGCCACAGCGGCTAGTGGGCCAAGGAGCGGGAAAGGGCGGCGACCAGCACTTACTGCCAGCCCAGCCCAGCCCGACCTACCCCCCCTCCCCCCCCTTTGAACTGGACGGCAGGGCAGGAGGAGAAGCTCAGCAAGAGTGAGTACGGGGATCAGCAGCCCCCGCTCGCAACCGGGAGGCGCCATTCGCGCCAAGAGGGAGGCGCGCACGTACCGAACTGGGTTCCTGGCTAGGTTGCAAAGGACACATCGCACCTGGGAGCGGGCTAAAAGAGTAAGAGGGAACCCCCCCTCCACCACCCCCGCAGGGAAGAGCATATTGGGAACCTCCAAACACCCCAGGACAGGGAAGAAAAACAGTCAGGATGAGAACCAAGATGGCGACCGAGCTCCTCTAGACCCGGGAAGGGGAAGAAGACAGGACTGGTGGCGGGACCGCCATCTTGAGCAAGAGAAGTGGAGCACTTTTGACAGGGAGACGGGGCGGGGCTAAAGGGGGGAATAGATAGGAGGCGGAGCAACCCAAAGCCCTCTCTCTAATACGCAACAGGGAGGAAAGGCATTCTAAATAAGTGGATAACTGTACAAGTAAACAAACAACAAATAAATACAAATTGTACACCTCAAGAGTAAAAGAGCGGAAGATGAGACAGGAAGAGAGATCAGAAGAGGAGGAAATAACGCTGGGGGATGTCCTCGCAGAGCTGCAAAAGATAGGGAGGGCCCAAGACGGCTTCCTGCGGAGGATGGATGCCATGCTGTCCCGGCAGGAAGACCAAATGGGCGCGAACCGGGGGCATCCTCTACAGGAAAGATCAGAACCAAATGAAGAGGCGCTCCCCACAGGGCCAGGGTTGCCGATCTTCTATGAGGATGGAGAGGACGCCCCCCTGGTCAAGGGAGAGAGCGCAACAAAATGTGCAGGTGGAGAGGAGAGAGGGAAGGAGAACGTAAAGTCATGGGCAGGATCAGAGGAAAGAAAATCGCACCCCAGAAGTAGGGAGACAGACCTGCTGGATGCTGCAGGAATGACCGCGAAGAGCCCTAACACCTCTGCCCTCCAAGAAAGAGAAGAGGGGAAGAACCAAGAGGCCACGGCAGCACCCAAAAACTCCAGCCAGGATGCAGCTAAGAAGGACGGCAAAAAGAATGGGACGCAGCCCACTAGGAAGAGAGGCTGGGCGGGAGCAACCCAGCAAGGAAGGAAGAAGAACCTGAAGAAAAGCTGCCCTTACTCTCTTGAGGCGTATTTCAGGCCTATGAGATGTGGCATCCCGGGGATGGACACGGAAGGCCTCGAATCGCCTAGGGAGAACGGCTAGAATGGAGGTTGGAGGACGTGAAGGGGCGCGGGTCTGGCTATGCTGGAGGGCAGGGAACGGACAATGGGCATCAAACACTGGAAAGATTTTGGGGGCTGCAGGAAAAAACAAAAGTTTTCCAAACGGACAAAAGCTAAAAACAACAGATTGCTCCCAGATACAGAGAGTTAGGAAGACGCGTCTTGAAAAAAAAAAAAAAGGAGCCTAGAAAGAAGACCTGTAAAAAACGAAACGACCAGCTCAACAAGGAGGGAGACTGCAAGAGAACACGAAGGAGCACTCATGAACAAGGCCCCTAGAAGGAAACAAGCTACTCCAGTCTTTATCTCTTCCCATCACCATTGCCCATCGCTAGTCTTCCCAGAACCCGGACCAAGCAGTCTCCTTCACCGCCCACCACCCTTACCCCTTTCTACCCCCATCCCTTGCCACCAACCCCCTCCCCAGCACCACCACCACCCTCCCCACTCCCTCTACCCCCTCCCCATCACCATACTTAGCCTCTCCTGTATTTTTCCTACTGCCCTGTTCCTGAGACTGTTCCCCTACTTTCACTGTTTGTTTGTTTATGGAAAAACCCCAATAAATATATCTTAAAAAAAGAAAAAAGAAATGCTGCTGACTGCTGATTAAATGCTGCTGTGCTTCCCCAATCAAATCTTTAAGGTGATTAGTCTCTTTTGAATCAATTCTTTATATTCTATATGTTTCAGAACGTCTTCAATACTCAGAGTGATTGTGTTTAAGGGTTTAAATGTTCAGTGTGATTCTATGTTTCTTTGGAAAGACTTGCATATTAACCTGATTTATTACATTGTGTTCCTTTTTGTGCTTTTAGACTCAAACATGATTGTTATACTTTTATTTACTCTCAATAAGTGTTACATAAATTGTGGCAAATCCAAATTTGGTCTTCCCTGGTCTATTTGCATGTCATTAGCTTCCTCGTCGCCTTGTCCCCTTGATCAAAAGAAAGATCTGTCACTCTGACCGTGACACAGTCAATTCAAGGATGCCATCCTCCCACCGTGTCCTTGGTCGGCCCCTCTTCCTTTTTCCTTCCCTTTTCCTTCCATCATTATCTTCTCCAAGCTTTCCTGTTTTCTCATGTGGACAAAGCAACTCAACCTCACACTACTGTTTCCCCCAATATTTCTGTCATTCGGGTATATGTCCCCGTCCCCTCCGGGAAAGTTTGGTTCTGCAACCCCATTTTCTTGACCTCTCCTTTAAAAATAACCTGATCCTCCTTATCTCACCCCTGCGTTTTTAACTTTTTATCATGTACATGCGGCTCGCTTGTTGTCTTTGTTGTCTTTTATTGTAATTGTATACTGCTCAATGTATTCCTGTGGTTGTTATGTAATTATGATGTTGCTATTTGTTGCTTAGTGCAGTTGGTTTTATCGCACCCCAGCATAGACCCGGGCCCTTAGAATCCAAACACACAACTCCAGCTGAAAGAATAGTCTTTTATTGAAGCAAACAGCAATTAATATGAGCAGTATAAATATATAAGAAGAGATATATATCCAATCAATAGTCCAAGGAATACTTGGACTAAGGCCCAAAGGCAGTAGGTACGCTGCAGAGTCACTTAGTAAATCCAAAGCAGGCAAATTTCAGGAGCAGATATAGTCCAAAAGATTTCCATAAATCCATTGCAGGCAAAGTTCAATAGCTGATAAAGTCCAAAGGGTTTCCAGGAAGAATCAAAGTCCAGGCTTGAGTGCTTGAGCTAAAATTCAGGAGACTCGAGAATACACGAGGCTAAATGCATGGGCTAAAATACAGAAGGCTTGGAAACACATGCAGCTTATTGCAAAAGTTGACCTGATCTGAAATTCAATCTGCAAAGCATAGCTTATATCAAGAAACTAGATTGCCCTCCCTTACTTGATGTTCCGGGGATGAAGGTCTGCAGACTCTCTTCCACGCGGCAGAGAGCGTTTTCAGTGGCCGCACCGGTTTTGTGGAACTCGCTGCCGCCAGAGACACGAGCCTTGCGGGACCTGCTGGCTTTCCGCAGGTCCTGCAAGACCTGGCTATTTAGGCAAGCGTTCGATGTGTGATATCTGACGGTCCATGATTAACTCTGCTGTACCACCATTATTCTGCATGAACCAGACATGTCTGGCTATGACTGCTTTTAAGATATAATTTCATGTGTTTTAACCCTATGTGTTTTATATGCTGTTTTACACACTGTTTTATATGTTGTTTTATACGCTGTTTTTATATGCCGTTGTATGTGCTGTTTTTATATGCTGTAAACCGCCCCGAGCCTCGGGAGGGGCGGTTTATCAAATCGAATTAATAATAATATAATAATAATAATTGCAAACCGAAAACCAAGCTCCACAGCCAGCTGCCTTATCTGAGCGCTGATGACTCTCAGTGAAACCGACCTCCCTAACAGCTTTTCCCAAACGCTGTCTCTGCAAAACCTTTGCAAAGGTTTCCTCTCCATCATGAACGGTGGCTGCCACAATCCCTTGCACAGGAGACCCCAGGGTCCCTGCTGAGGACTCAGGCCTAACAGGTTTTCATTTTGCTGTAATCTGTTGTTCGGGCTTGGTGGCAGGGTATAAATAAAGTTTTTTATTATTATTATTATCTTTGCCTCTACTACCCTTCCCTCGAATGAGCAGCCGGGCTTCCTTTCCGGGAGGATGGACTGGTTGGATCTTCTGGCGGTCCAGGGCACTCTCAGAACTTTCCTCCAGCACCGCAGTCCAAAAGCGTCTCTCTTCCTTCGCTCAGTCTTCCCGATGGTCCAGCTCGCGCATCCATAGGTTACTACAGGGAATACTATTGCTTTAACTATGCGGATCTTAGTTGCCCGTGTGACGTCTCTACTCTTCATTATTTTATCGAGATGGGTCCTTGCTCTCCCCCCGAGAAGGAAACGCCTTCTTGCCATGAATGGGTTTTCAATGACTTTTTGTTGCAATATCCAGTGTGGGAGGGTATACAAGATTACCGAAAAACATTTAGACCAAGAACGACATTAGACAGGCAGGCCTACAGATTCTATGCAACTATATTGGATGTACAACAACTGACAGTTACATTGGACTAACAAACAGACAAAGGGGCATGGCGTGTTCACTCCGCATTCACACCACATGTACACACACACACATTCATCCTTGTGCATTCAAATATTACCGCATCCTTTTCTCCCTCCTCAGACCCTGCTTTCCTGCAGCCTGCCAACGTACAGTTCCATAACTTCCATATTGCCATAACCATCAGTATTGGGAGTTGTAGTGCTATCATGAAATTACTGAAGGTACTGCAAGTCCCATCATCCATGGTCCACCCTCCTCTAAACTGCAGCAGCATGCTGAGTGGGTCATGGGGGTTCTGTGTGCCAAGTTTGGTATGGATCCATCATTTTTGGGAGTTGTAGTGGTATCATGAAATTACTGCAAGTCCCATCATCTGTGGGCCACCCTCTTCCAAATTGCAGTAGGATGTAGAGTGGGTCATGGGGGCTCTGTGTGTCTAGTGTTGTCTGTATTGGTGAATGGATGAGGGTTGCATTGTTTTTATGAAGTGAGTGAAGGTACTTCAAGTTCCATCATCCATGGTCCATCTCACAGAAAACTGCACCAGGATGTAGAGTGGGTCATGAGGGCGCTGTGTGCTAGGTTTGGGCATGATCAGTCATTGGATTAGGTTTTCAGTAGTCTTGGAAAGTGAAGGAAGGTACTGCAAGTCCCATCACCAATGGTCTGTCCTCCAAACTGCAGTAGGATGTAGAGTGGGTCACTGGGGCTCTGTGTGCCAAGCGTGGTTCTTGTCGGGGTTTGTTGGGGGCCGCAGTGGTTTGTGGGAACAGAGGGATGTGAAGGTACTACAAATCCCATCATGCATAGTCAGTCCTCCCCCAAACCTCACCAGGATGTCAAGGCAGTCATGGGGGTTATGTGTGCCAAGTGTGGTCTCTATCAGTAATTGGATGAGGGTCGCAGCGGACTTGGGAAGTGAGTAGAGGTACTTCAAGTCCCATAATCCATGGTCTGTCCTCCTCCAAACTGCACCAGGACGTAGAGTGGGTAATGGGGGCTGTGTGTGCCGAGTGTGGTCTGTATTGGTCCTTTTAGGTGGCCACAGTGGTCTGTGGGGACAAAAGTGTTTGAAAGTACTACAAATCCCATAATCTGTGGTCCATCTCCCCCAAACCGCACCAGGACGTAAAGGGGGTCAGGGGGGTTATGTGTACCAAGTTTGGTGCAGGTCCATCACCCGTGCTGGTCGCTGTGGCCTGTGAAAGTGGCAGCCAATCAGAACGCTGCCACATACATACATACAAACCCACAAACATACATACAAACATTCTGCTTTATTATATACTCGCTTGGGGACCCGGCCCTGCTCGGGTTATTTGAGAAAGGCATTAAGTGCCAAGGTTGGTCCTTATCAGATGTTTATGTGGCTAGCAGTGGTCTCGGGAAGCTAGTGAAGGTACTTCAAGTCCCATCGGCCATGGTCCATCCCCCTCCCAACAGCACCAGGATGTAGAGTGGGTCATGTGGGCTCTGTGTGCCACGTTTGGTCTTGATCATTCATTGGGTGAGGGTCGCAGTGGTCTCGGAAGGTGAGTGAAGGTACTTAAAGTCCCATCATCCATGGTCTGCCCTCCTTCAAACTGCACCAGGATGTAGAGTGGGTTTCCCAATGTGGTCAGCTGTGAATAGCACCTATGGTATTACCCCCCTGCGCTCGCGCAGGCAACCGGAGATCTCAAGACTTCAATGACAGTTTAAAGCTACCGTTGGCCCCGCGCACTCTCCCCGTCACTATAAATAGCCCAAGCAAGGGGCCAACGGCCAGTTCTCTTTTTCCGCCGCAAGAGGCATCACGGAGACAAAGAGAGGACTAATTTTAGGTTAATGACAGTTGTTTAGGAAAAGGGAAAGAAAGACTACATAGCAACATCTTCATTTAAAAGGTGTGCGTCGTGCCCTAACAAAATCCCTGATAACGACGCACACGAAGAGTGCCTATCTTGCCTGGGGGAGATACACCTCTCCCAAGACTGTGAAATCTGCCAGGCTTTCACCCCCCAAACAAGGAGAAATAGGGAGC
>JARBWK010000007.1:152682703-152712441 GCA_030556195.1 Anolis apletophallus | reverse complement strand
AATCTATACATGCATATCCAGAAACGGTCGGCTGAGTCGATTCAGTATGATGGATATGACCCAGACAAGTCTTTTCTTACTGAAGCCCAGAGGCTTATTGCAATTGCTGCCCCTCGCTTGGGCGTTGCATGGAGTGTTAGACAGTTACGTGTGTTATCATATGGCCTGGAGTCATTGGCTAATGATTCAGGGGCGGGGATGTCCTCACTGCAAACAGAGGTAGATTCCCTAGCCGGTATGGTAATGCAGCAGAGAATCGCACTAGATTATCTGCTCTCAAACAAGGAGGATTGTGTGTTTGGCTAAACACAACGTGTTGTCACTACATCAACATGTCAGGACAGATTGAGACCAATGTGGAAAGAATTCAGAGTGTGGCAAGCCAGGTGCAGAAGTCCTATGAAGCTCCAGTGATTTTTGGAGCATTCTAACGAGTTGGCTGCCAAATTTCGGATGGTTAAGGTCCATTGTTATGCTAATAATCATAATATTCTGTTCTGTAATGATTTTGCTATGTTGCTTACCTTTGATTCTAAAATGTTGTGCCTCTACAGTGAAAGAATCAACAAATGCGATCAAAACGATGCAAGTTGTGACAAAACGTGATTGGAAAGTTAATTGGGCTACCTAGTGAGGGGTCCATAAAGGTGGTGTAAGTAACTTCATGCTGCGTTACTTACAAGAAAAAAAGAGTGAAATATAGCAGAGTTGGTACTTTTATTTATTTATTTATTTATTTATTTATTTATTAATTAACTTCGATTTAGTATACCGCTCACTCCGGAGCTCAGAGCGGTTTACAGAAGAAGCATAAACACCGTGAGTAATAAAACAGATTAAACAGTTAAAACACATTAAACATCAAAGCAGTTAAAACATATTAAAAACACTAGCCCTCAGTGAAAGCTGGGGGACGAGATAAGAATCTGGGGGAATAGGCGGCAGGGCACACAGTGTGGTTGAGTTAAGGGCCAAACGCCTTCCTAAAGAGCCAAGTCTTCAAGGCCTTGCGGGAAGGGCAGAAGAGCGCGGATGGCGCGGATCTCCTCCGGGAGGCCGTTCCAGAGACTTGGGGCAGCTACAGAGAATGCCCTCCGCGGTGTAGTGGCCAGTCTGCAGGTTCCAAGGGAAGGCACCTCAAGGAGGTTAAGCTCCTCAGAGCGCAGTGATCTCGCGGGCACATAAGGGGTAAGTCGCTCCCTCAGGTACACTGGCCCCAAACCATAGATGGCCTTAAAGGTGAGAACTAACACCTTGAAGAGGACCCGGATTCAATCGGAAGCCAGTGCAGCTCGCGCAGGAGTGGGGTCGCGCGGTCAGATCTTGCAGCACCCAGGAGGAGGCGGGCTGCGGCGTGCTGCACTAGCTTAAGCTTCCGGATCATCGACAAGGGAAGGCCAATGTAGAGCGCATTACAGTAATCGAGCCTCGAGATGACCGTGGCTTGATCACCGTAGCAAGGTCGCGTTGGGAGAGGTAGGAGCCAGGCGCTTAGCCAACCGTAGGTGGTAGAATGCTGTCCTGCAGGTGCAGCCAATCTGCTCCTCCATGGACAGGTGGGCGTCCAGCCGGACCCCCAGACTTTTACCGATGGCTGAGGGCAGAGGGCCACACCATCGAAAGTTGGCAACTGGGTCACTACCCCCGGCGGCCCAGCCACAAGATCTCCGTCTTCGCCGGGTTCACCTTCAACTTACTGGCTCGCAGCCATCCAGTGACGGCTTCAAGGCAAAGATGGAAATTATCGGGTACAGAGACTGCCCGGGGTCCAACCTCAGAATGAGCTGGGTATCATCAGCGTACTGATGACACTCCAGCCCAAAACTCCGTACCAGTTGGGCGAGTGGTCGCATATAGATGTTAAATAACAGCGGGAGAGGATAGCCCCTGAGGCACCCCGCAACTCAGCGGAGCCTCAGGAGACCGCCCCTCCCCACTTCACTCGCTGCTGGCGGCGTTGGAGGAAGGAGGACAGCCAGTTGAGGGCTGTCCCCCTTACCCCCGCCACTGCCAGGCGGTGTATCAAAAGTTGGTAATCGACGGTATCAAACGCTGCCGTGAGGTCCAATAACACGAGCAGCGCCGATCCACCTCGGTCCAAGTGGCAGCGGAGTAGGTCTGTGATGGAGACCAGGACAGTCTCCGTCCCATGGCCTGAACGGAAGCCGGACTGGAAGGGGTCTAGCCAGGTTGCGTCATCCAAGAAGGTCTGCAGCTGGTCCATTGCTGCCCTCTCAATCACCTTGCCCAGGTACGGAAGGTTCGACACTGGGCGGTAATTGGGGAGCCGCGGGGGTCTAATCCGGGCTTCTTCAGCAATGGACTGACCACCGCCTCTTTTAGCTCCTCTGAAAAGCCCCTTGCTCAAGGGAGCAGTTGACTATCTTCAACAGAGGGCCTCGTAGCCCCTCACGCAAGCTCGAATCAGCGTGAGGGGCACGGGTTGAGGAGCAGGTGGTCGACTTAAGGGCTGCGACAATCTTGTCAACATCCTCTGCGCCCAGTGGTCGAAACCGGTCGAAGGTGGACCCGGCGGAGGGCCACGGAGTCTCCAGCTCCTGGACTGTATCAAGTGTGGAAGGAAGGTCCTGGCGAACAACGCAATCTTGTCTGCGAAGTGATTCTGAAAAACCTCAGGAGAAAGGGCAGAATTGTCATTGTTTGGGATTGTAGGGACCATCGTCAGCTGCCGAATTATCCTGAACAATTGAGCTGGGCGTGAATCCGCAGACGCTATCAAGGAGGCATAATAAACTTTTTCGCCTCCTTGACAGCATGCTCATAAGCATCCATAAAAAGCTTATAAGCTGATGTCGATGGCCCGTCGCGAGCTTCTTGCACCTGCGCTCTAGCCGTCTCTTCTCCCGCGTCATAGCTCGTAGTGCATCTGTGTACCAAGGTGAACAGGATGTGCGGGGTTTGAGAGGGCGTTTAGGGGCGATGTCGTCGAGAGCGGAGGGCAGCGCGTGGGTCCAGGTGGTAACCAGCTCGCCGAGCGAATCGCTGGCAGGCTCCAAATCCCTCAAGGCATTCAGGAACCTAGTTGGTTCCATAGGTCCCCTCGGGCGAACCCAAATTGGTTCGGCACCTTTGCTGGGGCGCGGTTGCTCGACCCGGACTCCCAGAGCACAGTGGTCCGACCATGGCACCTCTGTAACAGAGGTGACGGACACTTGGACACCTGCATGGAAAATCAGATCAAGGGTGTGACCGGCCCGGTGTGTGGGGCCTGACTCGCAGAAGTACAGTCAGGGGAGAGTGATGCACAAGCAAGAGCTTTAGAATAGCTGGCTTTCTGTGCCAGAAATCACGCTGGCATGTATGCCGTAAATGCGGTACCCTGATTGGTACGCCAAGCGTATGCAGTGATTCGCTAAAGTACATCATGTGTCTTCAATGATAACAAAAGCCTTGATTGGCCAAAGCAGTTCATGGCGTGGGTTTGTTTACCTCAATGCTAATAGGATAAGAACTACGCAGGCGCAGAAGGGTCTGCCCCTCCTTTGCTGGCAGGGAAGAGGCAGAAGCAAATGTTGCGATTTGGGTACAGGCTGGCCAGAGCTGCTGATACTGTTCTATGGGAAATGAATTTCTTGCTGCGCCACAGTGTTTAACAAATAGAAGCCTGATAATGATGTGATGCTAATGAAAGTATTGTGTTTAATTGGATAATGAAATATGTTGTGATACACTGGCCAATGGGGGTTGTAAAGAAGGCGGGCCAAGATCTGCCGCCATGAGGGGTATATAATGACTGCTCTTAGAATGTATGTTAGGATTTGCCCCGAGCAGCTTGTTCTGTGGGTGAACCCCACCAGCTGGTGTTCAATTTCAATAAACTTGACTTCACTTTAAAACAGTCAATTGTTCGTTCTCTCGTTCCTGTGCCCGCGCGTCCACGTTGCTGTTGGTAAGAAGGTTATCTGCCACCCGGAGTTCTGGGACTCCTAATTTGCTGCTACACCAGAACCGTCTCCCGACAGCTCTAGCAACAGGCTGCCCTCAGGACCAGCTCCCCCCTCGAGCTGGCCTGACAGTTCAACTGCCAAAATTCAAAACTCCCAGAGTTCTACTCCTGGCCCTGGCAGAAGGCTGTTGACTCATCCCACTTCTGCCTCACAGTTACGTTGCCATGGCAACTCTGCTCTCCCTGCAGAGGCTTGCTCTTAATGCCGGCCCTTTCTGGCCCACATTACCTTAACATTTTAATACATATAGAAAATTACATTTAAGCTGTAACAAAATTACCAGTTCACCACAAATGGTGGATTGGAAACTCTCTTCGTTTTGAAATGTAACGTACTGTTTACGCATATTGTAAACCGCTCTGAGCCTTCGGGGCGTGGCGGCATACAAGTCTGATTAATACGTAAAAATAAACAAATATTCCCGGGCCAACCTTGTGCTCCCATTTTTCAGCATTTACGAACATTGACTTTGTCGGTCTTAGACCAGAGCCTTCAAAACTGAGTGGCACGGCATAAAAGTGTGTCGACTGTGGTGCACAGGTGCGCCGCTCACTGGAAGAGACCCCCAAAGGGCATCCAGTCCAACCCCCTTCTTCACCCAGGCAGGAAGGCACGCCCAAGCCCTCCTAACAGGCAGCTCCAAAGCCTCCAGAAGAGACTCCAGACTCTCCCAGGCAGTCTCTCCTTCACTGGGTTGGAAGGAAGAGACTCCCAAAGGGCAGCATTGAGCCCCCCAGCCCCCTTCAGCCAGCTTGGAAGGCGACCCGGCCTCTTTTAAAAGCACCCAGAGAGGTTGAATCACGGCAGACGAGGAGTGCAGGTGCGTTCAAGTGTAGGTACTGTTATAACATGTTTATCTGCACAATTTATTGACTGAATTGCAATAATCTACACAATTTATTGATTTAATAGCAGTAATTATTACCAATACAATGGATACGTTTATAAGTAAGGAAATAAATTGTATTAGTAACAATGTTTGCGATGAGACACATGGAACAGCGACACATCAAACTACACAAGGATTATTGATACAGAAACATTATGAACATTAGCTTTATATATTATTATATGATATGTATTTGTCACAATTGAGAAAAGTTGTTCTTTTCATCAAGGGGACGATGCGACAGGGCAGTCAATGACGTGCAAATAGACAAGGGGAGACCAAATTTGGATTTGCCACAGTTTTATGTAACTTTTATTGAGAGTATATAAAATATAACAATCACGTTTGAGTATAAAGGCACACAAAATACAATGTAATGAATCAGATTAGTAGATAAGCATGCAAAAGAAACTTGGATATAAAACAATCAGTATGCTATGCTTTAGAACGACCTTTAACCTCTAAACCTGCCAGGGATTAAAGGTGTCACCTGATAATTCTAGGAAGAATACATTTGGCAGTGATTGCAAAAGAGAATTATAACTAGTTCAAATAAATGCTAATTGTTCTGAAAATGTGATCTATAAGCAAAATAATAGAAACAAAATAATAGATATAAGCATTCAGATGGGTCACACGAGGAAAAGAATTCCGACCTGGGAGGGGAAATGTGATGGGGGAATGCAGAGCTTAAAGGTTTGGTTGGAAAGTGAATGAGGGAGTGCATTATGGTGTGTTAAAAGGGGCAGCAGCATTGAATTATAGCAGCATTAGGTAACTAAAAGCACATGCAAAGGGGGACTCTCATACTCACAATCCACACTTGCAGGCAGATAGAGACAGAAAGCTGAGGTAGATTAGTTGTTCCCTTTCCAAATCAATGGCCAATCGATGAGGCAAAAGGAAATGGAAAGCTTCCCCTCCGGATGAGAAACCAACAACCTAGTGGCAAAAGCTAAGATCTTATATCCATTTCTCCATTGTGCCCTCATGCGTGGCCAAAACGGAGTTATTAATTTGATCCCATTCTTCTGTTATTACTCCATTCTTTGAGCCAATAGCGTATCGGCCACTACTTGGGTCTGTTCTGTATTTAATAATAATAATAATAATTTAATATTTGTGAGTCGCCCTCCACCGGCGGTGCTCAGGCGACTTACAACAGTTAAAACCCTAGGGTGAACAATGTACAACAGTTTAAAAACATGGAATATGAACAGGAGGGGTGGCTCAGGTAGTCAGGGTACCGAGCCAGTCCCGAACGCTAGGCGGAAGAGCCAGGTCTTCAAGGCTGGCCGGAATCCGGATAGAGTCGGAGAGGCTCTGAGGGTGGGCGGCAGTGAGTTCCAAGTCGAAGGGGCCGCGACGGAGAAGGCTCTCCGCCGAGTTTCCGCCAGTCTAGCCTCCCGCACTCCAGGGGTAGTCAGGCGGTCACCGTTGATGGAGCGTGCTGGCCTCTCGCTGCATTGGGCCGTCAGCCGGTCACTCAGATAGGAAGGCCCAATGTTGTGCCGGGCTTTAAAGGTGAGCACCAGGAGTTTGTAAAGGGCTCTGAGCTCTAGGGGCAGCCAGTGAAGTTCTTTAAGAATGGGGGAAATGTGATCCCTCACTGATGACCCAGTAATGAGTCTGGCTGCGGCGTTATGGATACGTTTCAGCCTCTTAGTTGTTGTCTGGGGGAGGCCCACATATAGGGCGTTGCAGTAGTCGGCGTGAGAGACAGTGGCATGGACCACTGTTCTCAAGGCCTCTGGTGGAAGGTAGGGAGCCAGCCGACGGGCCCTACGGAGATGGAAAAAGGCGCCCTTAGCTGCAGCCTGGATCTGGGCCTCCATCGTGAGATTTTCGTCTAGGATCACTCCCAGGCTTTTCACCGCCGGGGCTGGAGCCAGGGACTCGCCCTCGAAGAGTGGAAGTGGTGGGCGGAGTCGGGACGACCCGGCCAGAGGATCTCCGTTTTAGCCGGGTTGATCTTGAGTCTATATGCCCTGAGCCAGCTCGTCACCGCCCTCAATCCTAGGCTGAAACTGTCCGGTACTGATGATGACCCTGGGTCAAGCTTCAAGAGCAGCTGCGTGTCGTCTGCGACACAAGCTTGAGTGGTTTCCGAGATAAGGAAAAAACCGGCTTCCCTCTGCCAAGTCTTCAGACCCTCCCTCTTCCAGCATGCCTTGCAAAATAGCCATGTTTTTCTTTGGTTCACTTTGACATAACTTTTGGTTCATAAAGAAAATCCTATACCTCAGCTATATTCATTCACACATACTATGCTATCGTCAGAATTGCAGTAATTATTACAAATACAATGGATATGTTTACAAGGTAATTAATTGTATTAGTAACGTTTGCGATGAGGCACATGGAACAGAGACACAGCAAACTACACAAGGATTATTTATACAGAAAGCTTATCTTTATATATTATTATATATGTATTGAAAATCTTATATGGTGTTGGCTTAACCTCTGTTTTGCTACTTAAACTGAATTAAACTGAATTACAGCGTCACAAAAAAGAAAACCAAGGAGGCAAGATGGTTGTCTGCTGAGACACTGGACGTAGCCCAAGAAAGAAGGAAAGCAAAAGGAAACGGAGATAGGGGGAGATAGGCCCCATTGAATGCACAATCCCACAGGTTGGCCAGAAGAGATAAGGAACTATTTTTAAGCAAGCCATGCATGGAAGTGGAAGAAGGCAAAAGAATAGGAAGGATAAGAGACCTCTTTCGGAAAATTAGAAACATCGGAGGTAAATTTCAGGCAAAAATGGGCATGGTCAAAAACAAAGATGGTAGGGACCAAAGAGAAGCTGAAGAGATCGAGAGGTGGCGAGAGTATACAGAAAATTTGTATAGGAAGGGTAATAGTATCGAGGATTGCTCTGATGGTGTGGTGACTGAATTAGAACGACATCCTGAGGAGTGAGGTTGAATGGCCCTTAAGAGGCATTGCTAACAATAAGGCAGCAGGAGATGATGGGATCCCAGGTGAACCGTCTCTAAAGCCGCCTTGTCTCTCTCCTGAGGAATCTTTATCATGACCAAGTAGCAACAGAACTGACCATGGAACAACAGACTGGTTCAAGATAGGGGAGGGCGTACGGCACGGTTGCATACTCTCACCCGCCCTACTCAACTTGCATGCAGAACACATCATGCGAGGATGTGCAGGGCTTGATGCATCCAAGGCTGGGGTTAAAATTGCTGGGAGAAACATTAACAACCTTAGATATGCAGATGATACCACTTTGATGGCCGAAAGTGAGTAGGAGCTGAGGAGCCTTCTCACCAAGGTGAAAGAAGAAAAAAGTGCAGAAGCTGGGTTGCAGTTAAACATTAAAAAACCCCAATATTATGGCAACGAGAATGATTGAGGACCGGCAAATAGAGGGAGAAAACATGGCGGCAGTGACAGACTTTGTATTTCAGACTGCGGCCAGGAAATCAGAAGATGTTTACTTCTTGGGAAGAGAGCGATGACCAATCTCGATAAAATAGTGAAGAGTACAGACATCACACTGGCAATGAAGATCCACATAATTAAAGTAATGGTATTCCCTGTAGTAACCTATGGGTGTGAGTTGCATCATAAGGAAGGCTGAGTGAAGGAAGAGAGATGCTTTGGAAATGTGGTGTTGGAGAAAATCCTGAAAGTGCCTTGGACCGCGAGAAGATCCAACCAGTCCATCCTCCAGGAAAGAAAGCCCGACTGTCCATTGGAGGGAAGGATATCAGAGGCAAAGGTGAAGTCCTTTGGCCACATCATGAGAACACAGGAAAGCTTAGAGAAGACAGTGGTGCTGGGGAAAATGGAAGGAAAAAGGAAGAGGGGCCGACCAAGGGCAAGGTGGGTGGATGACCTCCTTGAAGGGACTGCCTTGACTCTGAAGGAGACCCTGGGGGAGGTGATCACTGACAGGGAGCAGCTCTGGCCTGGCCTGGTCTGGTCCATGAGGTCACCAAGAGTCAGAAGCGACTGAACGAATGGGAGTTGTCCTTCTCCTCTTAGGGCGCTTGTGCCCGCTTTGTGCTGGTCTGTGACCGTAATAATGTTTTGATTGATTGATTGATTGATTGAATGAACAACAACACAGTGTTACAAAAGGGTGCTTGTCCAAAGAGTGACATCAACATGAAAGGTTTGGCAAACTCTGTCCTAGAGTGTCTCTCTGGGATCAATCACCACAGTTTGCTCCAATGGGAATTCTATGTCTATGTAGATTTCAAGTCTCAGAAAAGCTCTTTCCACATGCCATGTGTCAGGGATACTTTGATGGTGCTTTTCCTACATGGCGCACGACGTTGGGGGTTTATGATGATGATATTGATTTATTTGTCCCGTTTCTATAACGCCCTTCTCAGCCCGAAGGTGAGTCGGGACGGTTTACACAAGGCAGTCTCTGTCCTCAATACCACACAAGCAAACAAACCAAAAAAACCCCCCACCATATAGCAACAATTTCACAATTAAAAACATACAATTGCAGTCTCAGCGTCATGTTGAAATCAGTTTCCGTCACATCGTCGTCATTCCATATATCTAATTAAATATTTATATTTCATCAGCAAATGCCTGCTCAAACAGCCAGGTCTTGACTTTCTTGCGAAATGTCAGGAGGGATGATTTTTAGTTATGTCCTGCTTTTTCTCTCCATTCTCACACTCAAAGCGGCTGACATATTAAAAGCATTGATACCCAAATTCAAATATACAAAAATACAAGTATTAAAACAGTATTAAATATTTTTTTTAAATGGTTAAATCCATAAAAGCATCTGAAGCTTATAAAATCATTGCAGGATTGGATTACATGTTCCACGTCGTCTCTTCCAACTCTATTGTTCTGTGATGCTATGACTGTATGCGATGTCTACATATGGTTTACAAGCAAAGCTCTAATCATGAAAAGGAGTTTCTCTCCAGTGTGAATCTTTCGTTATCTACGCAGATTTGAACTATGAGTGAAGGTCTATCCACTATACAGGCATGTATAGGGCTTCTCCCCATTGTGAGTCCTATTATGTGAACATAGTCCTCTACTCTGAGTGAAACTCTGTCCACACTCCAAAAATACTTAAGGTTTCTCCCCAGTGTGAGTCTTTTGATGTGAACGTAGACCTGAACTCTGAGTGAAGCTCTGTCCACATTCCAGGCATTTATAGGGTTTCTCCCCACTGTGAGTCTTTTGATGTGAATGTAGATTTGCCTTCAGAGTAAAGCTCTTTCCACACTCCAGGCATGCATAGGGTTTCTCTCCAGTGTGAGTCCTTTGATGTAAACGTAGACTTGAACTCTGAATGAAACTCTTTCCACACTCCAGGCATTTATAGGGTTTCTCCCCAGTGTGAGCCCTTTGATGTAAACGTAGACCTGAACTCTGAGTAAAGCTCTGTCCACATTCCAGGCATGTATAGGGTTTCTCTCCAGTGTGAGTCATTTCATGTGAACTTAGATGTGAACGACGAGAGAAACTCTGCCCACACTCCAGGCATATATATGGTTTTTCCCCAGTGTGAGTCCTTTGATGTAAACGTAGGCCGAATTTACGAGTGAAGCTCTGTCCACACTCCAGGCATGCATAGGGTTTCTCCCCAGTGTGAGTCCTTTCATGTGAACGTAGATATGCACTCTGAGCGAAGCTCTGTCCACATTCCAGGCATGTATAGGGTTTCTCCCCAGTGTGAGTTTTTTGATGTATATGTAGATTTGAACTCTGAGTGAAGCTCTTCCCACACTCAAGGCATGTATAGGGTTTCTCCTTTCTGTGTGTCTTTTTATGTGCATGTAGACCTGAACTATGAGTGAAGCTCTTCCCACACTCCAGGCATTTATAGGGTCTCTCTCCAGTGTGTGTCTTTTGATGTGAACGTAGACCTCCACTCTGAGTGAAGCTTTGTCCACATTCCAGGCATTTATGGGGTTTCTCTCCAGTGTGAGTCTTTTGATGTGAATGTAGACCTGAACTCTGAGTGAAGCTCTGTCCACATTCCAGGCATTTATGGGGTTTCTCTCCAGTGTGAATCCTTTGATGACTATGTAGATTGCCCTTCCCAGTGAAGCTTTGTCCACACTCCAGACATGTATAGGGTTTCTCCCCAGTGTGAGTCCTTTGATGTCTACGTAGACTGAAAGTATGAGTGAAGCTCTGTCCACATTCCAGGCATGTAAAGGGTTTCTCTCCAGTGTGTGTCCTTTGATGTAAACGGAGACCTGAAGGACGAGTGAAACTCCTCCCACACTCCAGGCATGTAAAGGGTTTCTCCCCAGTGTGAGTTCTTTGATGTGAACGTAGACCTGAACTATGAGTGAAGCTCTGACCACACTCCAGGCATTTATAGGGTTTCTCCCCAGTGTGAGTTCTTTGATGTGAACGTAGATTTGAACTCTGAGTGAAGCTCTGTCCACACTCCAAGCATGTATAGGGTTTCTCTCCAGTGTGAGTCCTTTGATGGTAACATAGACTTGTACTATGAGTGAAGCTCTGTCCACATTCCAGGCATTTATAGGGTTTCTCCCCTGTGTGAATCCTTTGATGTGAATGTAGAGCTGAACTATCAGTGAAGCTCTGTCCACATTCCAGGCATTTATAGGGTTTCTCCCCAGTGTGTATCCTTTGATGTGTATGTAGATGTGAACTTTGACTGAAGCCCTTTCCACACTCCAGGCATGTATAGGGTTTCTCTCCAGTGTGAGTCCTTTGATGCGACTGTAGACCTGAACTCTGAGTGAAGCTCTGTCCACAAGTCAGGCATGTATAGGGTTTCTCCCCCGTGTGTGTCCTTTGATGTGAATGTAGATTTGAACTACTTGTGAAGCTGTTCCCACACTCTAAGCATTCATAGGGTTTCTCCTCCGTGTGAGTCTTTTCATGTTGCTGGAGACAATCCCTCCTAGTGAAAATCTTTCCACCATCCACGCCTTTAGATCCTTTCTCCTCCATGTCAACAATTATATCGGTGTTTAATTTTTATAGAGACTCGAATCTTCTTTTTCCTTTGTTATCTGTAAGTGAAGTCAAGAATTCAGCAAGGTCATCGCCTCGAGAGGATTTCTTCTATTTGTATTATTGGTTTCCTTACTGCATCCAAGAGGTCCCTCCAAAGAGTCCTCGTTTCCCTGGTGAAGAAAGAAGCGAAAGAGGAAGGGTGAAAACCAAAGAGCTTCTCTACCTCCAGGATTTCCCCCCTTTCCCTTCACGAATCATGTTGAAAATGGAAGTATCAAGAAATGCAGACACTGGGGTTTCAAGCACAGACACAGAGACCATAACAAGGGTATAAATGCTGCTTTTAAAGGGGGAATGAATCCAGAAGAAAAGAAGAAGGGAGGTATGGAGGAAGAAGAAAAAATGAACAAGAGAAGGAAAAATGGGGAAATCCTAATTTTGGAGCATCACGTTGATTCTATTGGGAGTCCTGGTAATATCTATCAGGAATAAGACCACTACGATTAAGGAGTTTTGTGAAGATACGAAAGCTGACCTATTCTGTATAACTGAAACATGGCTTCAGGATAGTGATAACACCTGCCTCCAAGAAATTGTCCCTCCAGACTACGTTGCTACTCACCAAAACAGGAATGGGAGACCGGAGGGGGGGGGGGAATACTCTCCCGTGATGGATTACACCTCAGAGCGATCCCTGCGCTGACCACTTCTGGGCTTGAAAGTGTCGGCCTAGTGTGGGATTCCGAAGAGAGCCTGGCCGTCCTGCTGGTGTACCGTGCGCCTAGTGCACCGGCAGAAAGCCTGGTACGGCTGCTAGAGACTGTGTCGGAGTGGGCATTGAGGTTCCCTAGGATGATTGTCCTGGGGGACTTCAATGTCCACGCTGACACAGCCTCCGTTCCATCAGCAGCCGCGGACCTAATCTCGACCATGGCGACATTAGGCCTCTCACTTTGCAACTTGGGGCCCACACATTTGGCTGGACACACCCTGGATTTGGTTTTCAGCGCAGGGGTTCAAGTGGACCTAGCCTCCGTAATAGAGGTCCCATGGTCGGACCACTGTGCTCTGAGAATCTGGGTTGAGCAACTGCGCCCCCCCCCCCCCATGCAAGGGCGCCGAACAGATTTGGGTTCGGCCAAAGAGACTTATGGGACCCGAAAGGTTCCTGAATGCTCTGAGGGACCTGGAGTCTATCAGCGTGTCACTCGATGAACAGGTTCAATCTTGGAATACTTCACTCTCCAAAGCTCTCGATGAGATTGCCCCTAGGCGCCCTCTCTGGCCCCGCAAACATCAATCCCCTTGGTATACTGAAGATCTCAGGTCGATGAAGCGGGAAAGGAGACGGCTGGAGAGCGTGTGGAGGGAACTCCGTGATGGAGGATCATTATCAGCTTATAAGCTATTTTAAAAAGCTTATGAGCATGCTGTCAAGGCGGCAAAAAAATTCGTACTATGCTGCCCTGATAGCGTCTGCAGACTCATGCCCAGCACAACTGTTTAGTGTAATTCGGTCCCTGACGACGGTCCCTACCGTCCCAAAAAATGATGATCAGGCCCTCACAGCCAATGCTTTTCAGAGTTTCTTTGCAGACAAGATTCTGAACCTCCGCCGGGACCTCCTAGCCATGAGTGATACAGTGAGGGAGCTTGAGACTCCATGGCCCTCCGCTGGGCCCACCTTCGACTGGTTTAGACCACTGGACGCAGATGCTGTTGATAAGATTGTGGCTGCAGCCAGGGGCGGTCTAAGGTAATTCTAAATGGTAAGCGAACATTATTTTGGCGCCCCCCCAAAAACATTATTTTGGCGCCCCCCCAGGAAGCGCGAAGAGGAGCCTTCGAAGGCCCCTCCTCTCACTCTCCTGGCCTCCTGCTGCCAGCCCCTCCCACAGGGCATCGCAGAGGGCGGGGGAGCGCTCTCCCTTGCCTTCTGCAACGCCCCGTGGGAAGGGCCGGCAGCAGGAGGGAGCCCGGGAGAGCGAGAGGAGGGGCCTTTGAAGTCTCCTCTTCGCACTTCCTGGTTCCCGCTGCCAGCTCCTCCCACGGGGCATTGCAGAGGGTGGGGGAGTGCTCTCCCTTGCCCTCTGCAATGCTCCATGGGAGGGGCCGGCAGCGGGAACCAGGAAGTGCGAAGAGGAGCCTTCGAAGGCTCCTCCTCGCTCTGCAATGCCCCGCGGGAGCAGCAGTGCGCTGGAGCGGCGGTGCTCGCCGGGCGGGAATTCGCCCCGCAATGCCCCCCTTCCAAGAAGGCGCCCTACGCAGCCGCATAGTTCACCTACATGGTGGGACCGCCCCTGGCTGCAGCTAGGCTTACCACCTGCTCCCTTGACCCGTGCCCTTCCTGGCTTGTTAGATTTTGCCTAGAGGGGCTACGTGGGCCTCTGTTGAACAGCATGGCTGTTGCGTGCTGCCCGTTTTATATGTTGTAACCTGCCCCGAGCATGCAGGGAGGGGCGGAATATAAAACCAAATAATAAATAAATAAATAAATAAATAAATAAATACCTCCCTTGAGCAAGGAGTGTTTCCAGAGAGCTTAAAAAAGGCAGCCGACGTTAGACCCTGCGGTCCCTTCCAACTACTGACCAGTGTCGAATCTTTCGTTCCTGGGAAAGGTAGTTGAGAGGGCAGCAATGGAGCAGTTGCAGTCCTTCTTAGATGACGTAGCATGGCTTCCATTCTGGGCACGGGACGGAGACGGTCCTGGTCTCCATCACAGACCAACTCCGCTGCCAGCTCGACCAAGGCGGGTCTGCGCTGCTTGTGTTATTGGACCTCACGGCAGCGTTTGACACAGTCGATTACAATCTTTTGCCCCACCGCCTTGCCATGGCTGGAGTGAGGGGGACAGCCCTGAAATGGCTGACCTCCTTCCTCCACCATCGGCTTCAGCGAGTGAGGAGGGGAGAGATGGTCTCCGAGGGCTCCCCATTAGTTTGTGGAGTCCCTCAGGGGGCCATTCTCTCCCCTCTGTTATTTAACATCTACATGCAGCCGCTTGCACAGCTGGTGCGGAGTTTTGGGTTGGAGTGCCATCAGTACGCTGATGACACCCAGCTCATTCTGAGGATGGAGGGCAGGCCTGGATCTGTACCCAATAATTTCCAACGTTGCCTCGAGGCCATTACTGGATGGCTGCGAGCCAGAAGGTTGAAGGTGAATCCAGCGAAGATGGAGATCTTGTGGCTGGGCCGTCCGGGCGATGGGGATATCCAGCTTCCGACCCTGGACAGTGTGGCATTATGTCCATCGCCTTCTGTAAAGAGTTTGGGAGTTCATTTGTACTCCCAACTGACCATGGAGACCCAAATCTCCATGGTCAGTAAAACAGCTTTTTTCCATCTAAGACAGGCAAGGCGGCTGGCCGGAACGACCTGGCCACGGTGATCCAAGCCACGGTAATCTCGAGACTAGACTACTGTAACGCGCTCTACGTCGGCCTTCCTCTGGTGACCCGGAAGCTCAAGCTGGTGTAGAACACTGCCGCCCGGCTCTTGTCTGGTACCCCAGCAGGCTGCCATATTACACCTACCTTGCAGGATCTGCACTGGCTTCCAATTGAGCACCAGATCACATTCAAAGTGCTGGTGCTTACCTTTAAGGCCTTGCACGGCCTGGGGCCAATTTACCTGAAGGACCGGTTTACCCCATATTGCCTTACGAGATCACTGCGGTCAGAGAACATCAATCTATTGGCAATTCCCCCTGTCAAGACACTTAGGCTGACTGCGACCCGAAGGAGAGCCTTCTCAGTGATAGCTCCAACTCTATGGAACGCTCTCCCAGCCGAGACACGAGCCCTCCAAGATCTTGTGTCCTTTGGGAGGTCCTGTAAGACCTTCCTCTTTCAACAGGCCTTCGGCTTATAAGACGCCATCAGTGTCCCAGTCTTGCCTGTTGATTGTATCTTTTATACTGTATTATGCTGTGCGTTTCGTATTTCGTACAGCGCATTGTGTTTTTAATGTATGGATATTTTAGAGTGCTTTATGTGTTTTAATGTGTTTTATTGTGTATTGCCCTGTTGTGAGCTGCCCCGAGCCTCCCGGGAGTGGCGGCCTAGAAATTCAATAAATAAATAAATAAATAAATAAATAAGGAGTCCTTGGTGGCAGCAAGCATAACCAATTAGAGCATAACCAAGCATAACCATTGGTGTTCTGTCAGGGATGGGATAATGGTGGCGGCATGGAGGAGCTGACCATCGCTCCGTTGCCATGGACCGACCATCACCTGGTCAGGTTTAGACTTACTGCGCCCCCTAACCTCCGCAGGGGTGGAGGACCCATTAAGATGGTCCACTCCAGGAGGCTTATGGATCCAGAAGGATTCCTGATGGCTCTTGGGGAATTTCCCGCCACCGAGGCAGGTGATTATGTTGATGCAGTAGTCGCTCTCTATAACAGGGAGATGACCAGGGCAATAGACACAATAGGGACCCCTCTCAAGTAGCAGAGCTAAACCAGCCCCTGGGTTCAATGAGGAGCTGGCAGCAATTAAGCGAATGAGAGCAATCTAGAGGGCGTGTGGCAATCATCTCGTAGTGAGTCAGACCGAACTCGGGCGTGCGCACAGGCAAGGCGCAGTGAAGGCTGCAAGTAAATCTCATATTGCGGGAAGGCAAAATTCTAGCCAGCTTAAAACAAGCTGTGATAAAACCGCTGTTGAAAAAGCCATCACTGGACCCCACTGGTTTGAACAACTTTCGGCCAGTTTCCAATCTCCCCTTTTTGGGCAAAGTCTTGGAACGTGTGGTGGCCTCGCAGCTCCAGGGGTTCCTGGATGAAACTATCTGGATCCGTCACAGTCTGGTTTCAGACCGGGTCATGGAACTGAGACAGCCATGGTCGTCTTAGTGCAGTGGTTCTCAACCTTTCTAATGCCGTGACCCCTAAATAAGGTTCCTCATGTTGTAGTGACCCTCAGCCATATTTTCGTTGCTACTTCATAAATACTTCATACTTTTTTCTAGTCTAATGAATTCTAATTCAAGTATGTTATATGCAGGATGTATTTTCATTGTTACAATTGAACATAATTAAAGCATAGTGATTAATCACAAAAACAATCTGTTTGGGGGAATATGGAAAACGGATGATGGGATTTGCAGTACCTTCGACCAATTCAGCTCTGACTTCCACAGACCACTAAGATCCCCCACGAATTACAGACCTGGACCAACTTGGCACACAGAACTCCCATGACCAACACAAAATACTGGTGAGGCTTGGGAAAATATACCTTGGCATTTGGGAGTTACAGGGATATATAGTTCCCTCTCATCAAAAAGATTCTGAACTCTTGCAACCATGAAATTGACTCAAACTTGGCCTAGAGACCTCCCCTGACCAATACAAAATACTGGTGACACTTGGGGAAAATATACTTTGGCATTTGGGAGTTGCTGGGATATATAGTTCCCAGCAGGACTCTGTCTCGGAGCCTTTGGTGGGAGGCTCAGACTCAGAGCCATGACATATCATCACCAGATAAGCACCTGTTCGCTCGACCCTGAGAAGAAATGCTCCTGGAACATTGGCGGAAAAAATGTGCGGGGTTATATTGTTTGAAAATGTGGGAGTTTGCTATAAAGGAATGTGCTTTGTGTCAGGCACCGGGATTCCGGGCCAAGATGTTGGTGCCCAAAACCCGGGTTTCTGACTTAGCCATGACAAAAGATAAGGAGCCTCCGTGAGAACTCTAATGGCCCGAGGCTCAGGCGTGAAAGTTCCAGCGGGAAAGAGGGAAGTGGGAACAAAGGGTTTGAATTCAGGGGAGGGTATATATGTGTGCGCCTCAGAGGCATTCAGCACTTCTGGCTTGGATCCTGTTTGTATTACTCAGTAAAGTTACCAATGATTCTCGGAGTGTCTCCTGTGTGATGATTTGGGAGCGGCTGCAGTTTAGCTCACACTTTGGCTTTGCAAGCTCACTTTCGGCTTTTACCTTGTTCTTGATACCTTCAGTAAAGTTTTTAATTGATATCCGAGAGCCTCTCGAGAGCCATTGTGATTCATGACAGAAAGCCGAAAGTAAAGACTCGCTATCCCACAGCTGTGGTGAGGCAAGGAATGGATCGGAAGGCCGGCACCCAGGAAGAACGCAATATGGAGCCAGAGGAAGTCTGGGTCCCTTTTGAAATCGTGGAAGGGAACTTTGCGTTCAGGATACAGGAGCTGGAGAGAGAAGTGGAAGAAGTGCCTGTGCAGATGCCCCAGCACAGCCACCAGTACCTATCTTTGTGGGGTGAGGAGTGGGAGAAGAGCTCAATCCCCTGAAGATTGGCAAGTGCAACGGAGAGGATGCTGGGCATGGAACAAGCACTGCCCAAAATCTGGCACCGAATGGAGAGCATGTTCCCAGTTCAGCCGGGCAAGATGGAGTTCCAACCTAGAGCTCAGTGGAGAGATCCCCTGGGGGACAGCCCTGCGGATGCTAAGCTTATCATGACCCTATCCCAACCGGGAGCCGGACGGGCGGATGCCTGCTTGGGTGAAAACCAGGCACCGGAGGTGAAGGGTGAGCACGGAGACAGAGACGGGGGAGAGGTGAAGAGACAGCCCAGGCTATACCAGCCACCCAGACGTGTTTCCGGGCGAAAGCAGCATCGAAGAAGGGGGAGAAAGAAAAAGCCTCGGCCAGAGCAGGCAGTGATCAAGGGTCAGGCTTGCCTCGGAGAAAGTCCCATAACAGTTGGCATGCTGCTTGAAAATGCACAGGAGGGAAGAGAAGTGGCTGGAATGAGTGAAGTGGAGGCCCCCTCGCCGGGCCTGATGACTTTTCTAGTTGAGCGCATGGAGAGGATGGAGATGCTGCTGTGAGACCATGCAGAATTCCTGAGGCGCCTTGCCCCTGCTGGGGTGAAAGAGGATGGGGCTAGAAGAGAAGCCACCGCAGAGCCAGCAAGTCATCCCGAATGTGCTTCGGATGAAGCAGCAGCAGAGGTGAGTGACCCCCTTTGGGGAAGGCGAGGGGGAAGGTGGCCGCATGGAATCAGGAGAGGAGCCGTGGCCGCTGGGAGCCCAGCCAGAAACTGCAACCCAACCTTCGCCTTTCCCTGACCTGGCAGCTGCTAAGCAACCGGATCCCTTCGGCCAAGCAGAAGGTGACTCGGGGAGGGGAACAGGCCCAGCGACAGAGGGAATGAAAAATAAAGCTGCAGAGCCTGTTGCAGATGCTGCGGAAGCAAGAGAGAGGCCCGGGAAAGAAAGTACCCCACTTTCCCCTGAGATGGAAGGCGAGAGGAGAGGGCCAGAGCAACTCCAGGTTGGTACGCTGGAGGTGGGAGAAATCCAGGCAGAGGCTGCAAAGTGACCTCCACATTCCTCCGGACTGGAGGTCGTGGAGAGACAGCATTCCTTAGACCGAAAAGGAAGAGCGGGGAGGGGAGAAAGCCCAGACAGTGTAAGCTCCGGCAAGGGGGGTCTACACCCACTCGGCCAACACCCACTCAGGTTGCAAGTCCTTGGCGGTCCATCGAACCAAGTAGCTGAGGCGGCCCTTGCGGCGCCGCGAGTCCAAAACCTCACGAATCTCGAAGTAGGTGTGGGGGCCCACCATGATCGGCACCGGGGCGTCGACTGTTGTTGACCACTTCCGGTCGGTCACCGCTTTCTTGAGCAGGCTAACATGGAAGACAGGGTGGACCTTGCGCCAGGTGTGCGGGAGGTCCAGCTTGACCGCCACAGGGTTGACGACTTCTACTACCCGGAGGGGGGACACGAACTTATTCGCAAACTTGCGAGACGGCTGGGTGGACTTGAGATGCTTGGTGGACAGGAACACACGGTCCCCAACAGCATACGTGGGCTGGGGGCCCCTCTTCTTGTCGGCGTAGAGCTTGTAAGAGTCCCGAGCCTGGCGGAGGGCGGCCTGGATCTGGGGCCAAGCTTCAGCTACCTTGCTACCCCAATCAGTCGGCGGGACGGCCGGATCCGCTGCCGGGGCCACCGTCGGGAAGGGGGGAAAGTCGCGCCCGGAGACGACCCGGAATGGGGAGGCCCCCGTCTAGGCGTGTTCGGAGTTGTTGTAGCTGTACTCCGCAACATCCAGCAACTCGGTCCAGTTGTCTTGCTGGTACGTGGAGTAGCATCGGAGGTATTGCTGGAGGGTGCGTTGGACTCTCTCCGTCGCTCCATCCGTCTCAGGGTGAACCTGGCGCGACCCTAGCCCCGCCAGGAACGCCTTCCAGAATCTCGATGTGATCTGCGGGCCCCGATCACTCACGACGCGGCGTGGGCACCCGTGGAGCCGGAAAACGTGGTGCGTGAACAGGCGGCCCAACTCGGGAGCTGTGGGGAGCCGCCGGAGTGGGACGAAGTGGGCCTGCTTGGAGAAGAGGTCCACCACCGTCCAAATGGTGGTGTAACCCCTACTGGGCGGGAGGTCGACTACGAAGTCCATGGCGATCTCGCTCCAGGGTTCCGCGGGGTCGGCTACCGGCTGCAGCAGTCCCGTGGGCCGGCCCGTCTTTGGCTTGTTCTTCGCGCAGACGTCGCACTCGGAGATATAGTCATTGGTGTCTTTGCGCATCGCCGGCCACCAGAACTGACGCGCCAACAGCTTCAGGGTTTTGGTGAGGCCGAAGTGACCAGCCAGCTTGGAATCGTGGGCCTGGCTCAGGATCTGTCCCCTTCTGCTCCGCGGGACGTATAGCTTGTCTTTGTAGTACCAGATCCCTCCGGCTTCGGTCAAATCTCCTCGGTGCTCCTGGAGCCAGGCATCGTCCCCATATGCGGCCGCTAGGTCGACCAAGAGTTCCGGGGACCCGGATGCACGCCACCAAGCCCAGTTGGCGTTTGGAGAATACGGTCCCTACTTCTTCGGGCGCCGAGTAGTCGGCTTCTGGCATCCTGGACAGGGTGTCGGCGAGGACGTTCTTCGCCCCGGGCAGGTACTTTAACTCAAAGTTAAATCGGCTGAAGAACTGCACCCATCTCAGTTGCTTGGCGTTGAGCCTCTGCGGGGATTGTAATGCCTGTCAGTTCTTATGGTCAGTCCAGACCTCGAAAGGCAGGGCGGTGCCCTCCAGGAAGTGTCTCCAGTGGCTTAGCGCGGCCCGGACCGCGAATGACTCCTTCTCCCACACATGCTAGCGCTTCTCCGTCTCCGTAAACTTTTTAGAGAGGTAAGCGCATGGCCTGAGGGTGCCTTCCTCGTCCCGCTGCAGGAGTACCACCCCGTAGGCCGTCTTGGAGGCATCGCACTGTACCGTGAACGGCCGGTCGGCGTGGGGGTGCATCAGCAGCGGCTGGCTGGTGAAGCTCTGCTTGAGGCTGTCAAAGGCTTCTTGGCACTGCGGCGTCCACTTTAATTTGGCGCTTGGGGACCTTGCTTTTTCGTCTCCCCAGGCCCTTGGTTTTTAGCAGTTCAGTGAGGGAGCGCTATCTCGGCGAAGCTCTGGATGAACTGTCGATAGAAATTGGCGAATCCCAGGAATCCCTGTAGTTGTCGCTGGGTTCGGGGGGGCTCCCAAGCTAGCACATCCCGTATCTTGTTGGGGTCCATGGCCAGGCCTCGCGTGGAAATGCGATATCCCAGATAGTCCAATTTCTGTCTGTGGAACTCACACTTGGAGAGCTTGACGAAGAGTTGGTTTTCTCGTAGCCGACGGAGGACTTCTCGGGTCAACTCGACGTGTTCGGCCTCTGAGGTCGAGTAGATCAACACGTCGTCCAGGTAGACTAGAACTCCCTTGTACAGCAAGCCCCTGAAGATCTCGTTGATAAACTGTTGAAATATTTTGGGGGCGCCTTTAATACAAACGGGGTGACCCGGAGCTGGTACTGTCCCAGATGGCAGTTGAACGCCGTCTTCCAACAATCTTCGTCCCTCACCCGTATCAGGTAAAACGCCTCCCGGATGTCCAGCTTGGTGAAAAGGAGGGGCCCCTCCTAGCTGGGCCAGGATCTCCAACATCAGTGGCAACGGGTAAGGGCTCGATGCGCTGATGGCGTTGAGGCCCCGATAGTCCACACACAAGCGCAGGGTGCCGTCCGCCTTGGGGCGGAACAGGACCGGCGCCGCCAACGGGCTTGTTGACTTTTCAATAAAACCTCTGTCCATATTTTTGTCAATGAATTCCCTTAGAGCCTTCCTTTCCAGTTCGGACAGGGCGTACAGCTTTGAGCTCGGCAGTTTGGCGCCCTTTTCAATTTCGATTGCACAGTCTGACTTCCGGTGGGGGGTAGCTGGTCACTTTCCCGCTCACTGAAGACCTCCTCCAAATCTCTGTATTCTCGCGGGATGTTGCAAGGTTGGCTCTCTGCTGCCCCCACTCCGGCTCCCTCCTGCACCAGGGCTCCGTCTTCGCTCGGGTCATCTATTCTCACACGCGCCTCCCCGTCTCGGAACTTTACTGCTCCCGTTTCCCAGTCGATCTGCAGGTTTTGGGCGCGTAGCCACGGGGCCCCCAGGATGACTGGCTGGTGCGCCATGGCGGAGATCACAAACCTCAGGGTCTCCTGGTGGGTTCCAATCTGAGCTCTCATCTCTCTTGTCTTGTGGGTGGCCGGCTTCCCATTGGCGGGGGACCCATCCAGTTGGGAGAAGAGGATCTGCTCTATTAAGGCTTGGGGTTTTATTCCCAATTGCTTTGCCAGCTGGGGGGACATCAGGCATCGGGTGCACCCACTATCTAGCATGGCTACTGTCTCTATTTCTTGGGGCCCCTCCGGGTTCCATAACTTGATATCAAACTTAAAGGTGTCACAACCAAGGGGATCAGACTCACCGCCCTGAGGGGTTTCGGACCTGCCGCCGGGCATCTACAGCAGATCGTTGTCGTTTCCCGCCAGCCATTCAGGGTCGCTTTCCTCCGTCTCCAGCTCCAGCTCCTCCGCCTCTCGGAGACTCCGGGGTGCTCGCGCGGTCTCCGCAGCTGCCTTGCCTCGAACCGGGGTCTTGGCCTGCGGGGTTGGCTTGGGCTCCGGCGCCTTCTCCGGTTTCGGTGGGAGGCTCTTCCGGCGGCAGTCCACGGCCCGGTGGCCCTCCCGGCCGCACGAGAAGCACGCTCCACTCTTCCCTTTGGGGCCTTCCCGACTGCTCGATCGGGCCCTCGGTGACGGCCTCCGGGCTGGCCCCGGCCTCTCCCGACTTCCCGGTGACGGCGCGGCATTTGCTCCATGTCGCACTCCACTCTCCCCGCGGAGACTATCCAGTCCTCTAGGGTCTCGGGGTTTCCCCGGTGCATGGCCCACTCAAGGATGTCTGACCTCAGGCCGGCCTTGAAGCACTCCAGCTTTGTGACGGCCGACCAGTCTCGGATCTTCCCCGCCGCGCTCAGGGCGTACTCGGAGACGGATCTCTGGCCTTGGTAAATCCTCTTAAGCTGGGCCTTAGCTTTTTCGCCGGCTAAGGGGTCTCTGAAGTGGGTCTGCAAGGCTTCTAGGAAGGCGTCTAACCGCCTCAATTGTGGGGCCTGGATGTCGGTCATTTGTACTAACCAGTCCGCCGCGACCTCCTTCAGGTTGGCTCCCACGGCCCGCACCTTGGCCCCTTCCGAGGGGAATGAATCCCCATAGTCCAACATAAAGTTCTACACGTTCGTGACAAAGTAAGAGAGCTGGCGCGGGTCTCCGTCGAACTTTACCTTCAGCTCCCTCCGACTTCCCGCCATCTCCTGGCTCTGGTCAGCCGCCCCCAGGTTGAACGTAGAGGCTCCCCTCGGCGGGATGAAGTCATCTCCACTGTCTCGGAAAGTCACTCTCCCTGACGGCCGCCCTGGTCGCTCCGATGCTCGGCTCAAACCCCGGTCCCGGGGTCGGGCGTCTGGGGGTCCCCACGGCCACTCCTCCGGTCTGCTAAGCAGCGTCTCCATCTGGGACTGGAGAGCTTGCACCGCCTGGGTCAGGGCGAACACCTGGACCTCCAGTCGAATCTCAGCCGGGCTGGGCAAGTCGCTGTCTAGGGCGGGATCCCTCCCTCCTGGCTGAGCCGGCTTCTTGCGCCGGGTCACGTCCTTCGCAATCGGAGCGGGGAGCAACGGCACCTCGTCTTCCATACCCGTGATCACGACCTGGGGAGTCGTCCTCGGGGCTCCGGCTTCGTCTCCCTCTCCATCCGCCTCCGCTTCTCCTTCCTCATCTGAATCCCTCGGGTGCAGGTCAGCGGGCGGTTCCATCTCGGCTTGGGACATCTCGTAAAGGTTGCTACGGTTGGAAGGTTTTCACGGCCGTAGAAGATGGTGAGTCTATCTTTATGTAAGCTCCGGCAAGGGGGGGTCTAATGAACCACGCTCACTCCAAGCAGCGTTGAAGGATAAGTAGTTTAATAGGTCCTTAATCCAGGGCAAGCAAAGATAGACTAACTTCTTCCCGTGCAACAGTCTCTTCAAAACCCTCCCCGGCCCGCCCCCCTGCTGGGCCCCTCCTTCCTCGGGCTTGACCATCCGGCTCTCCGCATATCAAAGTTCAGGAAAGGTGCCTGGCACTTCAAAGGGCGGGCCCAGTTCAAAGGCCGCCAGATGCTGCTGTTATCTGATGGCGCGCGGGGTTTGGTCCGTTAGGGCAACAAACGGGTCAAGCGGCGCTGACAGACAGAGAGAAAGAGAGAGCGAGAGGGGGGGGGAATGTCTGGAGCCCCTGTCCGCGAAGGAATCTGCAGCAGAGGAAGCACCGACCGAAGGGGAGAGGGGAACTCTTTCCCCCTCGATAGAAGGCGAGGAGGGAAAGCAGCCTGACATGCCTGCAAACGATGTTTCGGAGAGAGGAGAGAATGCCTCGGGGTGTCCCAGTGACGAAGGAGAGAAGAAGCCGGAGTTCCAGCAACTCGGTGTAAGAGTGCTGGGAGAGACGAAGCCTCCAAAAGCAGAGGAGGAGGGGGCCCCCAGAAGCGGTGGGGACAAGGTTGTTTCAGCCGTCCCAGGACGCAGCCTGGAAGGGTCAGCGGGTGCAAGGAAGGAAAGCTTTTGTGTTTGCCAGGCTGGAGATGGACCCAGTGGATCCTTCTAACGCAGACCGAGGTGGGCTGAGAGTATGTGACCTAGCGGACGGCCTCGATGGTTTTTCCGGCAGGTCCAAAGCGTTGGCTCATCAGTGGCAAGGCACAGAGCCTGCTTTGAAACTGAACTTTGATGGGGAGCTGATCAAGATTGTGGATTGCGGGGAAAGGGCCATGCCAGTGATGAAGGATGGGATGCCTTCGTTGGCAGAGACTACAAACTCAGCATCCTTGGACTTTGACTATGAAATGTGTATACCTGTTTTGTTTAAGAGAAAAGGTTGCATTGAATTGGTGATAGAGATTAACTCACGGAATGGGAATGGACAAAACTGCGACCCCACGAGGGAGGGGGGGCAGGAAATCAAAGCCGGGTTGCTTACCAGTCTTGCAGGGCGGGATTCTGTTGTGGAAAAGTCACATGATTAATAAAAAAGTTTCCATTTAATGCATTGATAAAAAGGGGAAAGTCACTTACCAATTTGCATAATGAGGCATAAAATGTATCCTAATAGGTTTCGATAGAACTGTTTATGCAAATGTTGAAGTGTGAAGCTATATGTATGCGGGTAGATTTTGTAAAGCAAAGTATGAGTATATTGATGCAAATATGTTCCAACGTGTAGAGGATTATAGCTGGATAAGAGAATCACATTTAACAATATTTTGCTATTGAAATGTTTATTTGCTATTGTATTTTAGGTGCCAGTCTATTAAGGTTTGAAAGGGGGTGGCATGTTATTTAGAATTACCAATGAAGGATTTTGAGTTATGACATTTCTCTGTGTTAAGATGTATTGTGGGACTTTCAATGTGCTTCGATTTTAACGCATGATGTCACGGGAATACGGAAGTGTATAGAAATGTGGGGTTTTATACATGTTCAGCGTGAAGATTCAAAGAGCTTTAGTTGGGGATATTGTATTGGGATATTTTAGTAGCAGAGATGGTGGAGGAGGATTTAAGAGAGAAATGTTTGGTTTCCTTGAGGGTTTTTATAGGATAGTTTTAGCTTCGTGATGGTTGATGGAAAGCACCGGTGGCATTAGGCGTTCCTTGTGCAAATGTTTGCAAATGTTTCGAATAGAGTTGATGGTATCTTCGAGTATGGAAAGTAAGAATTTCAGAGGTTTTTGTTGTAGGTAGTTGGCAATAGGCTTTTATATGATAGCTTTGATTATTCGTAGATAAGAGTTGTCCGGTACTTTGCTCTCAGGCACATGACCTGAGGTTATGTGTGTGTTGGCCTGTTGGTCAGTTGTGTTGTAGAGTAACATAGGAATGCATTTAACTGGGTTTGAGGGGGTTTCAGAAATTATCAAGGCGGCAAATAGTTTTGAAAGCACTCTGAGATTTGTATTTCGGAGGCCCGGAGGGGGTAAGGTTGATGGTCAAGTGGTAGGAGATGTGAAATGGACTCCAAGATGTTTTGGTAAACCTAAGGATTTTATGAGGTGTGTTCAATAGTTAGAATTGTTTGTTAGGTATTTAGTGAGAAGTACATAAGGGGAATGCAGTGCGAAGATAGTCATTGTTATCTGCGCAGATATTTATTTATTTATTTATTAGACTTATACACTGCCACTCCCAGGGACTCGGGGCGGTTTACAACATAATTATGTAGATACAAGGTAGATAAAACTAATAAAAACACAGATTAAAAGATCACAATCATTCAAAAGCCTGCCTGAATAACTGAATATTGGTGGTAGGCTTTGTTAATTTAGAGATGGAATATTGACGGGTGTTATTAGGATTGAATATGGTGTTGCAGGTTAAACGCTTTGAGGATATATGGAATTGTAGCAGTAAAAGAATAGGTGTTTTGGTCAGCATCTATCTATATAAAAAGAGAATGGTCGTGCAACGGGGCAAATAGACAGGAAAACGATAAGCCCCAGAAGCACTAAACCACCCAAACACATTCAACCATACCACGAGGTACCTACAGGGCACAAAAACCCACCCTAGATACCTCGCAGGACCCCCAAACACCCCCCCAAAACCGCCATAGAAACACAGCGCAGCGGCGTTTGATGACTGCAAACGGCCTCCTTCCCCCGAGAGGGGAGGGGGAAAAGCTGCACTACAAATAATGACAGCGCACTTATAACCCCCTCCCCAAAAAAAACCCCAGCACCCCCCACACACCCCTCTCTCACAGATTCCTCCTCCGGTGGCTATCTCCGATACGGTGCGCTTCCGCAACACAGCATGGTTGCAGAAAGGGGGACCTTCGCAAGAACGGCGGCGGCGTGCCCGCCTCCTCCGCCGCCTCCTCAGCCTCGCAACCACCCTGCCGCTCCCGGGAGGGGGGCCGGGAGGAGGCACTTCGCAAAGAGCATGGCGGCGCCGTGCTCGCCTCTTCCGCCGACTCCACACCCTCCATCGGCACCTCCAAGCCGCTTCCGGGAGGTGGGCTGGAAGGAGGAGCTTCGGAAAGACCAAGGCGGCGCTGTGGCCGCCTCTTCCGCCGCCTCCTCGCCCTCGCAACCTCCCACCCGCTCCCGGGAGGGGGGCCGGGAGGGGGCACTACACTAAGAGCAAGGCAGTGCCATGTTCGCCTCTTCCGCCGGCTCCGCGCCCTCCATTGCCACCTCCAAGCCGCTTCCTGGAGGTGGGCTGGAAGGAGGAAGTTCGGAAAGATCAAGGCAGCACTGTGGCCGCCTCTTCCGCCGCTTGGAGGTGGCGATGGAGGGCGCGGAGCCGGCGGAAGAGGCAAGCACGGCACTGCCTTGCTCTTAGCGAAGTGCCCCCTCCCGGGAGCGGCAGGGAGGTTGCGAGGCCGAGGAGGCGGCGGAGGAGGCGGCCACAGCGCCGCCTTGGTCTTTCCGAAGCTCCTCCTTCCAGCCCACCTCCCGGAAGCAGCTGGGAGGTGCCGATGGAGGGCGCGGTGCCGTCGGAAGAGGCGAGCACGGCGGTGCCGTATCGAAGACAGCCACCGACGAAGAGAAAGCGGAGAAGAAAAAAGTAAGCAGCGCAAAAGAAAAGAATACAAGGATGGAAGGGGGGAAGAAAGGGGAAAAAATAAACAAGGAGGGAAGGAGGAGAGGAAAAGAAAGAAAAAAGAGTGATAGATGGAAGGAGGGGGAAGGAAAACAAACCAGTAAGGAAGAAAAACGCCACAGCGAAGCGTGGCCAGGTCAGCAAGTTTAGATATAAATTGCTAGCAGGTAAGATTGGGTCAATGATGTTTCAGTTTATTTGTTTGACCTGCCCGTGCGGTGTCGAGCATTTTACCTAGGGGTTCAGTAGACGTGCGTTAGAGATGTTTCAATGTTTTTAGGGTTAGGCTAAGGGAATAGATCTTTTAGAAGGCTGTGAATGAGCAAGTTGGTGATCAGGTGGGAATGCTGGTGTTGTATTGAAAGGGTTAGAGGTGTAGAATAGGTATTGTAGTGTGATATAGGAGAGGATTGGTTTAGGTCAGTGCTGTCCAACTTCTTCCGACCCAAGGGCCGGAAGAAGTGTCACTGATCACCTTGGGGGCCGTAGGTGATCAGTGAGCAGGGGGCGGGGCCACGCGTGGGGGCGGGGCGGGGGCGGAGCCAAGGGCAGCGCGTCATGCCATGCCTCTGACGTGCTGCCCTTGGCGCCGCCTACTGCTCCTTCGCCGTCTCCCCCCGCCCTTCCTAGGGAGGGGGAGCCGGCGAAAAGGAGCAGAAGGCCTGGCGTGACGCGCTGCCCTTGACACCGCCTACTGCTCCTTTTCGGCGCGGAGAGAGGGACGGTGGGGGCGGTGCAGGGAGGAGGAGCTAGCTCTCTTCCTCCCCCCTGCCCCGCCTCCGCCCCCGGCCGCCAGTTTTAAAAAATTAGATTTTTTAAAAAAATTTAAAAAAATGGCGCCCGGGGGCATAGCGGGGGCCGTGTCCAACAGGCTGGGGGGCGTGTACGGCCCCCGGGCCGCCAGTTGAACAGCCCTGGTTTAGGTTATTGAGTTCCAGTGTTATCAGCGGTGTGTAATGGTGTCAAGGCAACTCTGCCTTGTTACACAGGTTATTGAAAGTTGGTCATTGAGTAGTTTGATGGATTAGGATAGCTGTTGGGATGTTGGTTAGGATAGTTATTAGAGTTTAAAGTGGACTATGTTTCATTGGTGTCTTTCGATGCAGAAGGTATTTAGTAGTATCAAGATGTTAGTAGAGGCTATGGGTACCAGATCCACAGGCTTAAGGGGGAACATGAACCCACTGGGTGGAAGGTGGGGCATCCTGTCAGGACTCTGTCTCGGAGCCTTTGGAGGGAGGCTCCGACTCAGAGCCATGATATATCATCACCAGATAAGCACCTGTACGCTCGACCCTGAGAAGAAACGCTCCTGGAACATTGGCGGGAAAAATATGCGGGGTGATGTTGGGAGGAAACTGCCTGTTTTAAAATGTGGGCTTTTGCTATAAAGGAATGTGCTTTGGCTTTGCAAGCTCACTTTCGGCTTAAACCTTGTTCTTGATACCTTCACTAAAGATTTTAATTGATACCCGAGAGCCTCTCGTGAATCATTTTTAAATGGCTGTTGTGATTCATGACAGTTCCCTGCCATCAAAAAGCATTCTGAACTCATGCAACCATGGAATTGACTCAACCATGGAATTGACTCAAATCTGGCCTAGAGACCTCCCATGGCCAACACAAAATACTGGAGAGGCGGTCAGAAAATATACCTTGGCAATTGGGAGTTGCTGTGATATATAGTTCCCTGCCCTCAAAAAACATGCTGAACTCATGCAACCATGGAATTGACTCAAATCTGGCCAGGAGACCTCCCATGGCCAACACAAAATACTGGAGAGGCGGGTCAGAAAATATACCTTTGGCAATTGGGAGTTGCTGGGATATATAGTTCCTGCCCTCAAAACATGCTGAACTCATGCAGCCATGGAATTGACTCAAATCTGGCCTAGATACCTCCCATGGCCAACACAAAATACTGAGAGGCGGTCAGAAAACATACCTGGCAATTAGGAGGTGCTGGGATATATAGTTCCCTGCCC
>JARBWK010000007.1:152609945-152682603 GCA_030556195.1 Anolis apletophallus | reverse complement strand
GGCTCAGAGCGGTTTACAATATGCGTAAACAGTACGTTACATTTCAAAACGAAGAGAGTTTCCAATCCACCATTTGTGGTGAACTGGTAATTTTGTTACAGATTAAATGTAATTTTATATATGTATTAAAATGTTAAGGTAATGTGGGCCAGAAAGGGCCGGCATTAAGAGCAAGCCTCTGCAGGGAGAGCAGAGTTGCCATGGCAACGTAACTGTGAGGCAGAAGTGGGAGGAGTCAACAGCCTTCTGCCAGGGCCAGGAGTAGAACTCTGGGAGTTTTGAATTTTGGCAGTTGAACTGTCAGGCCAGCTCGAGGGGGGAGCTGGTCCTGAGGGCAGCCTGTTGCTAGAGCTGTCGGGAGACGGTTCTGGTGTAGCAGCAAATTAGGAGTCCCAGAACTCCGGGTGGCAGATAACCTTCTTACCAACAGCAACGTGGGCGGGCACAGGAACGAGAGAACGAACAATTGACTGTTTTAAAGTGAAGTCAAGTTTATTGAAATTGAACACCAGCTGGTGGGGTTCACCCACAGAACAAGCTGCTCCGGGCAAATCCTAACATACATTCTAAGAGCAGTCATTATATACCCCTCATGGCGGCAGATCTTGGCCCGCCCTTCTTTACAACCCCCCATTGGCCAGTGTATCACAACATATTTCATTATCCAATTAAACACAATACTTTCATTAGCATCACATCATTATCAGGCTTCTATTTGTTAAACACTGTGGCGCAGCAAGAAATTCATTTCCCATAGAACAGTATCAGCAGCTCTGGCCAGCCTGTACCCAAATCGCAACATTTGCTTCTGCCTCTTCCCTGCCAGCAAAGGAGGGGCAGACCCTTCTGCGCCTGCGTAGTTCTTATCCTATTAGCATTGAGGTAAACAAACCCACGCCATGAACTGCTTTGGCCAATCAAGGCTTTTGTTATCATTGAAGACACATGATGTACTTTAGCGAATCACTGCATACGCTTGGCGTACCAATCAGGGTACCGCATTTACGGCATACATGCCAGTGTGATTTCTGGCACAGAAAGCCAGCTATTCTAAAGCTCTTGCTTGTGCATCACTCTCCCCTGACTGTACTTCTGCTAAAAGTTATGTCACTCTCCCCTGACTGTACTTCTGCGAGTCAGGCCCCACACACCGGGCCGGTCCCTCCCTTGATCTGATGTTCCATGCTGGTGTCCAAGTGTCCGTCACCTCTGTTACAGAGGTGCCAGGGTCGGACCACTGTGCTCTGGGAGTCCGGGTCGAGCAACCGCGCCCCCCCAGCAAAGGTGCCGAACCAATTTGGGTTCGCCCGAGGGGACCTATGGAACCAACTAGGTTCCTGAATGCCTTGAGGGATTTGGAGCCTGCCAGCGATTCGCTCGGTGAGCTGGTTACCACCTGGAACCACGCGCAGTCCTCCGCTCTCGACGAGATCGCCCCTAACGCCCTCTCAAACCCCGCACATCCTGTTCACCTTGGTACACAGATGCACTAAGATCTATGAAGCGGGAGAAGAGACGGCTAGAGCGCAGGTGGAAGAAGCCCGCGACGGGCCATCGACATCAGCTTATAAGCTTTTTTTATGGATGCTTATGAGCATACTGTCAGGAGGCGAAAAAAAGTTTATTATGCCTCCTTGATAGCTGCCTGCGGATTCACGCCCAGCTCAATTGTTCAGGATAATTCGGCAGCTGACGATGGTCCCTACCATCCCAAACAATGACAATTCTGCCCTTTCTGCTGAGTTTTTTCAGAATCACTTCGCAGACAAGATTGCGTTGCTCCGCCAGGACCTTCTTTCCACACTTGATACAGTCCAGGAGCTGGAGACTCCGTGGCCCTCCGCCGGGTCCACCTTCGACCGGTTTCGACCACTGGACGCAGAGGATGTTGACAAGATTGTCGCAGCCCTTAAATCGACCACCTGCTCCCTCAGCCCGTGCCCTCCACGCTGATTCGAGCTTGCGTGGAGGGGTTACGAGGCCCTCTGTTGAAGATAGTCAACTGCTCCCTTGAGCAAGGGCTTTTCCAGAGGAGCTAAAGGCGGTGGTCAGTCCATTGCTGAAGAAGCCCGGATTAGACCCCGCGGCTCCCTCCATTACCGCCCAGTGTCGAACCTTCCGTACCTGGGCAAGGTGATTGAGAGGGCAGCAATGGACCAGCTGCAGACCTTCTTGGATGACGCAACCTGGCTAGACCCCTTCCAGTCCGGCTTCCGTTCAGGCCATGGGACGGAGACTGTCCTGGTCTCCATCACAGACCTACTCCGCTGCCACTGGACCGAGGTGGATCGGCGCTGCTCGTGTTATTGGACCTCACGGCAGCGTTTGATACCGTCGATTACCAACTTTTGATACACCGCCTGGCAGTGGCGGGGTAAGGGGACAGCCCTCAACTGGCTGTCCTCCTTCCTCCAACGCCGCCAGCAGCGAGTGAAGTGGGGAGGGGCGGTCTCCGGAGGCTCCCCGCTGAGTTGCGGGTGCCTCAGGGGCTATCCTCTCCCGCTGTTATTTAACATCTATATGCGACCACTCGCCCAACTGGTACGGAGTTTTGGGCTGGAGTGTCATCAGTACGCTGATGATACCCAGCTCATTCTGAGGTTGGACCCGGGGCAGTCTCTGTACCCGATAATTTCCATCTTTGCCTTGAAGCCGTCACTGGATGGCTGCGAGCCAGTAAGTTGAAGGTGAACCCGGCGAAGACGGAGATCTTGTGGCTGGGCCGCCGGGGGGGGGGGGGGGTAGTGACCCAGTTGCCAACTTTCGATGGTGTGGCCCTCTGCCCTCAGCCATCGGTAAAAAGTCTGGGGGTCCGGCTGACGCCCACCTGTCCATGGAGGAGCAGATTGGCTGCACCTGCAGGACAGCATTCTACCACCTACGGTTGGCTAAGCGCCTGGCTCCCTACCTCTCCCAACGCGACCTTGCTACGGTGATCCAAGCCACGGTCATCTCGAGGCTCGATTACTGTAATGCGCTCTACATTGGCCTTCCCTTGTCGATGATCCGGAAGCTTAAGCTAGTGCAGCACGCCGCAGCCCGCCTCCTCCTGGGTGCTGCAAGATCTGACCGCGACCCCACTCCTGCGCGAGCTGCACTGGCTTCTAATTGAATTCCGGGTCCTCTTCAAGGTGTTAGTTCTCACCTTTAAGGCCATCTATGGTTTGGGGCCAGTGTACCTGAGGGAGCGACTTACCCTTATGTGCCCGCGAGATCACTGCGCTCTGAGGAGCTTAACCTCCTTGAGGTGCCTTCCTTGGAACCTGCAGACTGGCCACTACACGGCGGAGGGCATTCTCGTAGCTGCCCCAAGTCTCTGAACGGCCTCCCGGAGGAGATCCGCGCCATCCGCGCTCTTCTGCCCTTCCGCAAGGCCTTGAAGACTTGGCTCTTTAGGAAGGCGTTTGGCCCTTAACTCAACCACACTGTGTGCCATGCCGCCTATCCCCCCCCCCAGATTCTTATCTCGTCCCCCCAGCTTTCACTGAGGGCTAGTGTTTTTAATATGTTTTAACTGCTTTGATGTTTAATGTGTTTTAACTGTTTAATCTGTTTTATTACTCACGGTGTTTATGCTTCTTCTGTAAACCGCTCTGAGCTCCGGAGTGAGCGGTATACTTACTTACACCACCTTTATGGACCCCTCACTAGGTAGCCCAATTAACTTTCCAATCACGTTTTGTCACAACTTGCATCGTTTTGATCACATTTGTTGACTCTTTCACTGTAGAGGCACAACATTTTAGAATCAAAGGTAAGCAGCATAGCAAAATCATTACAGAACAGAATATTATGATTATTAGCATAACAATGGACCTTAACCATCCGAAATTTGGCAGCCAACTCGTTAGAATGCTCCAGAAATCACTTGGAACTGCATAGGACTTCTGCACCTGGCTTGCCACACTCTGAATTCTTTCCACATTGGTCTCAATCTGTCCTGACATGTTGATGTAGTGACAACAAGTTGTGTTTAGCCAAACACACAATCCTCCTTGTTTGGAGAGCAGATAATCTAGTGCGATTCTCTGCTGCATTACCATACCGGCTAGGGAATCTACCTCTGTTTGCAGTGAGGACATCCCCGCCCCTGAATCATTAGCCAATGATTCCAGGCCATATGACAACACACGTAACTGTCTAACACTCCATGCCACGCCCAAGCGAGGGGCTGCAATGGCAATAAGCCTCTGGGCTTCAGTAAGAAAAGTCTTGTCTGGGTCATATCCATAATACTGAATCGACTCTGCCGACCGTTTCTGGATATGCATGTATAGATTGGTGACTGGGGTCATTTTTGGATGCACTCTGAGCCCTCCGGGCCTCAACATTCCTAGGGTACATGTACCACTCCAAGCAACAGGTAAAACTGGGCCAGACCAGCCCCCACAAACCCACAAAATTCCTTTGGGGAGATTTGTTGCACGCTCACCTGTGCGGCTGGCTGGCAGATTCTGCACTAAGTTGACAATAGCATCCTGTTGATGGTTCCCATACAATATGTGAGTGCACATTGACTCTTCCCAACCCCAAGTCCAAATGCCTTTCCTCTTTTGACCACAGTGTGGTCTGTATCTGTCATGAATAGTAATAGTATGATTGCATGCGGGGTAGGACCCTAGCTCAACTCGATTGAAGAGCTCATATCTTCCATGCTTCTGACTCCCTGTTTCATATATTGTCCCATCATTCCTCCACCTGAAGCACAGCGGTGCCTCCAAGGCTGGGGAACGGTGCGTGAGCATGAACTGGGCCTCATCTGTGCTCCTTTCCATGTGTGCTGGTTTACCCTTGATGTCATTCCAACCTTGCAACGTTAATACAGCACTTGGCACAATTGGCCACCCTTGTCTATGACTAGACGGCCCATGTGAGCACACCCAGCAGTCGTTCAGACTAAGCTCATGTGACATGTTGGTAACAAGTTTATGAAATAGGTTTTGGTCCCACCCTCCATGTGTCCCGGTTATGTACAATGTCAATATCAGAGCCATGCACCCAAGCGTGGTACATCTCACTCTCCCAGGTGGTTCACTCCTGCAACTCTGTCCCATTAGGATACTAAACCACCATCCCAGAGAGCAAGCTCCTGGCTCTGTCCATTTACCTTTCGTTGGACCACTATTGCTTGGCTGAAGAACGTTGGTCTCTGGCGACTCTTCTGTGGTCTGATCACCCCCTAAACAGGGTGTTGTTGATTTTTGTAAATCCTCAGTTTTAATGGATCGTCCGGATCCACGGCAGATTCCCAAAGAGTCGGAGCCTTCTTCACACGGGTGTAATGTATCCACGGACGGATTCCTTCCACTTTGACGGCAGTTGGTGTACTCAGCAGCACGGTGTACGGACCACGCCATCGGGGCTGCAACGGCTGTGTGGCCCAATCCCGCACCAGCACGTCCTCACCTATGGAAAACAAGTGAAGAGAGGTGGTAGGGAAGGGCGGATGCAAATCTGCAGTGTATTGACTCAATTTCTCTAACTGTTTCCCTAACATCTGCACTTGCTGCAAGGTCTGTTGATGGCCTAACACATGACTGTCTGAAGATAGTCCAGTAATAGTCTTTAGGTTCAAAGGGGGCCTTCCATATAGTCTTTCAAAAGGGGAAAGCCCTGTCTTCTTGTGAGGCGTGCATCTGACCCTCAAGAGGGCCAAAGGCAGCGCAAGCCTCCAATTTAACTTAGTCTCTTGACAAATCTTTGCCAAACAGTTTTTCAATGTCCTGTTTATTCTTTCTGCTCTGGCAGATGATTGCGGCCTGTAAGAGCAGTGAAGTTTCCACGTGATACCTAACAATTTGCTCAGTCCCTGTACCACGTGGTGTACATAAGATGGCCCGTTGTCTGAGCCTATTTGCAAAGGCACTCCGAATCTAGGAACAATGTCTTTCAAAAGGGCCTTAACTACTTCTGTCGCTCGTTCTGTCCTCGTAGCATAAGCTTCAACCCAACCAGAAAATGTATCAACAAAAACCAACAAATATTTAAAGCCTCCACTTCGTGGCATCTCTGTAAAATCAGTCACAAGTGCCTCAAAAGGCCAAGTCCCTTGATATTGAATCCCAGGCGCTTTCAAAGGACCCTCTCTGGGATTATTCTTCGCGCACGTCCAGCATCTCTGTGCCAGCCGCAGCCGTTAAGCTGTGCAGATTATTAATGTACATTTGCCTTTCCAACAGAGCTGCCAGGGCACTCTTACCTAGATGTGTGTTCTCATGAAAGTGCTGAACTATGTGCCACGCCTGTGTCTTAGGGACATAGACGCGGTTGTCTGGCATTGCTATATAACTTTCTTTCCACTCTCCTCCCTCGCCCAGGGCCCATTCCTCTTCCTCTCTAGTGTAATGACATCTTTCCACTTTAGGCCCTGAGTCTGTGAGGTTTAACATTACTGAAGTGGGTTTCTGCATTGCTACTTCTCGGGCAGTCAAATCTGCTAACCTATTCCCCTGAACCACCGGGTCGTTTCCTCTTTGATGGGATTTACAGTGCATCACTGCAACTTTGCTAGGGAGCCAAATAGCATCTAACAAAGCCAACATCTCATCTGCATACTTGACAGCCTTTCCAGCAGAGGTCAGAAAGCCTCTTTCCCTGTACAGTGCTCCATGAGCATGTAACGTTAAAAACGCAAAACGAGAATCAGTATAGATGTTAACCCTTTGCCCCTCGGCAAGTTTCAAAGCTTGAGTTAGCGCAATCAGCTCAGCCAGTTGGGCCGAAGTCCCAGGGGGTAGCGGTTCTGCCTCCAGAACCCCGTCCTCCCAGGTAACGACAGCATAGCCGGCATAACGCACTCCCTCTCTTACGAAACTACTACCATCGGTGTATAAGGTTAAATCTACCCTATCCCAAGGGAAATCACGCAAATCTGGCCTGCTGGAGTAAACCAAGTCCATTGTCTGTATGCAGTCATGCTGTGAGGGCTCTGAAAGGCTGGGCAACAAGGTGGCCGGATTTAACATGGGACACATCTCCAAGGAAACGAGGGGGTTGTCACAAAGAACCCCTTCATACTTAGTCAGTCTCTCATTGGTCAGCCAGCGCGGACCCTTTGTGTCTAGAAGTGATTTGACATGGTGTGGGACTCTCACGGTGAGTGATCTCCCTAAGGTGAGCTTAGTGGCTTCTCTGATTAAATCCACTGAAGCTGCAACGGCCCTCAAACAGGGTGGAAGACCCTTAGCTACAGTGTCTAGCTGCTTGGACAGATAAGCTACGGGCCGTTGGAATGTGCCTACGTACTGTGTCAGAACCCCAACCGCGGTACCATCTCGCTCTGCAGCAAAGAGGTAGAACGGTTTACCTAAATCTGGCAGGCCCAATGCTGGAGGCGAAATGACAGCTTGCTTCAGTTCTCTGAAAGCCTGCTCGCATTCCTCCGTCCACACGAATGGGTCTTGATTACTTCCTTTCGTTGCTTGATACAGTGGCTTTGCTATCACAGCGTAGCTGGGGATCCAGTGTCTCACATATGAGGTGGTTCCTAAGAACTCCCTTGTCTGTCTTCTATCTTTAGGTGTGGGGATGGCACAGATGACCTCCTTTCTCTCAACTTCCAACACCTTGCTTCCCTGGGTCAGACCAAACCCCAAATACTTGACTTTCTGTTGACATAACTGTGCTTTCTTTCTTGACACTTTGTACCCCTTCTCTTCCAAGACTTTCAACATCTCTAATGTGTAATGTTTACATCCTTTCTCTGTTTTAGTGGCAATTAACAGATCGTCAACATACTGCAGCCACACCCCTTCTGACTCTGGAATTTCAAATTCTGACAGATCTTTAGCCAAGGCCTGGCCAAAGATCGTCGGGCTATTCTGGAACCCTTGCGGGAGACGAGCCCATGTGGCCTGACGACGCTGTCCTCCCTTTGGGGTTTCCCATTGAAAAGCAAAGATAGGCTGGGACACAGGTGCTAGTCTAATACAAAAGAATGCATCACGGAGATCCAGAACTGAAAACCAGACTGCTGTACTTGGAATTAAACTCATCATAATATATGGATTTGGCACGACAGGTGTTAATGGAACTGTAGCTTGATTGACAGCTCTAAGATCCTGGACAACTCGAAACCCCCCTGCTGGCTTACGAACAGGAAGGAGGGGCGAATTCCAGGGGGAATCGCAATATGTTATGATCCCATGACGTAGCAGTCTTTGTAACTGTTCTTGTATCCCTTCTACAGCATCTCTACTGATAGGGTATTGGGACTTTCTCACGGGAAGGCATCCAGTTCTTATCTGTATCACCACAGGGGCAACATATTTGGCCATCCCAGGATCGTTATCTTCTGCCCAAACCCTGGGAGTTTGTTCCCAGGGCCATTTTATCTCTATCTTCTTGACCTCCTTAACTCTGAACAAGCGATACTCCTCGTTCCCAGGAACGGTAAGTTCTAGCTGGCCTGTCTCCAAGAACTCCAATCTAGCTTTTATCTTGGCCAGCATGTCCCTCCCCAGCAAGGGTATGGGACAATCTGGGATATACAGTAACTGATGTATCACTTCTCTCCCTGCAATGTTACATCTTCGCTTCTGTAACAATGGACACTTTTGTGGTTTGCCTGTCACACCAATAACCTTGATAGACTGATTGCTAAGTGGGGCGATTTTTTTGTTTACTACAGACTTATCCGCTCCTGTATCTACTAAGAACTTTATACGCTGACCCGCTACATCTATGGCGACCAACGGCTCCTCTGGGTTCAGCAACAGAAAAGCTTTGCCAAAATTTCAAAATTCATCTTCCTCCTCTTCCTCCCATTCTTCCTCCTGTACAGCAGCAGCTACAACAGTTCTTTCATAAGGCCTATAACTTCCTCTGGCTCTTCCTCTCCCGGACCCTCTGGAACGACTAACACCTCTGCCTCTTGCACTTGCATCCTTTTCCTCTGACATTTCTTCTACACAGTCTTTTTTCCAGTGCCCTTCTTTTTTTACAGCGGGCACACTGATTTCACCCCAAACTAAACTGTCCATCTCCTCTTCCTCTTGCTAGGCCTCTCCCACGACTGTGGCCTCTTCCTCCTCTTCCTGACCTCTCATCCATCATGCTTAACAAAACTCTGTATCCTTCCTTTCTCTTCTTGTCTTTTCTCTCCTCTTCTACTTGCTCTCTTGCAATAAACACCTGATCAGCTAAAGCCAAAAGTTCATTTAAAGTCTTTCCTAAAAATCCTGGCTGTTTTTGAATCTTCTTTCTGATGTCTGGGGATGATTGGGCTATGAAAGATTGCGTTAGGGCAATTCTCCCATCGTTTTGCTCTAAGTTGTAAGGACTGTACTTCCTGTAAGCCTCTTCTAGCCTCTCCAGAAACGCAGCTGGCGTTTCAACCTTGTCTTGTTGAATTCCCTGTATCTTTTGAATGTTGGAGGGCCTGGGTGGACCCTTCCTTATGGCTCTTAGAGTAGCTGTTGAAATTCTTTAATTCTGTCTCTGTGATCCGGGTTATTTGGATCCCAGCATGGGTCAATTTCAAGGGGGATCTCGCATTTCCATATGCAACTGCATCCATCTCCCCATGTCCCTCTTGTGCCATTAATCTGGCCTGGTTGATAATGCTTCTCCGCTCTGCGGCTGTGAACAGCGTATTTAAGAGCTGCTTACAGTCCCACCAGGTTGGATCATGTGTTGCCATAATTCCTTCTAACAAATCAGCCATTGCCCGTGGCTGCTCCGAATAAGGAGGGGTGGCATTCCGCCAATTAAAAACATCACTACTTGAAAAAGGGACTATCTGATAGGCCTGCACCACCGCGTTGGTTGCATCTATCAATGGGACCCGTCTAATGGGCAATTCCAGAACCCCTCTCTCTTCTTCTGCCTTCACCCTTGCTTCTTCCCTAGACATGCTTCTGGTTCTCATTGGTGAAGCGGCTTGTCTCTGACTGTGCCTTCTACTCAGTTCCGGAGAGCGCGCTATCGCCCTCGCGGCCTCAAAAGAGCTTTTTCTCCTGGGCGCGGGTGTGGGACGCTCTATCATCCCTCCCCTGGCTGCAGGGTACTCTTCTTCCTCTTCGTCCTCTTGGAGACGCTCTATCATCTCCTCAACGCCTGAGGCTTCCCATCTCGCTCTTTCTTCTATCTCCCTTGCTTCTTCTAGGGGGTAATGTATCTCTGGGGAGAGAGGGGCCTGATATGCAGGTGGTCTTTCACTGAACGGGTTGTGTACTGAACGTGGAATAGGGTAGGAAGCCGTGGCTGGTGGCAGAATTAAAGGAACCGCGGCGGTTTGGGATGTTGCCATGATTGGAGGAAACATCCCGCTGGGCCCCGCAGTTGGCAGGCTCCCTAATTCGGGTTGAAATGTCATCGGAGGATTCATTGGAATCAGAAATGGCGCGGTGGGGACAGGAAGGACTGGTGGACTCATTTGGATTGGTGCAATGGGAACAGGATGACCCGCCTCGACGTGCGTCACAGCCGGGGACGTCATCTGAGCGGCTGAGCCTGTCCCGAAGGTGGGGGCCGCGGCTTGGGCTTGGGCTTGGGCAGGGACGTCTAAATTAGCATTGAGCGGAGGCGCGGTGGCTCCCCCCGCTCCTGCAGCGGCAATTTCTCTCTGCCTTGGTGTTCTCCTTAAGGGTGGGAATTCCTCTGGCTCGGATTGCAAAACCGGAGGGTTTTTCCCTGCCTTTCGGCTAACAAAACATCCTTCCTTTGCTTGCCCCTTTGGGCCCGCCCACCAAACACCTTCTGCAACCATTCTCTCCCATGTCGCGGAATAAACCCATTGATCAGTTGGATGTATTTCGAAACAATAGGCCTCTAGTTGCCTACACTTCCTTAAATCCCAAGTTCCTGCCTTGGGCCAGCCAATCTCTGGGACAGCAGGCCACACCTCAGTGCACAAGTTTCTCAGCCTGAAATCTTTCAAATCCTGAGGTTTCCCTTCCACTGCCAACAAACAAAACCTGTCCCAGTTGTCTAACACACATTGCAAAGGCGTTTCTTTCTTCACTTTTGATCCCACTCCACCCATCTCTACTGGTCAAAAACACTTCAGTGCTTGCCCCCCTTCCCAATGGGTGTGTGTTCCCTACGTGTTAGTGTTAAAGAGCTCTATACTTGCCGATTCCAGAAGACCCCGGGACTGCTTCCCGCGTCACCACTCGACTCGACTTTCTCGGAACAACAGAGCATCCGTTGCCCCCGACTTTCTCTGCGCGCTTTCAAGTGCCGGATTGCTCGCTAGACGATCGGAACCCCGTCGCCCCCGGACTTTCTGTTGCCGGATTACTCACTAGGCACAGCTTCACCAAGCTGCACCCCCGGACTTCCTTCTCACCTCTTGGGTTCACCAACAGTAAGGGCAATTGCGGCTCCTCGGGTCACCGGGCGTTGGTGTGGAACGAGTCAGGCAGCCGGTCGTTTACGGTGGTTTGGGGCCCCTGTCTCAGCCCTCCTGATTCGCCTCACCTCCCCGCCTGAGAGCGAGTGCCGTCCAGCCAGCTGGATTGCGTTCTCTGCGTCACAGACCCGTCCTAATTGCCTTTTAGGATCACGTCGGGGTCACCAAAATGTAGCAGCAAATTAGGAGTCCCAGAACTCCGGGTGGCAAATAACCTTCTTACCAACAGCAACGTGGACGCGCGGGCACAGGAACGAGAGAGACGGACAATTGACTGTTTTAAAAGTGAAGTCAAGTTTATTGAAATTGGACACCAGCTGGTGGGGTTCACCCACAGAACAAGCTGCTCCGGGCAAATCCTAACATACATTCTAAGAGCATTCATTATATACCCCTCATGGCGGCAGATCTTGGCCCGCCCTTCTTTACAACCCCCCATTGGCCAGTGTCTCGAAACACATTTCATTATCCAATTAAACACAATACTTTCATTAGCATCACATCATTATCAGGCTTCTATTTGTTAAACACTGTGGCGCAGCAAGAAATTCATTTCCCATAGAACAGTATCAGCAGCTCTGGCCAGCCTGTACCCAAATCGCAACATTTGCTTCTGCCTCTTCCCTGCCAGCAAAGGAGGGGCAGACCCTTCTGCGCGCTTGCGTAGTTCTTATCCTATTAGCATTGAGGTAAACAAACCCATGCCATGTACTGCTTTGGCCAATCAAGGCTTTTGTTATCATTGAAGACACATGATGTACTTTAGCAAATCACTGCATACGCTTGGCGTACCAATCAGGGTACAGCATTTACGGCATACATGCCAGCGTGATTTCTGGCACAGAAAGCCAGCTATTCTAAAGCTCTTGCTTGTGCATCACTCTCCCCTGACTGTACTTCTGCTAAAAGTACCAACTCTGCTATAAAAATAGTTGCAGGCAAATAAAAAATAGCAACATGCTTTTAGATAAGCAGTCCGTGTGGAAAAAGAAAACAAACATATCACGTAGTTTCCCTTCAATACATCCCCACACACTCTTCAGCAACAAGCTAGAAAGAGCTCCTGTGTTAATTCACACACAAAAACAGTACTGCAGCTTCCAGCATTCCTGTCAGCATTCCGGCATTCCTTTCAGCTATCACAAGCTTGAAGTACAGCAAAACAACTAGTGAAGCATATACAGGATACTTGCTGAAAATCGATACAGTTGCTCCAAATGAATGATGTTCAACCTCAAACAAAACACTTGTCCTTTTGGCATTATTTTGCCTGACTCCGTCTCACTTCATATCTGGTCTTCAAACTCAGAAACAGCAATACGCCAGGAAACAAAACACATTTGCAGCCAGGACACAGATAACGTTTGAGGTCAATGAAAGTCAATGAAAGCATTTCTCCAAGGCAATCTTGAGGCTTTCTTGAGGCTTCTCCAGCTCTTCCAAAAACATTCCTTGAGCCAGCCAGCACACCAGCCAGCACGCCAGCCTCTCCACGCCAGCCTCTCCACGCCAGCCTCTCCACGCCAGCCTCACCCAACCTGTTATATAGGAGATTTATACATACAGCTGCCCCACCCCTCCTGGAGTCAGGTAAAACTCAGCTGCAGTTATTCAAACACTCCTACAATAGTATTACTCCAACACATAAACTAAGAGAACAGATACTCAAACCCCAAACACTTGTTTGATATATTTATATTCTGACAATTTTAACTTTGTAACCATTGCGAATTGTGCCTCTTTGGAAGTGTTATAACAAAGTATCAAACTAAGCTTTTGTGCCAAAATAAAACTGTTTATTGTTGTTTCACCTTCGAAACTCTCTCTGTGCCATTGCTTCTCAAAGTCAAGCCTCAGTTTAAAAGGCAGAGTTGCCTACCCTATCTCACAGCGTGAACTCCTCACAAATTGGTGGTTAACGTCTACAAATGGCTGACGTTCCCCACAAAATTGAAGGCAGCGTTGGTCCAGTTGATCACTTCCCTCGCAAATTGGTGGCAGCAGTTTTGAAGTAACAAATATTCGCAAAGTGACGCCAGCTGGAAGCTGCGTCGTCGCAAATTGGTGGCAGCGGTGGGATCATAAGGGATAGCCTGCCCTGCCACGGTTTAAAAGTTGGTGACATCCTCGCACCACCAATCAACAGGATTCAAATGCCAGCCGGAAAATATAAGTTTTACAAGCTCTACGAAAGGAAAGTAAATCTCGGAGGGCTTGTGTTTCCGCTGGCAAGGCATTCCAGAGGCAATGCTCTACGCCTAGTAGCCGTCAAATGAAAAGTCTTAAAGTTGGGTACTTCAAGTAGATTCTGGTCGTCTGAACGGAGTGATATCTGAGGTTGGTTGGGGGTGAGGCGGTTCCTCGGGTACACCGGCCCCAGACCATACAAGGCCTTGAAGGTAAGAACCAACACTTAGAAGGTAATCCGGTGCTCAATCGGCAACCAGTGCAATTGCTGCAAGATTGGAGTAATATGGGACCTCGCTGGCGCCCCAGCCAGAAGCCGGGCAGCAGCATTTGCACTAGTTTAAGTTTCTGGATCACCGACAAAGGTAGGCCAATGTAGAGGGTGTTAACAGTAGTCTAATCCTGAGATGACTGTAGCTTGGATCACTGTAGCCAGGTAATCCCTGGACAGATAGGGAGCCAGTCGCCTAGCCTGACGTAGATGGAAAAATGCAACTCTGCTAACAGTGGAGACCTGGGCCTCCATCGTCAGCAGAGGGTCCAAAAGGACTCCCAGACTCTTTACCAAGGACGACGGGCATAGTGCCTCGCCATCCAGGGTAGGCAAACGAATCACCCCTTTGTCCGGGCAACCTAGCCATAGGATCTCCATCTTTGCTGGATTCAACCTGCTGGCATGCAACCATCCAGTAATGGCGTCAAGGCACTGATGGAAATTATCGGGTACGGAGTCTGGCCAGCCAGCCATCTTCAGAATGAGCTGTCATCAGCGTACTGATGGCACTCAAACCCAAAGCTTCGCACCAGCTGGGCAAGTGGTCACATATAGATGTTAAACAACAGAGGGGCCCTCTCAGAGGCCAACCCTCCCCTCTCCACATGCTGACCCCGATTTTGAAGAAAGGAGCCATTTATTTATTTATTCATATATGCTTATATACCACTCCTTCCTGGAGGCTCGGGGCGGTTCACAACATAGCAGCAAATACAATAAAATCAATAAGAACAACAATCAAAACAGTAAAAACAGTAAAACAATCGCCCCCAGTTGCAATAGAACAAGCCATACCACTGCGGCATGGATTACATGGAGCACTAAGTGTTGAAGGCCTGCCAAAATAGGGTTGTTTTACAGGCTCAAATACATATCTGTATACCTTTATAAAGCGGAATGTTTGTATGTATGTATGCGGAGGGCGGGAGGGCGGAAGGGCGGATATGTGGCAGCCACTTTCACAGGCCACAGCGACCAGCACGGGTGATGGACCTGCACCAAACTTGGTACACATAACCCCCCTAACCCCCTTTACATCCTGGTGCGGTTCTGGGGACATGACCCACGGATTATGGGATTTGTAGTACTTTCAAACGCTTTGGTTCCCACAGACCCCTCTGTTCCCACAGACCACTGTGGCCCCCAACAAACACTAATAAAGACTACACTTGGCACACAGAGCCCCAGTGACCCACTGTACATCCTACTGAACTTTGGAGGGGGCAGAACATGGATGATGGGACTTGCAGTACCTTCCCTCACTTTCCAAGCCTGTTACAAACCTAATCCAATGACTGATCAACACCAAACCTGGCACACAGAGCTCTCATGACCCACTCTACATCCTGGTGCTGTTTTGTGTGAGACGGACCATGGATGATGGGACTTGAAGTACCTTCACTCACTTCCTAAAAACAATGCAACCCTCATCCATTCACCAATACAGACCAAACTTAGCACACAGAGCCCCCATGACCCAATCTACATCCTACTACACTTTGGGGGAGGGTGCACCAGAGATGATGGGACTTCCACTACCTTCAGTAATTTCATGATAACACTGCAACTACCAATACTGCTGGATCAAGACCAAACTTGGCACACAGAGCCCCCATGACCCACTCTACATCCTGCTGCACTTCTCAAATGACCCGGGCACCGCCGGGTCCCCAAGCTAGTCATATAATAATATAGAAAGATAATTATTCATATAAGCTTTCTGTATAAATAATCTTGTGTAGTTTGATGTGTCGCTGTTCCATGTGTCTCATCGCAAACATTGTTACTAATACCATTTATTTCCTTACTTATAAACTTATCCGTTGTATTGGTAATAAGTACTGCAGTTAAATCAATAAATTGTGTAGATTATTGCAATTCAGTCAATAGATTGTGCAGATAAACATGCTATAACAGCACCTACACTTGAATGCAAGGAATTCCGCTGGCTCAAGGAATGTTTTTGGAAGAGCTGGAGAAGCCTCAAGAATGCACCCGCACTCCACTTCTGCCATGATTCAACCTCTCGGGGTGCTTTTAAAGGGGGCTGGGTCGCCTTCCAAGCTGGATGAAGGGGGCTGGGGGGCTCACTGCTGCCCTTTGGGAGTCTCTTCCAACCCAGTGAAGGAGAGACTGCCTGGGAGTCCGGGGTCTCTTCTGGAGGCTTTGGAGCTGTCTGTTAGGAGGGCTTGGGCGTGCCTTCCTTCCTGGGTGAAGAAGGGGGTTGACAGGGACAGAAAATGGTTCATCCAGCTCTGGCCAGAGTGGGCGCTGGGGAACAGCAACCCCCAAATCCTGTATGTTTTTTGGCCGCAGACATGGGCATTTCACAGAGAAGCCATGCACATTTGATGGGATAGGACACCCTTAAAACACGAAGCAGAACACGATTGAAATCCACAATAGGATACACAGGTTCAAACAGAAGTTAAATTGATTAGAATCCACAACTTGGAATGGATGAGGCCGGCCTCCGGCTGGAAGTGATGCGTCCTCAGTTGCATCTTCAATGCTGACAGCTGGTGTCACTGCTCTGGGATCTCCTCCATTGGCCGGCCATTCACCCCATAGCCTTGTTTGGGGATGATGGAAAGGAGTCCTGGGTGACAGTCACCAGTCGGGTCTGTCTGTCTGTCTGTCTGGAGCAGCTTCCCCGCAGAGGACCTCTCTGTCCCAAGGGGCCACGGATGGTGTGGGACAAGGCCTTCTTCCTGGAGGGAAAGAGCCTGGACCCACACCACGGAGGGCTTGAAAGGCCAAAACTCACACAAACCCATTGGCAGCCAGTGAAGTGACTGTGGCCTTGGAGACGGCGTGTCGGATGGTGATACCCCAGAGCAGCAGCTCTCCCTGGCCACCACCACCCCACCACCTGGGACCTTCCTCAGAGGGACAACAACTGGAACCCTCCTTGGTGAGCTTCACCAGGATCTCTGGGTGTAGGTGAAGGTACTACAAAGCCCACTGTTCAGGGACCACCCCTCCAAAACCCTGCCATTATTCAAATTGGGGCTTGTTTGTTTGTTTATTTATTATTTCGGTTTCTATACCGCTCCTTCCCGTAGGCTCGGGGCGATTCACAAAATCTGAAAACAAATACATTAAAAGCAATACATATAAAACCAGTTTCTACGAGATTTAAGGGGGGCCGCTAAGACTGAATGCTTGCCGGAAAAGGGTGGTCTTGCAGGCCCTCCAAAAAGGGGCCAGCTCTCTAATTGATTGAACTTCCATAGAGTCGGAGCCACCACTGAGAAGGCTCTTTGCCTAGTAGCTGATGAGTGGCAAGTTTGGATAGAAGGGATATCAAGGAGGTTTTGTTCCTTCGACCGTAGTGATCTCTGGGGAATATATGGGGCAAGGCGGGCCTTCAAGTACACTGGCCGTAGACCATACAAGGCCTTAAAGGTTAGAACCAGCAATTTGAATGCAATCCGGTACTCTATTGGGAGCCAGTGCGATTGCTGCAAAATAGGGGTGATATGGCATCTCACCGGCACTCCAGCGAGCAGTCGAGCTGCAGCATTTTGCACTAGCTTAAGTTTCCGGATCACAGACAAAGGAAGGCTAATGTAAAGGGTGTTACAGTAGTCTAATCTTGAGATGACAGTTGCCTGGATCACCGTAGCTAGGTTGCTCCTGGATAGGTAAGGTGCCAACCGCCTAGCCTGTCGCAGATGGAAAAATGCGGATCTGCTCACAGTGGAGACCTGGGCCTCCATTGTCAGCAGTGAGTCCAACTGGACTCCCAGACCTTTTACTGAAGACGATGGGCGTAATGCCTTGCCGTCCAGGGTAGGCAGCCGGCATTCTCCCCCACCCGGGCGACCCAGCCATAGGATCTCCGTCTTCGATGGATTCACTCTCAACCGGCTAACTCGTACCCATCCAGTCACGGCCTCAAGGCACAGATGGAAATAATTGGGTATGGAGTCCGGCCGGCCTTCCATCCTCAGCACGAGCTGGGTGTCATCAGCATACTGGTGGCACTCCAGACCAAAGCTAGGCACCAGTTGGGCAAGTGGACGCATACAGATGTTAAATAACAGAGGGGAGAGAGTAGCCCCCTGAGGGACCCCACAGTTTAAAGGGAGCCCCTTGGAGACTACACCTCCCCTCTCCACCCGTTGTCCCTGGTCTTGGAGGAAGGAGGACACCCATTTAAGGGCAACCCCTCTAACTCCTGTCACGGCTAAACGGTGGGTCTACCGTATCAAAAGCTGCCGTGAGGTCCAACAGCACAAGCAGCCCTGATCCACCTTGGCCCAACTGGCAACAGAGCTGGTCTGTAATGGAGACCAGAAGAGGGGTGGAGTGTCCTGTGTCCGATCTAGTCCGGCTGTGTCATTCAAGAACATGTTGGGCGCGTGTGAGGCCAAATGTGGTCCAGACCCATGGTTGGTGACAGTGTTTGCCGTGGTCTCTCCATGTGGCTGAAGGTACTGCAGTTCCCATCATCCAGGGCCAGGCCCCACCATCACCCATTGTCCCAAACCCCGCCAGGACAATGGAGGAGCCTGTGTGCCAAGTCTCCTCCAGATCCATTCTTGCCCGGGAGTTACAGTCGGGTGGTGTGTGTCCGTCCTGCTTGAGTGCGGTTGTGTGTTCTGAGCCGCACTCCGGGGGAGGGGGGGTCCCTTGGGGGGGAGGGGCGGCGGCGGCGGGGTTCACACACATCAGGGGGAGGGGGCCCGAGTGAGGGGGTCCCGGTCCCTCGTGGGTGTGCCGCGCTCACGGCTGCGCTCTTCTCTCCCTGGGTGCAGGAGGCGAACTACAACTCCCCCCACCCAGACCCTGAGTGCCTGGCGGAGCTGGGGAGAAGGCACGCGGGGAGGGAGGGAGGGAGGGTCGCCGGGGCCCAGGCTCATCGGGGGCCAGCCAGAGGCTCGAGGGACCCTCGTCCAGGAACCGAGAGCCAATTAGGGGGGTCAGGGGGGGGCTCTCCAGGCGGCCTTCTATTAGCCACCCCCCACCCCAGTGGTGGCTGTGCTCCCTCCACCTCGCTCCTCCCGGCCTCGGGTGACGCTGCTGCGGGGGGGGGGGGAGGGGGGCAGTGGGCGCCACCCAAGGGAAGAAGGAGAGCAGTCCCTGCTTCCGCCGCTTCCCCTTTAAACATGCAAATGAGCCCCGCCCCAGCCAGCCTGCCAGCCTCCAATCGGGCTCCCCCCCCCCCGCGCTCGAGAGAGAGAGAGAGAAAGAGACCCAGATGGAAGGAGGACAGCCCGGCAGAGAGGCTGAGGTGAGCGGGGGGAGGGAGGCAGGGTGGGAAAGGGGTGGAGTGGCCTCCTTCCCATGGCCCGGGAGATAAGGTGTGCCCCCCCCCCCCGCCTGCCTGCCTGCCTGCCAGTCAATGGCGGCCCCCTTGGCCTTTTGAGAAGAGGAAGGGCTGCTTGGCGGCCCAAGAGGAGGAGGAGCCCCACCACAGGCAGGAAAGGAGGGAGGCCGGCCGGCCCCCTCCTCACCAACCACGGCCCCCTTGCCTGGGTCTTACACATTTCCCCTTGGCCAGGCCTGGGCCAGATGCGGCCCTCCCTCCAGGTGTTTTGGACTCCAACTCCCACAATTCCTAACAGCCGGTAGGAGTCCAAAACACCTGGAGGGAGGGCCGCATCTGGCCCAGGCCTGACCTTGACTCACCTGCGCCCCCGCGCTCGAGAGAGAGACCCAGATGGAAGGAGGACAGCCCGGCAGAGAGGCTGAGGTGGGAAAGGGGTGGAGTGTCCTTCTTTCCACGGCTGGCGCCCCGCCCGGGAGAAAGAGTGCCGCCCCCCCGCCCTGCCTGCCTATGTGAAGAGAGGAAGGGCTGCTTGGCGGCCCAAGAGGAGGAGGATCCCCGGCTCAGCTCGGAAGGCAGGCCGGCAGGCAGGCCCTCTCCCTCCTCAGCAACCACGGCCGCCCTCCCTTGCTCCCCCCTCCTCCTCTCCCAGGGCGGGCGGGGGGGGGGGGCGTTCTGCCAGTGTCACCCGAGGGAGGGTCCGCAGTGTCACCATCCCCCCCGCCCCCGGTCCACTGTAGCTGCCCCTTCAATCAATGCTCCTCCCTACTGAAGGACCCCCCCCCCAGCTGTGAGAAGGCCCTGCTCTGCCCCCCATCCCTCGCAGGCGCCCTTCCTTTGGTGTTACACGCTTCACCTTGATTCACACGTACCCGTGGTTCCCGTCTCTGAAGGATTCCACTTGCTTGTCCTCTTTTGGATTGTTTACTGCAGTGTTTCCCAACCTTTTTAAAGCCGCGGCACACTTTTTCCATTTGCAAAATCCTGGGGCACACCACCAACCGAAATGACACACAATGACACTCTAACACACTAGTGCATATAGTTAATATGTTTTTGAATGTATTTATACACTCAGTGTGAAACCTGGGCCTGTTTCAATGAACACAACATAGATATCCTGGCAGGAATGCCAGAAAGACACACTTCCCGCACAGAACTCCCATAACCAAGAGGAAATGCTCTAAGAGTTTGGTGGGCATTGACCTTGGGTTTTGGAGTAGTAGTTCACCTATATCCAGAGAGCACTGTGGACTCAAACAATGATGGATCAGGACCAAACTTGGCACGAATACTCAATATGCCCAAATGTGAACACAGATGGAGTTTGGGGAAAATAGACCTTGACCTTTGGGAGTTACAGTTTCTGGGATTTATAGTTCACACACAATCAAAGAGCATCCTGAACTCTTGCAACAATGGAATTGAACCAAACTTGGCACATTGAACTCTCATTACCAACAGAAAGTACTGAAAGGATTCCAATTTCCCATGGCACACCTGATGATCGCTCACGGCACACTGATTGGGAAACACTGGTTTACTGCATTCTTATGATTTGTTTACCTCGTCGTGTTGCTGTTTCCTGTTTTGTTTTCTATTATTTTATGGTAATGCGCTCTTGGGCGTGGCCTCCTGCGAGCCCCCCCCCCCCGAGTCCCCCATTGGCAGCTGGGGAGAAATACAGTTGTTTGTTGTTGTTGTTGTTGTTGTTATGGGTGCGATCCTAAACACACACGGGGAAAGCCGTGTCGTCAGATGTCTCTGTTCCAAGCTCTGTGGCTTTGGAGCAGGCCTGTGCCAACTGCGGCCCTCCCTCCAGGTGTTTTGGACTCCAACTCCCACAATTCCTAACAGCCTACTGGCTGTTAGGAATTGTGGGAGTTGGAGTCCAAAACACCTGGAGGGAGGGCCGCAGTTGGCACAGGCCTGCTCTGGAAACACCTGCCAGGAAGCGATCAGGCATGTAGCCAGGGGGGAAATTCACAGGGTAGTCCGCGAAAAGGCCTTACTGGTACATTATTTAAACTGTTATGTTTATTCATATCATGATCTGATCACCATGATCATTATATCCCACATTAGTGGGGTTATTGGGATAACAATACAAAAGGTTTGCTAGGGTAGACCCTCTTCCACCCAGTCTCAGCCCCCCGAACCAAACTCAGCCCCCGAATCAAAATCCTGGCTACGGCCCTGCGGGCCCAGTGAATCACAAGCGAGTAGGCATCACCGCACTCATTGTTCAGAACGCAAGAGCTTCGACCACTGGCCTCCCATAGAGCTACTAACTACTCTGCCATAAATCACACATTCAGGAACCCGGGCGCCTTTACCCTGTCACAGCCCGGCCCTCCCCTCACCTTTGGGCCACTGACTTTTATGGCTGGTCCATTTTTTATTTCTTTATTTAAGTGTTTTGTCCCACGGCTGTAATGATGTCGATTATTTGTGTGTAAATGTTGTGTGACATATGTTGGATGTATGTTGTTTTGTGAAGTTCGGGGGAATATTCTATGGATTGTTGCTGTGGGTGAAACAGAAGGGAGGCTTGGCAGAAGCTTTGAAGAGCTGTCGCCATGGCAACCAGGGCTAGAGGCTTTTAGAATGTTCAAGGTTTGAATTTTACAGTTGGTAAAGAGCGGTTGGAAGCCAACTGCCACATGAGAGGGGAGGAGTTCTGTTTTGAGTTAGTTGGTCCTGAGGACTGTAAGAGAACAGTTCAGTATTCTAGTTGGTCTTAAGGTCTGCAAGAGAGCAGTCCAGTTTTATGTAGAGACCCTAGTTAAAGTTGGAAGAGTCCAGGAGTTTATAGAGGTTTAGTGGAAACCCTATAATATATCCCCATTGTGTTTTGTGTAACAGAATAAGTTTGTGCCTCTGAGGAAGTATAAAACCAACCAAGATTTGTACCCATTTGTGTCATAATAAATTGTTTGCATCTTAAAAGAAAAACACCTCTCCTAATTCTTTTATTGGTGGTGGCCCTCAAGGTCAGTGGTCGGACAGATAAATGGTGGTAGCGTGGTCAAGTGGATACTGAGAAATTATAAATCTCTGCAGTTCAATGGTTAATAAAGGAGATAGTCTACCCTGCCATAAGACGGAAGTGGCTGAGGTAACTTCAAGGTCCCTTTGCATTGAGGGTCAGCAGTTTGGATATAGAAAGATTGTCCAGTCTGAGGCCGGTCAACAAGGGGTTGTCACACCGGCCTTCTCACCTCCGGAGAAGAACTCAGGCCGGCAGGCAGCGAGAATTCAATGCTAACATTAAAATCTCAAACATCATAAATAACAATGGAATTACCAATACATCTATATATCTATATGTATACACTAGCTGTACCTGGCATGCGTTGCTGTGCCCTATTTAGGAGATGCGAGAAAGTCTGAGTATGTGAGGGTTGGAATTGATGTGACTTATGGTCTTGGTAGGGTCATGGCTGTGTCGTTGTGGGTTGTTCTGGTGGGTGGGATGTTGAAGTCCTGGGGAGTTGTCGGTGTGTGGTGTTGCTGGCGTTCTGCAGAGCTTGTGGATATACAATGTTTTTTGTCTTTCCGCCTGCTGTGTTGATGTAGAGGTTCTGTGGTTTCCCAACTCTGGAGCACGCTACGTAGAGTTGCCCGTGGGAGAAGCATTCTGTGTCAAGGTCTATGCCACAGATTTGTAGTGTTTGTCCTTGAGCCTTGTTTATGGCGATGGCAAAAGCTAGTGTAGTGCAGTGTCTTTCTGTTCTGGCGTTTGTTCTGCCCCTTTTTGTGTGATGTATGTAGCGTTGCGAGTGTCGTCCGATGCTGTTCTTTTTAGGAGGCATGGCTTGTCTTTTGGGTCAGCTTATGCCTGTGTGGAATGAAGGAATGGCATACAAATGGGTTGAGCTGTAGATGCAAGGTTGTGTTATGTGCGTATTGTGTTGTGTGTAGGTATTACTTTTGTGTTATTCTGTGGGTATGTGTTTGTCAGTGGTGCCTGTGTTCCTGGTGCCCTATTTGTCTCTATCCTAGATCTTGGCCTTGACAGTTTAACCCTCAAACACCAACTGTCTAAACTGACATCACTCAGCATTCTAATCTAGCCTTGGCTGGCTTTGGCCACCGTTACTATGGTAACTGATGTTGGCCAATGCTGGCAGCCGCAGAGGATGCTGGGAAATGTAGTTTTTTAATCGTTTTGGGGGCCTTCTAGGTTTTTTGGGGGGGAAGGTTTCTTTGCTAAAAGCCTTCCTTGCCTGAGGCCTATTTTTGTTGCCAAATTTGGTGTCTCTGCCTTGTAAGGTTTCTCTGCCTAGGACGGTCGTTCGATGACGACTCTTCCTTTACATATATAGATATAACTAGCTGAGGACCCAGCACTGCCCTGATTATTTGAGGAAGGCATTGTGTGCCAAGGTTAGTTCCTATTAGATGTTTATGTGGCTTGCAGTGGTCTCAGGAACTTAGTAAAGGTACTGCGAGTCCCATTGGCCATGGCCCATCCCCCTCCAAACAGCACCAGGGTGTAGAGTTGGTCATGGGGGCTGTGTGTGTCACATTTGGTCTTGATCATTCACTGGATGAGGGTTGCAGCAGTCTCTGGAAGTGAATGAAGGTACTTCAACTCCCATCATCCATGGTCCCCTGTTCTCCAAACTGCACCAGGAGTGGGTCATGGGGGCTCTGTATGCCAAGTGTGGTCTTGATCAGTCATTGGATGAGGGTTGCAGCGGTCTCTGGAAGTGAGGGAAGGAAGTGGAAGTCCCATCATCCATGGTCCCCTGTTCTCCAAACTGCACCAGAATGTAGAGTGAGTCATGGGAGCTCTGTGTGCCAAGTGTGGTCTTGATCAGTCGTTGGGTGAGGGTGGCAGCGGTCTCAGAAAGTGAGTGAAGGTACTTCAACTCCCATCATCCATGGTCCCCTGTTCTCCAAACTGCACCAGGATGTCGAGTGGGTCATGGGAGCTCTGTATGCCAAGTGTGGTCTTGATCAGTCGTTGGGTGAGGGTGGCAGCGGTCTCAGAAAGTGAGTGGTACTTCAACTCCCATCATCTGTGGTTCGCCCCACTCAAAACTGCACCAGGATGTAGAGTGAGTCATGGGTACTCTGTGTGCCAAGTGTGGGCCTGGTCTGTGATTTGTAGGGGCTGCAATGTTCTGTGGGAAATGAATTGGGTGAAGGTACTGCAAATCCCATCATTTGTGAGCCATCCTGCCGTAAACCACAGCAGGTTTCTAAAATGGGCCATTGGGCCTCTGTGTGCCAAGTTTGGTCCTGATTCTTCATTGGTGTGGGCCACAGTGCTCTAAGGAAGTGAATTAAAGTACTGCAAGTCCCATCATCCATGGTCCATCCTTCCTCAAACTGCACCAGGATGTAGGGTGCACCTTGGGGGGATCTGTGTGCCAAGTTTGGTCTTGTTCTGTCATTGTTGGGGGCCTAGTCAGGAAAATCAAGTTAAGGAAGCCTTGCTGCCAATTTTGGGCCTGGTCTGTGATTTATAGGGGCTACAGTGTTGTTTGGAAAGTGAATGATGTGAGGGTACTGCACATCCCATCATTCGTGGCCCATCCTGCCCTAAACCACACCAGGTTGTGAAGTGGGCCATTGGGCCCCTGTTTGCCAAGTTTGGTCCTGATCCGTCATTGCTATGGGCCACAGTGCCTGACTGCCTGAGGCCTTTCCTTTTCCCTCTGAGTCACTTTAGAATGTTGGAATGTGGTTGGCCAATCGGAGTCCTTTATGCAAATACCATTTCAGTGTCAACCAATCCCCTCTGTCTAGGGCCGTAGAATGTTGGAGTTCTGAGGCTGACCAATCAGAGCCCTTTATGCAAATAATCTCACAGTGGCAGCCAATCAAAACGCTGGCACATATTCCTCCCACCGCACCACCGCAAACACTGACTTATATTATATTATATACATATACACATATACATATTATACATATTACATAGATAAAACGGAATGTTTGTATGTGTGTATGTGTGCGGAGGGCAGAAGGGCGGATATGTGGCAGCTTTCTGATTGGCTCCCACTGTGGGATTATTTGCATAAAGGATTCTGATTGGCCAGCCTCAGAACTCAAACATTCTAAGGCAGCAGACAGAGGGGATTGGTTGCCCTGAGGGACTATTTGCATAAAACACTCTGATTGGCCAGCCAACACGAACATTCCGACACTCTAAAGTGGCAGAGGGCGTAAGGAAAAAGCCTGAGGCAATCAGGCATGGTGGGAGTTTAAGGCCAAAACACTATGCGGCCCCCAACAATGACAGAACAAGACCAAACTTGGCAGACAGAACCCCCAAGACCCACTCTACATCCTGGTGCAGTTTGAGGGAGGATGGACCATGGATGACGGGACTTGCAGTACTTTAACTAACTTGCTTAGAGCACTGTGGCCCACACCAATGACGGATCAGGACTACACTTGGCACACAGATGCCCAATGGCCCACTTTACAACCTGATGCAGTTTAGGGCAGGATGGGCCACAAATGATGGGATTTGCAGTACCTTCACTTGATTCATTTCCCACAGATCATTGAAGCCCCTACAAATCACAGACCAGGCCCAAACTTGACACACAGAGTACCCACGACCCACTCTACATCCTGGTGCAGTTTTGAGTGGGACGGACCACGGATGATGGGAGTTGCAGTACCTTCACTCACTTTCTGAGACCACTGCGACCCTCATCCAATTACCAAAAAAGAACAAACTAGGCACACAAAGCCCACATGACCCATTCTACATCCTGGTGCAGTTTCGAATAGGATAAACCATGGATGATGGGCCTTGAATTACCTCCACTCACTTCCCTAGACCACTCCAACCCTCATCCAATGACTGATCCAGACTAAACTTGGCACACATAACTGCTATGACCCCCTTTCTGTCCTGGTGATGTTTGGGGGAGGACAGACAACGGATTATGAGATTTGTAGTACTTTCACACCCTTCGGTTCCCACAGACCTCTGTGGCCCCCAAAAAAGACTGATAAAGACCAAACTTTCCACACAGAGCTCCCATGACCCACTCTACATCAAACTGCAGTTTGGAGGAGGGCAGACCATGGATGATGGGACTTGAAGTACCTCCAATCACTTCCCAAGACCGCTGCAACCCTCATCCACTGACTGATCAAGACCAAACTTGGCACGCAGAGCCCCCATGACCCACACCACAGCCTGCTTCAGTTTGGAAGACATTGGACCACAGATGATGGGACTTGAAATACCTTCACTCACTTCCTGAGACTACTACGAGCCAAATAAACAACTGATAAGGCCCAACCTTGGCACATAATGCCTTTCTCAATTAACCCGGGCAGGGGCGGGTCCCCGAGCGAGTATACAATAAATTACATAAAAAGCCCTTCGCCAGGTGAAATCATTTCCAACTCAGTTCATATGTTGTGGCCGATAACTTAGTCAATTAGCTCTCTCCGCCCTCATTCTGCAAAGGCTTCATTCCACAGCCATGTTTTTACTACCTTCCTAAAGGTCAGAAGGGAGGGGGCAGGTCTAATTTCATTTGGGAGGGAGTTCCACAGCTGGGGGGCCACCACGGAAAAGGCCCTGTCTCTCGTCCCCACGAGACATGCCTGTGAAGGTGGTGGGACCGAGAGCAGGTCCTCTCCCGACCATCTTAACACTCTTGATGGTTCATAGGGGAGAATATGTTCGGACAGGTAAACTGGGCCGGAACCGTATAGGGTTTTGTAGGTTAAAACCAGCACTTTGAATTGTGCTCGGAAGCTAATTGGCAGCCAGTGGAGCTGGCGCAGCAAGGGAGTTGTATCCTCCCTGTACCCCACTCCCGGTAGTAATCTGGCTGCCGAGCATTGGACTAATTCTGGCTTCCGGGCAGTCTTCATCGGCAACACCATGTAGAGCAGTGTTTCCCAACCTTTTTTGAGCCGCGGCACACTTTTGACATTAAAAAAAGTCCGGGGGCACACCACCAACCAAAATGACACAAAATGACACTCTAACACAGTAAAGAATAGCTGGGGGGTGGTGGCCTCCTGGGAGCAGCTGCTGGGAGCGCCGAAGCCGGAGAGGGGGTGGAGCCATGCCGCGCCATGCCCCGCCCCCTCCCGTCAAGGCACTGTCCCCTCAAGGCTGGAGCAGCTGCTGGGAGTGCCAAAGCTGGGGGAGGGGGCGGAGCCAGGCCACGCCATGCCCCGCCCCCTCCCCCAGCTTCAGCTCTCCCACAGAGGAGGAGCATGAGCGGTGGACGGGCTTCAGTGGGAGGGGCTCCTGCTCCATGCAGCTTCAGCGAGCGAGGGGCGAGAGTCATGGCAGGAGTCATGGCGGATTGGAGGCTGGCTGGGGAAACGGCTGAAGGAGGGGGCGCCCCGGCCCCTTCTTCTTTTTCCTTTACCACCGCCCGGCCCTTCCTCCTCCTCCCCCAAGCAGCAGGAGTTCGGCAGGAGGGGGGGGAAGGAAGGGGGGCAGAGAGCTTTTCTCGCGGCACAGCAGCAGGTCCGTCACGGCACACTAGTGTGCCACGGCACATTGGTTGAGAAACACTGATGTAGAGAGTGTTGCAGGAGTAGTCTATACGGGATGTAACCAGAACGTGGACAACTGTAGCCAGATCAGACTTCCCAAGGTACGGGCGCAGGTGGCGCACGAGTCTTAACTGTGCAAAAGCTCCCCAGGCAATCGCCGAGACCTGGGGTTCCAGGCTCAGCGATGAGTCCAGGATCACTCCCAAGCTGCGAACCTGCGCCTTCAAGGGGAGTGTGACCCCGTCCAAAGCAGGCTGTAACCCTATGTCCTGTTTGGCCTTTCAACTGACCAGGAGGACCTCTGTCTTGTCTGGATTCGGTTTCAATTTGCTAGCCCTCATCCAGTCTGACACAGCAGCCAAGCACAGGTTCAAGGTCTGGACAGCCTCCCTAGTGACAGGTGGGAAGGAGTGACTGATCTTGACGTCATCTGCGTACGGATGACACCGCACCCCCAAACTCTGGATGATCTCTCCCAATGGCTTCATGTAGATGTTAAATAACATAGGGGACAGTACTGTGCCCTGCGGGACCCCACAGTACAATGGCCGTGGGGCCAAGCAGGAGTCCCTAGCAACACCTGGGATCGACCTTCGCGGAAGGACTGGAGCCACTGCAAGGCAATACCTCCAAGGCCCATCCTCGTGAGCCGTCTCAGAAGGATACCGTGGTCAATGGTATCGAAGGCCGATGAGAGATCCAGCAGAACCAACAGGGACACACTCCTCCTGTCGAGCTCTCGGCGTAGATCGTCCACTAAGGCGACCTAGGCTGTCTCAGTACCATATCCTGGCCTAATGCCAGACTGTGCCAAATCCAGATAATCTGTGCCTACCAAGAATTCATGGAGTTCCGAGGCAACCACACGTTCCAGGACTTTGCCCAAATTGGGGAGATTGGAAACTGGCTGATAGCTGACGACTTGAGTGGGGTCCAGTGATGGTTTCTTCAACAGCGGCTTTATAACAGCTTGTTCCCTGTCGTGGTCACTGTGAATCGTACTTATGGTATTTCCCATGCCTGCGCGGACAGTTCGGAATCTTTAAAAAAGCTAATATTGCTTTAAATTGTAGCCCCGCCCACACTCCCCTCGAGTATATATAGCCAGTGGGAGGGGCTGCCACCTCAGATCGTTTACTCCGCCGCAAAAGCAGCTTGAAGGACTGAGGCATGACATCAGCGGGGAGGATGGGCGGGAATACGAATTCACAGGGACCACTCAGGGAACTACAGTTACAGGTAAGCAACTAATAATTTTAGGCTGGCTGGAATGCTGCCTTCCCGAAGGGAGCAATTAACCACCCCCTTCACCCACTCGGCCAAACCCCCTCTGGCTTCCTTTACCAGCCAGGTTGGGCAGGGGTCTTGTTGCACTTCAGACAGAAAGTAGCCCTCTAGTTCACTCATACACACATCCGTCTTTGAAGAATAGTCTTTTATTGAAGCAAATATAGTGTCCAACAAGAGGTAAAAGAAGATTAGAACAAACGATACATCCAGAATAAGCACACAGTTCAAAAACCCCAGATCCAGAAGGTAAAATCTAAAAGCTTGATGCTAGATACTAGGACAGTCCAATGCAGCTATAGAGTCTATCCAAAACAAGGCAAAACACGAACCATGAGGAAAGCTTGACCGTGGTGGTGTCTCTTCTAAACGAAGCCTGGAAACTGAAACATGAACCCTCCTTACAATCTTAAGTAAGGAGAAATTAGTTTCACTTTGTATCTTTTTGCTGCGGCAAACATCCTGAGAAGCTTGTCTTTGCTCACGGATGTTGGCCTTGCGATCAAAAGGCATTTCTAACTCCCTTTGGTCATTAACATTTCCAGCTGCAACATTATCTCTATCAAGCCCTTCTGAATCCTTAACGGAGGTATCTTTATCTACAGAGCCCTGGGAACGAAACTGTTATCAGGAGCGAGGGCCTCATCTGAAACTTCACTTCGCACATTAGCATTCTCAATGTCAACCTCAGCATCCCCATCATGCACATGAACACCAATCCCATCATTCCCATCATGCACATGAACACCAGCGTCATCATTGTAGACAGCCTGAATTGTTTGGACTGCAGTCAGTCATTCTTAAAATAGGGACTCCACCCCTCCTTTAGGGCCACTCAAGGCACGGCTCTTCAGAAGAGCCTGTGGTTGTGAAGTAACAAGCTGTGACTATGTTACCTGTTTATTTTAATTGTGTGAGTCGCCCAGAGCACCCTTGGTGGAGGGCCACTCATAAGACTCATAAGAAATATGTATTGTATTTTAATGTATTTTAATTTTAACTGTTTTTGGTTTTCTATTATATGTATACTGTGTTTTTGGCATCGAATTGTTGCCGTTGTTAGGCTGCTCTGAGTCCCCCCCCCTTGGGGTTGAGAAGAAGCGGGGTAGAAATGGTGGAAATAAATAAAGTTCATTGATTGATTGACTGATTGATTGAACTTCCATTCAGCTGATTCATTTTCATCCCACTAATTACATATCATTATTTGTTGTGTTTCAGTGTGTATCTTCCAAAAGGGAAGACTTTTCCAGGAAACACTTTCCGTTTTCTTAGGATTTCCTTTTGGGAGGCCAGGCCTATCACTCCATGTTTTTATTTCATGCACGGGGGAAGACAGGCTTTCCTCTTTCCAGGCTGTTTTTGCCTATGTTTGGCATTGTTGATGTGGCTTCTGTGGGAGGATCACTCAGAGTAGACGCCCATTCTTCCTCGAGTTGGGATTTATTGCGTTGGTCACTGCAAAGACATTCCTAGGAAGGACCCTGTTTGAAAAGCCTGTGTTTCTCGACCTCTCCTTCCGCTGCTGGAAATCTCTCCCTGGACAGAGGACAAGGAAGAAAAGGGCAAGTGGGCAAAGACATGGTCAGGAAAAAGGCATTGTGGGCGGAGCGGTGCTTGACTTTGCATGCCGTCCTGGGGCTGACCCAAGGGCATGACTCACCCCAAGGGGACTTCCTCCAGCAGAGACTCCTCATTATGTGCCCGTCTCAAACTAGCCTCAACGTGGTTTTGAATTAGGTGGGTGGAGAGGCCCACCACTGTATCCTGTCCTTGAAGACCTCCCCGGGAAGAAAATCCTCCCCAGGGGCTTTTCCTGGTTTTAATCTCTGGATTATGGATTTAATTTCCGGGGGAAATTTGGGGCCATTCAGGAGTTCTTGTGGGAGCGGCCTATCTTGGGAGTTACTGTGGCTAGTTGGGGTTTAGCGAACAGTTGCTGGAAATACTGTTCCCATACTTCAGGTGGGATAAAATTGTCAGCCATAGATTTGTTCTCATTGAGTATTCCCTTCACTTGGTTCCAGAAAATTACCGTAGAACTATCTTTTGCCGAGTTTTCTAGCTCCTCCAAACGGAGGCGTCATATAGCTTCTTTTGAGCTTCACTGTTTGTTTATAATGCCTCCTCAAGGAGAGCATCTGAGAGTGAAATTCTGGGGCAGGGTTGGATTTAGCTATCCTAAGCCATTTCCTGAGTCTTTTCCGGAGGTCCTGGCACTCTTGGTCAAACCAGCTCCGGGAGGATTTCTTTATGTCCTTAGAGCTGGGTTTAATTAGGTGTTTTTCAAAAGATGACACATATCACTAAAAGCCTTGGAGACCTCTCCCCAGGAGGCGGAGGGCGACAGAACGGTGTTGGCATAGGAGGTCACTTCCTGGGAATTCATGTCATTGTTTAAGGTTGAAAGGTCAACCTTCAGCCATTTGATGCTATAATGAGAATGAGTCTCTAGATCAGGGGTGCCCACACTTTTTCATCATGCGAGCTACTATATGAACAATCAAGTTGAAAAGATCACCTGTTGTGCATGTGAGCGTGCGCGCGCATACACGTGCGCACGCTCCTGCAGATTTCCGTCTGCGCGGGGCTTCTTTCTTGCCTGCCCACGAACTCGCCGCCACGCGCACCCAGGAAGGGGATCCTCCTTGCCTGCGCGCACGCTCTCTCTTAATGTCTTTGTTGCTTTCCTCCTTCCTGCTGCGTGCTTTCGCGAAGCAGGAAGTTCCATCCTGTCCTGCTTGTTGCGTGCACAGCAGGCCCCTCCCACGCACACAGCAGGAGGGTATTTATAGTCACACCGCCAGCGCTCCAGCCACATATGGCTTTGGCGGCGGCTCGGAAGGCGCAGGGCTGGGAAGAGGGGCCGCCTGGCTGCTCCCTGGGCCAGGAAACTCAACCAAGAGAGGGACCCACGTGAGGCTGGAGCCTCCCCATGCAGCCTCCCCCCCTTCCCTCCTCCCTCGAGGCTTCCTTACCTGGGCAGGAGAAGGAAGAGTGGAAGAGGTGCTTCCCCAAAGTGACAGATGCAGCGGGGCGCCCTTCTTTCCTTCCTTTCGAGGGTGTCACTCAGAAAGGACGCCCAAGTGGACGGCTGGTAGGAAGGAGGACCCCTCCCACTGGTGGCAGTCCATGCCCATGGGAGAGAGAGAGGGGTGGTGGCTCTTCCTAGCAGGCTCTGAAGAGCCACCCTCTCTCTCTTTCTCTCTCTCTTTCTCTCTCTCGTGGGCCCTTGCCGCCTTTCTCCTTCGAGGGCGAGGGAGGGCGAGGCGGAGAAAGGCGGTGAGGGCACAAGCAGCAGCAGCAAGTGGAGTCTCCATCCCCGCAGCCCCCTCCTCCTTGGGCCCCAGAAACATGGCGGAGCCCTACCTCCTCGCCCCCAACCAAGGAAAGAAAGCAGCCCCACACAGCTCGCTCGCCCTGGTCTCGGCTTGGAATGGGAGTCCAAGGGCAGCAGCAGGGTTTGCGGCGGGGCTTGCTTGGCTTTGCCCCACTTTGCCTCCACCTCTCTCTCTCTCTCTCTCTCCTTCCAGCGCCCGCCTGCCTGCCTGCCTGCCAAAAGGATCCGAAAAAGTTCTCCGGATTTCTTTCTTCTCTCCTTGGCTCTCTCTCTCTCTCTCACACACACACACATTCCCTCCATCCCTCCCACAGCCTCGCATCCTATCCGTGCATGTGCCTTCTCCTTGCTCCCGCCCCCCCTCCCAGCAGCAACCAATGGGCGGTCATGTCACCACACCGTGCATGGCAAGACAAGCGCCAGGGCCTGCCCACTAAAGCCTCATTTTGGCAAAAGAAGCCCCGCGAAGGCGGTGGCGGGACCGCACATGCGCGCTCATGGCAGGAGCGCGCCATCTAGCTGGTGAGGCCCAAAGATCACCTGGAAGAGGGCCGAAGATCACCTAGGTGCTCCCGATCACCATAATGAGCACCCCTGCTCTAGATGGTCACATAGCCATTGATCCCCTGATACTGAGGGTCTTAGGTCCGAGGGACCGACAAGGTGAACACCTATAGGTTGGTGATCACTATCGGCAACGGGGAAGACAAAAATCTGAGAGAAAAGGGGTTCAAAATCTGCAGTAGTACCGATATAATCCACAGTACTGCTTGTGGATGGGCCGTGGAAGGTATAAGGATATACAAAAGAAGTATCCTTACCACCCAAGAGGATCATATCACATCTGGGTGGAGAGGCAGGGACTTGGTTAGTTGCAGGATTCCTTTAGGCAGAAAATTCAGCGGGCATCTAATTTGGGATGCTCAGAAAGTAATACCTGGGACCCTTTATGTATGTGCTTGAGACCCAGTGTCTGCATTTCCTGGTATTTCCATTTTCAACATGACCCATGAAGGGAAAGGCGGAAATCCTGGAGGTAAAGAAGGTCTCTGCCTTTCTCTTTTGATCTTTTGCTTCTTTCTTCACCAGGGAAACGAGGACTCTTTGGAGGGACCTCTTGGATGCAGTAAGGAAACCAACAATACACGGAGAAGAAACCCTCTCGAGGGGATGATCTTGCTGAATTCTTGACTTCACTCACAGATAACAAATAAATAAAGAAGAGTCAAGTATCTGTATTGAAATTGCACACCCATATCATTGTTGACATGGAGGAGAAAGCATCTAAATGCCTGGAGTGTGATCAGAGCTTCACTCAGAGAGAAAATCTATATGAACACCAAAGGACTCACTCTGGGGAGAAACCTTATACGTGCCTGGAGTGTGGAAAGAGTTTCACACAGAGAGGAAATCTACATAAACATCAAAGGACTCACACTGAAGAGAAACCCTATAAATGCCTGGAGTGTGGACAAAACTTCATTTATAGTTCAGGTCTGCGTTCGCATCAAAAGACTCACACTGGAGAAAAACCCTATACATGCCTGGAGTGTGGGAAGAGGTTCACTCATAGTTCAAATCTATGTGAACATCAAAGAATTCACACTGGACAGAAACCCTATACATGCGTCGAGTGTGGAAAGAGCTTTGCTCAGGTTTCAAATCTACATTCACATCAAAAGACTCACACTGGGGAGAAACCCTACACGTGCCTGGTGTGTGGACAGAGCTTCAGTCGTAGTACAAATTTACGTTCACATCAATGGACTCACACTGGGGAGAAACCCTATACATGTCTGGAGTGTGGACAGAGCTTCAATCAGAGTAGATACCTACGTTCACACCAAAAGTCTCACACTGGGGAGAGACCCTATAAATGCCTGGATTGTGGACAGAGCTTCAGTCGTTGTACAAATCTACGTTCACATCAACGGACTCACATTGGGGAGAAATCTTATGAATGCCTGGAGTGTGGGAAGAGGTTCACTCATAGTTCAGGTTTATCGCGACATCAAAGAACACACACTGGGGAGAAACCCTATACATGCCTGGAGTGTGGACAGAGCTTCACTCAGAGTTCAGGTCTATGTTCACATAAAAAGACTCACACTGGGGAGAAATCCTATATATGCCCGGAGTGTGGACAAAGCTTCACTCAAAGTTCAGGTCTTCATTCACATCTAAGGACTCACACTGGGGAGAAACCCTATACGTGCCCGGAGTGTGGTCAGAGCTTCACTCAGAGTGCACATCTACATAGACATCAATGGGCTCACACTGGGGAGAAACCCTATAAGTGCCAGGAGTGTGGACAGAGCTTTGCTCATAATTCAGGTCTGCATTTACATCAAAGGACTCACACTGGGGAAAAACCCTATAAATGCCTGGAGTGTGGGCAGAGCTTCGCTTATAGTACAAATCTACGCTCACATCAAAGGACTCACACTGGGGAGAAACCCTATACATGCCTGGAATGTGGGAAGAGGTTCGCTTATAGTTCATATTTATGCCGTCATCAAAGAACACACACTGGGGAGAAACCCTTTACATGCCTGGAATGTGGACAGAGCTTCGGTCATAGTTCAGGTCTACGTTCGCATCTAAGGACTCACACTGGGGAGAAACCCTATACGTGCCTGGAGTGTGGTCAGAGCTTCACTCAGAGTGGAGGTCTACATTCACACCTAAGGACTCACACTGGGGAGAGACCCTATACCTGCCTGGAGTGTGGAAAGAGTTTCACTCAGAGAGGAAGTCTACATAAACATCAAAGGACTCACACTGGAGAGAAACCCTATATATGTCTGGAGTGTGGTCAGAGCTTCCCTAGTAGTTCCGTTCTGCTTTCACATCAAAGGACTCACACTGAGCAGAAACCTTATGAATGCTTGGATTTTGGAAAAGGGTTCACTGATTAAGAATGAACTTGTAAAAAGATGAATAGATAATATAGAAACACTATATTATATGCGGATGACACCCAACTCCTTCTGGGGATGGGGGGCAGGCCTGAAACCGTACCCGATAATTTCCATCTGTGCCTTGAAACCGTCACTGGATGGCTGCGAGCCAGTAGGTTGAAGGTGAATCCGGCTAAGACGGAGATCCTGTGGCTGGGTCGTCGGCGGGGGGGGGGGAGATCCGACTTCCTTCCCTGGACGGCGTGACACTATGTCCGTCGTCAACAGTTAAAAGTCTTGGCGTCACTCTGGACTCTCAACTGACGATGGAGACGCAAATCTCCGTCGTCAGTAGAGCTGCTTTTTTCCATCTCCGTCAGGCGAGGAAGCTGGCTCCCTACCTTTCCCATCGCGATCTAGCCACAGAGGTCCAAGCAACGGACATCTCAAGACTGGACTACTGTAATGCTCTTTACGTTGGCCTTCCTTTGCTGGTGATCTGGAAACCGAAACTGGTACAGAATGCGGCAGCTCGACTGCTGGCTGGTGTTCCGATGGCCAACCACATAACACCCATTATGCGCGAGCTGCACTAGTTACCAGCAGAATGCCGGATCACTTTCAAAGTGCTGGTACTGACCTTTAAGGCCTTGAACGGTCTGGGGCCAGTGTACCTTAGGGACCGCCTAATCCCATACTGTCCCACTAGGCCACTACGTTTGGAGTCGAGCCAACTCTTGGAGGTTCCCAGTTCTAAAACATACCACCTAACGGCCACAAGACGGAGGGCCTTCTCGATAATCGCCCCCACTCTGTGGAATGCGCTGCCGTCCAGGGTTCATGCCCTTACAGATCTGCTGGCATTTTGGAAGGCGCGTAAAACCCTTCTGTTTCGGCAGGCTTTTGGGGATTAATCCTGATGAATTGTATTTTCATCTGTATCATGCTTGCTGTGTACCTGGACCGTGTTTTATTGTACTGTGTTTTTTGTTGTGTTTTTATTGTGTTTTATACTCTGAGTCCTTTGTTGTAAGTCGCCCCGAGCCACGCCGGGAGTGGCGACAAGTACAAATAATAAATAAATAAATAAATCAGAAAATAAACTCACATTAGATATTTATTATCTGCTCAAAGATGATGTTATCTTGTATTCAATAAAAAATAAATAAACACACAGGTTCATTGATAGTTCAAATCTATGTAAACATCAAAGGACGTACACTGGGGGGAAATGCCCAGAGTGTGGACAGAGCTGTGCTCAGATTTCGGTTTACACACTGGGGAGAAACACTATACATGGCCGGAGTGTGGACAGGGCTTCAATCCGAGTGAAGATCTATGTAAACATCAAAGGGCTCACACTGGGCAGAAACCCTATTAAGTGCCTGGAGTGTGGATACAGCTTGGGTTTCCATATGTCCACTGTATTATGGGGACGCCCTATACATGCCTTATTTTGGCCCTTTTTTGGGTGTCCCGTATTTACAGCTGCTGTCCCTTATTTTTCGCTCCTCCTGACCTGTCCTCTGGCTGGTGCTGGGAAAAGAGGGGCCGGCTCGGAGCTCCCTTCGCATAGGCTTCCCTCAGGCGTCGAATCTCCTCCTGGGCGTCAATGATGGCGGGACCCTGGGCCTGGAGCAGGCCAGCCACCCCAACGCTGCTCCTCTGCCCGGAGGCCCAGCTGCCCCCTGGGTCGCCCCTCAGGTTCGAGCCCATCCCGCCACCCTCCCTCCCTCCCTCCCTCTGGGCCTCATCCTCCCCCTCCAAACGCCGGAGGAGAAGAGAACGGGGGAAGCGGAAGCCTAGCAGAGGAGGAGGCGGGCATTGTGCGCTTAGCCACAAAAGCCCTTTTTGGTCCCCTGGCGGCAGCAGTAGATGAGATCCTCCTCCTGAGGCCGCACTTCCGCCCCCTCCCTTGTGTTCTCTCTCTCGCCCTCTTGCCCTTCTTCCGGCTCCGCAAAGCCAAGGCCCCGCCCCTCCCCGCCCACACTGCAGGCTAGGCTCCTCCCCTCCATTCTCCTCTACCACTATTCTTATTCTATTATGTGTATGACATCTCATCATCTGTGATGGTCACAATCACATAATTATGTTCTATTAATAGATATATTCTTATTATAAATTACATTCCTATATGATAATAATAATGTTCTCGTAATATATTATATTCTTATATATTCTATATTATATTCCAGTATATTACGATAACAATGTAATTATTACTATTTTATTAATATTACATATTCTAGATTATATTCTAATATATTATGATAACAATGTAATTGTTACTATATTATATTAATATTATATGTAGATTAATATATTCTAAATTGTATTATACATTATATTATTTATATTATATACAATAATATATGATAATAATATAATTTTTATAATATAATTTAAAATATAGGGGATTGTTCTATTATTATTGGTATATATTATTTTATATTGCATTATTATTATTTATGCCAATTGTTATGTTATTATTGTTTTAAGTGTCCCTTATTTTTGCGAAAAATCCCATAAATGTCCCTTATTTCTTCTATCAAAATATGGCAACCCTAGCCTGGAGTGTTGAAAGGGTTTCCCTCTGAGTGGAAATCTACCTTGACATCAAAGGACTCACGCTGGAGAGAAACCCTATAACGACATAGCATAAAATCGTAGACTAATAGGGTTGGAAGAGACCACAGGGGGCATCTAATCCTTCTCACTGTTCGCTACGTGCTGAAAAAGCCCCCCTCGGCTCATAATTGGGTGAGGGTCCTGGCGGGAAGAAGCCCTTCTCTAAGCCCCACGCCTTCCCACCAGGATCTTCACTTCTCCGCACAGCAATGTAGCTGGGTTGCTGTCCAGAGAGCAGCCCCCTCCCTTCCCTCTCCCCACATGCGCGACTCCCTCCCTCCCACCTACCTGGTCCTAAGCACTCACAATAAAATAATATAAAATAATAATATGTTGTCCACCTTCCATGGAGTAGACGACACATAGCAAGCAATGGGAAGGTCCTAGAAGGGATATAGTTCATAATATTCAGGTCCTTTTCCTCTCACTGCATGCACACCCACCTCCCTTCCACCCACCTAAGCACTCAAAGTATTTATTTATCTATTTACCTTATTTACATCCCACCTTTCTCAAGGCAGCTTACAATTGTACCTCTTCCACGGTGCCTTAAACATACCACATCAGTTAAAACATAAGTTAAACATTAAAGCATAAGTATAATAGAAATACATTATAAAGAATCACGTCAACCAGAGTCGTAGTCTAAAGGCCAATCTATAGTCAAGTTGCACATGTCCCGTACTAACATTCCTGCACCGCTCTATTTCTCAAACGCCTGCTCTCGGGGCCAGGTTTTGACACTCTTTCTGAACACTAGGAGGGAGGGAGGGGGCTGTCCTGATATCGCTAGGGAGGGAGTTCCACAACCGAGGGGCCACCACTGAGAAGGAAGGAAGGCCCTGTTGTTGGGAATCCAGAGCTGTTAGGCTCAAAACAACCCTCCTTGGAGGTGATTGCGCATGCGCTGTATCTACGGAGCTCAAGAGGGCTCCGTAGATACAGCGCATGTGCGCGGAGATTTTCGCGCGCATGCCCAGTGCCTACGGAGTTCACTTGAGCTCCATAGGCACTGGGTATGCGCGCGAAAACCTCCGGTCAGTCAGGGAAGGCGAGAGGGGTGGCGGAGAAGGGGGAAGCTGCGTGAAAGGAGCCGGAGGAGCGGGGGAAGAACGTTTTTTGGGGGGGCGCCAAAATAGTGTTTGCTTACAACTTAGAATTACCTTAGACCGCCCCTGAACAGAAACTGACACGCAGTGAGCCAGGATTGAGTCCCATTTAAGAGGAATGAACAGGATTGCAGATCCACAAGTCATAGGATCAAAACAAAAGTATTTATTGGAAATAGAGGAATCCAATCAAGATAGGAAAGGTTACTTGGAGCTAACTAGCTTTGCTAAGCTATCCACTAACTAAGGGAAAAAGGAAAAGGAAAAAAATAATAAAAGTGACTAACTATTACATCTTGCCTCTTAGGCAAAGGCGAGATGCCTCCTTTCTCTATAGGAGCGGAAGCCAAAGTCTACAGCCGCATGGCTCAGCCTAAACAAAAGGATGGTGAGCCTTGCAAACAGGAAATTACCTTTCTGAAGGTTTACGTTCGAAGAACAAAGGGGTGGAGTCTGGCATGCAGGGTGAATGGCAACGACCCCCCCTTCTCAACCCCTTCTTGAGGTAAACTGCTAGGGGCAAAGGGAAGGAATCCCTCACTCCAACCTATCTAGGCTCACTTCTCCTCATTGAGGACGGGAAACTTGTGCAGTCAGGGATGAAACCCAACACCTGTCTCTCATCCTCACCAACTGCGCTTGCGAGGAAGGTGGGACCGAGAGCAGGGCCTCCCCAGACGATCTTAATCTCCGTCATGGTTCATAGGGGGCAACACGTTCGGACAGGTAGGCTGGGCCGGAACCGTTTAGGCTAAAGCCAGCACTTTGAATTGTGCTCGGTAGCAGATTGGCAGCCAGTGGAGCTGGTGCAACCGGGGGGGGGGGGGTGCTCCTTGTACGCCACTCCGGTGAGCAGCCTGGCAGCCGCCCATTGGACCAATTGTAGCTTCTGAGCAGTCTTCAAAGGCAACCCCCCCAGTAGAAGTCCTTTTTATCGGATAATATATACAAATTATTACATGCTTTATTACTATGAACTATATAATAATAATAATAATAATAATAATGACAACACTTTATTTATTTTCCACCCTATCTCTCCAAGGGGACTCAGGGCCGATCACAGTACACATACACAGCAAACATTCAATGCTGTTTTGGAGAGACAGGACAGAGACGGACAGAACAGAAAGGAGGCATGTTGTGTCGCCATCCAGCTTTTTGGCCCCTTGGAGATTGTGTTCAAATCCAGCCACAGGGGGTGCAGTCTATGACAGTGTTTCCCAACCAGTGTGCCGTGGCACACTGGTGTGCTGTGAGCAATCATCAGGTGTGCCGTGGGAAATGGGAACCTCCGATCCCCTGTCTTCCCCCTCCTGCCCAACACTTTTTCTTCTCCACTCGGGCTCCCTTCTTCCCAGCCTCGCTCTGCTCGCTTTGCTCTGGGGCGAGTCTGCGCAGTAGCGCCTGCACAGGTCACATCTTCCTCCCCCCCCCCCCCCTGAAAACGCTCACACTGCCCCCTCGGATCAAAAGTGGCAGTGTAGAAGAGAAAGTAAGTGTTGGGCAGGAGGGGGAAGAAAGGCCGCGAAGGGGAGGAAGAGGTCTCTGTCGAAAGCTGGCATGGGCAAACTTGGGCCTTCCAGGTGTTTTGGACTCCAACTCCCACCATTCCTAGAAGCCTCAGGCCCTTTTCCTTCCCCCTCAGCCACTTAAGCAGGAAAGGGCCTCAGGCTGTTAGGAATGGTGGGAGTTGAAGTCCAAAGCACCCAGAGGGCCGGTTTTCCCATGCCTGTTTTAGGACAACAAAGTGGTGAGCCTCCTTCCAACATTGTGATTCTGGATAGAAAACAAACAACAACATAACATAGTTTGAGTCCACGGTGCTCTCTGGGTGTAGGTGAACTACAACTTCCAAACTCAAGGTCAATTCCCAAGCAAACCCTTTCAGTACTTTCTCTTGGTATAGGTTCCCTACCCCTGGATTAAAACATTACAGCAATACCAAATAGACTGCATTAGGCATTAAAAGCTCTGCTCAAAAGCCAGGCCTCGAGTGCCTGAGCAAAGGGTCGCAGGTCACGCATGGCCCTCAAGTGGGGAGGCAGGGAGTTCCACAAGACAGGGGCAGAGGTGGAGAAGGCCCTGCGTCTTGTGCTCTTGAGGCGTATTCCCCTGGGGCCTGGAACATACAGTAAGTTTAGATGGAGGAGTTGTGGCGACCACTGGCGGCGAAAAGGGGAGAGGAAGGAGGGTTCGCCGCGAGGGCCCGGGGGCTTCCCTTCCTTCCTCCTCGTCCTCGCGCCCTCCTTCCTTGACTTAAGGAAGGAGGCCGCGCGTGGGGGGGGGTGGTTTGGGGGCGTAATTCCAAAGTGTGGCTTAGGGCGCCAAAAGGGGTTAATCCGGGCCTGATGAGGGCGCAAGGTGGGGGTGTTGTTTCTATCCTAGAATCCTAGACTGGAAGAGGCCTGCGGGTGGGCCGTCACCCAGCCCCACCCCATTCTGCCAGGAAGCAGGGAAACTGCCTTCCAAGCACCCCCGGGAGATGGCCAGCCAGCCTCTGGTCCCAGGAGCAGAAGAGAGAGGAGGCGGAGAGGAGGAGGAGGGCCAGGGGTCAAGGCCTGGGAGGAAGTCCGAGGGAGGAGGAAGGAGCAGGCCTGGAGGCCAGGGCGCAAGGGAGCCATGGCTTCCAACCCCAGGAAAGGAAGGAGAGTCCACCTGAAGGTTAGGGAGAACTTCCTCACTGTGTGTGTGAGAGAGCTGTTCAGCAGTGGAACTCTCTGCCCCAGGGTGAGGTGGGGGCTCCTTCTATGGAGGCTGTCAGGGGTGCTTTGAACGCGATTTTCCTGCTTCTTGGCAGAATGGGGTTGGCCTGGATGAGGCCCCGCCAGGTCTCTTCCAACCCTAGGATTCTACGATTCTCCGTCCCAGCATGGGGAGCTGGAGCTGTCAGGGGGAGCTCATTCGCGTTCTCCCTGATTCGAACCTCCGACCTCTGGATCTTCAGTCCTGTTAGGAATTGTGAGTAGATCCATATTTTATTTATATATTGATCCATTTACTATATTTCGATACCTACACCCCCCCCCCTCAGCCCGCAGGCGACTTGAGGCGGTTGGTAGGTACCGCTCTGGCGGGAAGGTAAGTCCTGCCCGTGGCCACATGACCGTGGAGGTGTCTATGGGCAACGCCGGCTCTTTGGCTGAGAAATGGAGATGAGCAGCAGAGTCCCAGAGTTCGGACACAACGGGGCTTCATGTCCGGGGAAAACTATTGACCTGGGCGATAGTTTATGTTCGCAAGGACAATTCTCAGGCTGTGCAAATATTTTCCCAATATTTGTTTGGAAAGTTCAAGCGGAAAAGCGAAGGCACGAACCCCGGAGGCAAGCGTGGGTGTTGCCGCTGGGCAGCTCGGCGGGTGGCCTTGCAGCTCCAAGGTCTGGCTTCTTCCTGCCTGGGGGAATGAAGCTGCCCAAGGGCGGCGGCGGCAACTTTGACACTCGCCTCCCGTAGGCAAGAGTTCTTTCTTTCTTTCTCCCACCCGGGACGTCCTTCCACGGGGATACACACACACACTCACACACACACTCACACACACACTCAGTCCACTGGCCTCGTTTCCAAGAGGCCTCACAAAAAACCTCCGGGGAAGCCTGCCTAGAGGTGTGGGCGAAATGTCAGGAGAGAGTGCTGCTGCTTCTGGCACGTGGCCGGGCAGCCATCACGGAAAAGTCACCGGCCCGGAGAGTCTTGGGCAGGAAACTGAACCACCCAGGCAAGGGCTGCTGCTGCTGCTGGGCGGGAGGGCCTCTGCCAGGAGGGCTCTGGCCGTGCGTGCGGCGCTCCTTCCCCGGCTGGCCGGAGGGGGGAAGGGGGGAGGCAGGGCCCCTCCCGCCGCCAGCTCAAGCGTCCCAGGGGGGGGGCATCCCAGCCGGGCCCGCCCCATACCTACCCCCGTTCTTGCGAACCTCGGAAGAGAGAAGAGTCCGGGGGGGGGGCATTCCCTCCCCTGAGAGAGATCGAAGGCGGGGGCACCCCAAACGGAGGGGAGGGGCGGGCAGCCTGGCCCCTCCCTGCTGCTGCTGGGAGGCTTGCCCTCTCCCTTCTGGCCGAACCTGACGGGGTCTCCCCTCCCTTCCTTCCTTCCTCTGGGTCCCGTGTCAGCCTCCTGGTAGAAGGACAAGGCCTGGGGGGGGGGGGGCTCTTCCCGCCCTCCACCTCCCCCGGGCCAGGGGGGTCAAGCAGGGCGCCCCCTCCCCTCCAGCCCCGGGCACGGCCTCGGCACCTTCTTCCCCTGCAGTGCGCCCCCGTCTTCTTTCCCAAAGCTTCCTTGTGCCAGGGGTGCCGGGGGTGCTTTGAAGGCGATTTCCCTACTGCTGGGCAGAATGGGGTTGGACGGGCTGGCGGCCCACCAGGCCTCTCCCAACGCTTCTAGGGTTCTCTGGTTCTCAGGCCTTCCTTGTGGGCTTCCTGGCCCGGGCTGTTATGTAACACACACAGGAAGGCTGGCTGACCTGCTCCCCCCCCCCCTTTCCGGCCGCTTCCTCCAGGCACAGAGAGGCATTGGTGAGGTCACTGCAAGGACACATGCCTTTCCTAGGACCAGGCCCGGATTAACACCTTTTTGCGCCCTAGGCCACCCTATGGAATTAAGCCCCCTTTAAGCCAACCTCTACCGCACCCCCCCCCCCCCCACACACACACACACAACCACTCAGACCCACACTTGGCTGGCTTTGGCCATGGTGCCTCCGGAGCAGAAGAGAAAGGCGAGCAGGCACCATCCCGCCACCTCCAAGGTCCCCATTCCCACCGGCTGGAAAGCTCCGCTCTGCTCCGAAGGTCTCCTCGAGAGGCTTGGGGAGAGCGCAGCGGGTGCAAACTCGCTCCAAAGGGGCACGGGGGAGGAGAGGGGGGTGTTCACTTGACGTACGCTCCCGCCTGCCAAGGTTGGGGTTTGTGCGGCTTTTGTTCGGCTGCTCCCGAGGGCAGGAGAGCGAGACCCTGGGCTGGCCTTGATCCTTCCCTCTCTCCCGCGGCTCCCTTTGGCCAAGCAGCCCGCCCCGGTTTGGTCCGAGAGCGCAGGAGCGAGCCTGGGTTGGCGTGGTCTCGTGCTGGGGACCTGGGAGAGGTCCACCCAAGCAACACCCTTTCTCTCCCCTCTCCCTCACTCCCACCGCCCTCTGCCCCTCGGCTTTGACTGCAGGAATTTACAGTCTGCCGCCGGGGGAGCCGGGCGAGTTGCCATGGAGACGGCTTCCCCGGGAGCCAGGAGGTCAGGCCGGCCAGAGACCCGCGGGCAAATCAATGGATCAATGCGAGGGCCCCGCCGCAGCCCAGAGAGCGAGAGACTTTGCTGGGAGAAGGAGTGAGGGGGGGCATAAGAAAGGGGGAAGGAGGGGCGCGGACCAGTTTTTAATATTTTTTTTGGTCTGTGATCTGTGCCCCCCCCCTCAGCTTGCGCCCCTAGGCCATGGCCTAGGTTGGCCTTATGGGTAATCCAGGCATGCCTAGGACCCTGCATGGACATCCTGGCTCTCTCTGGCTCTCCTCCAGCTGCTGATCACCTCCTCCTGGGCAGAGGACAAGGGTGACAAGGGGGCCAAGGGGGTGAGAGAGGGTGGCCGGAAAAACGCATGGTGGGAGGAACTGGGCTTCCCTGTGCATCCATCCCCAGGCCTGGATTAACCCCTTTTGGTGCCCTAGGCCACACTTTGGAATTACGCCCCAAACCAGCCTCCTCCACCCCCTCCTCCACCCCCACCTCCTCCTCGAGTCAAGGAAGGAGGCGCGAGCCTCCTTCCTAGGAGCCCCCGGCACCGGGGGCAGGGCTTCCCTACGCCTCCTCCTCTTCGCGGCGCGCCCTCCTTTCTTGACTCAAGAAAGGAGGGCGCGCGAGAGGAGGAGGAAAGAAGGGAAGCCCCATCCCCGGTGCCGGCATCGGCCCCGAGGGTGAGGCTTCCCTCCGCCTCCTCCTCTTCACGGCGCACCTCATGCCCTCCTTCCTTGAAAAGGAGCGGGGCGTTGGTGAGGGGGGGACGCCATTCCCTCCTCCCCCGCCCCCTCGCAGCGCTCCCCCCGCCCTCCCCTGAGAGAGTTGCGTTACGGGTTTTTTTTGGGGGTCCTTATGAATTGCGCCCCCCTTGGCTTGCGCCCCTAGGCCATGGTCTAGGGTGGCCATCCCATTCTGGGGCCCGGCCGAGGGAACGAACGGCCCAAAGCGGACCTTGTTCAGCAGCAGGGGCTTGTTTTGCAAACGCCCCAACAAAACTCAACGGGGTTGTGAATGGGACGGGCAGGGAGGGAGGGGGGGGGGCTTGGTTGGCTGCAGGGTCCCTTTGGGAAAAGGCAGGAAGTTTGGAGGCGGCAGGCGCCTTGTTTGGGATGCTCAGGATGCGGACCCGAGGCCCATTTTGGGATGGGAGGTCGCCCAGGAAAGGTGGTGCCGTTCAGCTTTTAGCACCTGGCATGAGAGATGAAGTACGAAGATGGAGATAGCGAAGGCTGGATGATGGAGGTTGTAGTAGCCAGGGTAGAGTGCAGGTTCCCAGTGGAGAGGATGGCCATTTGAAGCGCGTGGTGGAGTTCTCCCATTCAGCCATAGGCAAAGGTCCTTAGGCCTCCTGGGGGCGCTGGTGACTCCTGGCTGTGGCTCTCCCCCCTTGGCAATTGGAGGGAGAAGATGGGGCACAGGCAGCTTTTCCACCCTCCTCTCAGCAGGGCGCCTCCCGGTGGCCACAAACGGGTCCAGCACTTCTCCATTGTAGCAACAGGGGTAGGGTCTCTAGAGAGAAGGGTCTTCCGGATCCCGGCCCAATTTCCTGCACAGCCTTGGCGAGGGCAGACCACCCTCTCCCACTCACCCACGCTCCTCCATGCGGCCCTCGGGTCACCCTCGTGGTGGGGCTGCCTTACTGGGGGTCAGGGGTCCGTCCAGCCCCAGACTCTCCTGTCTTCACCTGGTCCAACCGTCTCCAGGAGGTTCTCAGGCCTTTTCCCAGGCTCCGCTCCCAGGCAGATGTTTTCTTAGGCAGGCAGGGATTATGGGACTCCGGATCCAGGCTGCTTCTCTTCTTTGGGCTGTGCCAGGATGTTCTTTGGGCATCTCCAGGGGTGAATTCCTATGGACCCCTTCTCTCACCTTAAAGTTGTTAGGGGAGCTAGCCTTACATGTACATTCACCCATACATTCAGGGGAGGAGGACCAGAGAGAGAGACAGAGAAGAAGAGAACATGGAAGGAGTGGTTAGAGAATCGGCTCAGGAGAAGAACGGGGTCAAGGAGGAGACAGTGAGAAGCTTTCAAGAGAATTTTTCACTCCATCCCATCGTTTAGCTGAGAAAGAAGTGCATGAGATCTTGTCTAAAGCATAGAGGAGAATTCAAAAGTATTTTGGCTATGTAGGAAAGAGGAGAACAAAATGGCTTAGTCACCCATTTTATCACACCCTGGTGCCAGTCAGGGAAACCCATTCTCCAGGGATTGACACCTGTCAAGAAAAGGGGAATTGACGCCCTCCCCAAGAGAGAGGCTCTCCCTGGCCACCGCCACACTTAAAGGACAACACTGTTAGCCCTGGGCTTCTTTGGGGCAAGAGTGGGCTGGTTACACACACACACACACACACACACACACACACACACACACACACACACACAGGCTTTCCCCCTGAGGTAACTGAGGAGATTCTTCATAATTACACGTTGCTACTGTTTAGACCAGGCCTGGGAAAATTTGGGCCTTTCTGGTGTTTTGGACTTCAACTCCCACAATTCCTCACAGCCTCAGGAAGGGGCCTGAGGCTGTGAGGAATTGTGGGAGTTGGAGTCCAAAACACCTGAAAGGCCCAACGCCTGAGGCTGTGAGGAATTGTGGGAGTTGGAGTCCAAAACACCTGAAAGGCCCAACGCTTGAGGCTGTGAGGAATTGTGGGAGTTGGAGTCCAAAACACCTGAAAGGCCCAACGCCTGAGGCTGTGAGGAATTGTGGGAGTTGGAGTCCAAAACACCTCAAAGGCCCAACGCCTGAGGCTGTGAGGAATTGTGGGAGTTGGAGTCCAAAACACCTGAAAGGCCCAACTTTGCCTGAGGCTGTGAGGAATGGTGGGAGTTGGAGTCCAAAACACCTGAAAGGCCCAACGCCTGAGGCCGTGAGGAATGCTGGGAGTTGGAGTCCAAAACACCTGAAAGGCCCAACTTTGCCTGAGGCTGTGAGGAATTGTGGGAGTTGGAGTCCAAAACACCTGAAAGGCCCAACGCCTGAGGCTGTGAGGAATTGTGGGAGTTGGAGTCCAAAACACCTCAAAGGCCCAACTTTGCCTGAGGCTGTGAGGAATTGTGGGAGTTGGAGTCCAAAACACCTGAAAGGCCCAACGCCTGAGGCTGTGAGGAATTGTGGGAGTTGAAGTCCAAAACACCTGAAAGGCCCAACTTTGCCTGAGGCTGTGAGGAATTGTGGGAGTTGGAGTCCAAAACACCTGAAAGGCCCAACGCCTGAGGCTGTGAGGAATTGTGGGAGTTGGAGTCCAAAACACCTGAAAGGCCCAACGCCTGAGGCTGTGAGGAATGGTGGGAGTTGGAGTCCAAAACACCTGAAAGGCCCAACGCCTGAGGCTGTGAGGAATGGTGGGAGTTGGAGTCCAAAACACCTGAAAGGCCCAACGCCTGAGGCTGTGAGGAATGGTGGGAGTTGGAGTCCAAAACACCTGAAAGGCCCAACGCCTGAGGCTGTGAGGAATGGTGGGAGTTGGAGTCCAAAACACCTGAAAGGCCCAACGCCTGAGGCTGTGAGGAACCTGAGGGGAGTTGAGTCCAAAACCCCTGAAAGGCCCAACGCCTGAGGCTGTGAGGAATTGTGGGGGTTGAAGTCCAAAACACCTCAAAGGCCCCCAAGTGTGCCCAGGCCTGGTTTAGACTTTGAGAGACTTTGGGGAGGGGGGAGGCCGTGAGGAATGCTGGGAGTTGGAGTCCAAAACACCTGAGGGAGGGAGGGAGGGCCCAAGTTGGCCCAGGCCTGGTTTCCCTCCATTAAGCGGCTGAGGGGATAAGGAAGGGGGCTGAGGCCGTGAGGAATGCTGGGAGTTGGAGTCCAAAACACCTGAGGGGGAGGGAGGGCCCAAGTTGGCCCAGGCCTGGTTTCCCTCCATTAAGCGGCTGAGGGGATAAGGAAGGGGGCTGAGGCCGTGAGGAATGCTGGGAGTTGGAGTCCAAAACACCTGAGGGAGGGAGGGAGGGCCCAAGTTGGCCCAGGCCTGGTTTCCCTCCATTCAGCGGCTGAGGGGGGAAAGGAAGGGGCCTGAGGCCGTGAGGAATGCTGGGAGTTGGAGTCCAAAACACCTGAGGGAGGGAGGGAGGGCCCAAGTTGGCCCAGGCCTGGTTTCCCTCCATTCAGCGGCTGAGGGGGAAAGGAAGGGGACTGAGGCTGTGAGGAATGCTGGGAGTTGGAGTCCAAAACACCTGAGGGAGGGAGGAGGGCCCAAGTTGGCCCAGGCCTGGTTTCCCTCCATTCAGCGGCTGAGGGGGAAAGGAAGGGGACTGAGGCCGTGAGGAATGCTGGGAGTTGGAGTCCAAAACACCGAGGGCGGGAGGGAGAGAGGGCCCAAGTTGGCCCAGGCCTGGTTTCCCTCCATTCAGCGGCTGAGGGGGAAAGGAAGGGGACTGAGGCCGTGAGGAATGCTGGGAGTTGGAGTCCAAAACACCTGAGGGGGGAGGGAGGGCCCAAGTTGGCCCAGGCCTGGTTTCCCTCCATTCAGCGGCTGAGGGGGGAAAGGAAGGGGCCTGAGGCCGTGAGGAATGCTGGGAGTTGGAGTCCAAAACACCCGAGGGAGGGAGGGCCCAAGTTGGCCCAGGCCTGGTTTCCCTCCATTCAGCGGCTGAGGGGGGGGAAAGGAAAGGGGCTGAGGCCGTGAGGAATGCTGGGAGTTGGAGTCCAAAACACCTGAGGGAGGGAGGGCCCAAGTTGGCCCAGGCCTGGTTTCCCTCCATTCAGCGGCTGAGGGGGGGAAAGGAAGGGGACTGAGGCCGTGAGGAATGCTGGGAGTTGGAGTCCAAAACACCTGAGGGAGGGAGAGAGGGCCCAAGTTGGCCCAGGCCTGGTTTCCCTCCATTCAGCGGCTGAGGGGGAAAGGAAGGGGACTGAGGCCGTGAGGAATGCTGGGAGTTGGAGTCCAAAACACCTACAGGGAGGGAGGGAGGGCCCAAGTTGGCCCAGGCCTGGTTTCCCTCCATTAAGCGGCTGAGGGGGGAAAGGAAGGGGCCTGAGGCCGTGAGGAATGCTGGGAGTTGGAGTCCAAAACACCTGAGGGAGGGCCCCAAGAGGGCCCAAGGCCCAGGCCTGCCCTCCATTAAGCGGCTGAGGGGGGAAAGGAAGGGGGCTGAGGCTGCGAGGAATGCTGGGAGTTGGAGTCCAAAGCACCTGGAGGCAGGGTTTCCCTCCATTAAGCGGCTGAGGCCGTGAGGAATGCTGGGAGTTGGAGTCCAAAACACCTGGAGGGGAGGGAGGGCCCAAGTTGGCCCAGGCCTGGCGGCCCAGGCCTGGTTTCCCTCCATTCAGCGGCTGAGGGGGAAAGGAAGGGGACTGAGGCCGTGAGGAATGCTGGGAGTTGGAGTCCAAAACACCTGAGGGAGGGCCCAAGTTGGCCCAGGCCTGGTTTCCCTCCATTAAGCGGCTGAGGGGGGAAAGGAAGAGGGCTGAGGCCGTGAGGAATGCTGGGAGTTGGAGTCCAAAACACCTGAGGGAGGGAGAGAGGGCCCAAGTTGGCCCAGGCCTGGTTTCCCTCCATTCAGCGGCTGAGGGGGGAAAGGAAGGGGACTGAGGCCGTGAGGAATGCTGGGAGTTGGAGTCCAAAACACCTGAGGGAGGGAGAGAGGGCCCAAGTTGGCCCAGGCCTGGTTTCCCTCCATTCAGCGGCTGAGGGGGAAAGGAAGGGGACTGAGGCCGTGAGGAATGCTGGGAGTTGGAGTCCAAAACACCTGAGGGGGGGGGGGGGGGCCCAAGTTGGCCCAGGCCTGGTTGCCCTCCATTAAGCGGCTGAGGGGAAAGGAAGGGACTGAGGCTGAGAGGAATGCTGGGAGTTGGAGTCCAAAACACCTGAGGGAGGGGAGGGCCCAAGTTGGCCCAGGCCTGGTTGAAGTTGGACTGGGCGGCCTTAAGTATTTTCTGTTGGTCATGGGGGTTCTGTGTGGGGAATTTGCCCCAATTCTGTCGTTGGTGGGGTTCAGAACGATGTTTGATTGTAGGTGAACTATAAATCCCCGCAACTACAACTCCCAAATGACAAAATCAATTTTTGAGTGATTGTCACTCCTTGCGTCATTAGGTGTCTTGTGTCCAAATTTGGTATCAATTCATCCAGTGTTTTTGGAGTTATGTTAATCCCACAAATGAACATTTTCTATATATATAAAAAAGGAATGGTCGTGCAATGTCGGGTATAGGCAGGAAAACTAGAAGCCCCAGAACCACAAAAACCACACAACACATTCAAACATACCACGAGGTACCTACAGGGCCCAAAAAACACGACGTAGGTACCTCGCAAGACCCCTAAAAATGACCCCCCCAAAAACCCCATAGACACCAAGCGTAGCAGCGCTTGCGGCGCACTCTGCCACCCCCCCCCCCAAAAAAACAACCCCTCGCCCTCAGGCCGCGCTCACCGGGTGCCCCGGTCGGGGGAGCGGCTGAAGGCGACAGAGGAGAATGAGAAGGCAGCGGAGGAGGCACCCACGGCACAGCCCGTGCAACCCGGCTTCAGCAGAAGTGGCAGGGAGACAGCGGAGGAAGCGGCCACGGCCACGGGACTACACTTCCCAGAAGGCACCACATGGCTTTGCAGCTGCACTAAGGAACAGGAAGTCGCCGTGCGGGGCCTTCTGGGAAGTGTAGTCCCGTGGCCATGCCCGCTTGGTCCGCCGCCAGTAGCCCCTCACCTTAGAGAGAGGCAGGCAGGCAGGAGGCCCTCCACACGGCCGCCGCTACTCCTGGCGGCCGACATCTTCCTATGGAGGACTTCCGCCTGAAAGAGGCGGAACATCCTGTTTGCCCTGCCGCTCCGGGGCCCACAACAACCCACGCGGCCCGGTGGCGGCATTGCCGGACACTGCTGAGGGAGGGGACGCGCTCCCGCTCCTCCTCCTCTGCTTGGGGCCTTCTCAGGAGCACGAGAGGCGGAATCCCCGTGGCGGAGTTGCAAGGCTGCGGCCCGGGAAGAGGTGCACTGCTGCTTCTCCTTCCCCCTCCAAGATCTTCTTTACCTCCCTGCTTTCATTCCCCTCAATGCTTTCTCCCTTCTAGGGATGGGGAAAGGAGGAGGAGGCGGCCCCAGGCTTCTCTCTCCTTGGCCAGGGCAAACCTCTTCTTCCCTTCCCATCTCAGTCCCCCACACCCACACAGTCACACCCACGGCGCTACCACCCTTTCGCCACCCCAGGCTTCCATTTTTGTAGTTTCTTCCTTCCTCTCCCAGTCTTAACTTCCCCCACTCTCCCGCCCCTCTCCCTCCACTTTCCATTCCCAGCCTTCCCCACGTTCCACCCTCTCTTTCCCATGTCATTCTTCCCCCTTTGACACACATATACACATGCACACACATATATACATATAAACACATTCAAACACATATATACATACACACATATACATATATACACATACATACACACATATACACATGCACACACATATATACACATTCACACACATATATACATACACACATACATATATACACATGCACACACATATACACACATACATACACACACCAAGACCATAAGTTACATCAATTCCAACTCTTACATACTCAGACTTTCTCGCATCTCCTAAATAGGGCACAGCAACGCGTTATTTATATACAATAGCTGTACCTGCCACGCATTGCTGTGGCCAACCTTCCCTCCCTCTTTCTCTTCTTCCTTTCCTCCCTCTTTCCTCCCTTCCTTCCTTCCTTTTTGTCTTTCCTTCTCTCCTTCCTTCCTTCTCTTCCCTTCCTTCCACCCATTTTCTTTCCCTTCTTCTTTCTCCATGTAATGTCTTCACCTATTTTTGGACTGCGACTCCCAGCAATCCTCCTGATCGATCTACCTACCTAACTATATCTAATCTATCTATCTGGAAGGTTTGCTGGGAGTTGCAGTCCAGAATTAGGGAATTGGAAATCTGCAGGGATTGGGATACTCTCAAAGAAATCCAAGCATTGCATAAATTAATATAAAACTGATAATAAAAATAGAAGGAGCACAAGGGCTAAATATCATTCAAGCAAAAACAGGCAACAGATGTATAGATGTGTTTTCAGACCTATACTTATTTTTATTTACTTATTTATTTACCGCATTTATACCCTATCACAGGGCTGTCCAACTTCTACGGAATGGGGTTCAGTTACTGAGAATAGGAGCCCCTCCAAGGCTCCACCCCATCCAGTCCTGCCCCCTCCCTGGCTCTACAATGGGTTCCTAGAATAGGAGACCTCCAAGGGCCATCCAGTCCAGTCCTACCTCCTTCTGCCATAAGGGGAAAACACAATCAAAGCATTCCTCACAGATGTCCATTCAGCCTCTGATGATGATAATAATAATAATAATAATAATAATAATTACAATGGGTTCCTAGAATAGGAGACCTCCAAGGGCCATCCAGTCCAACCTCCTTCTGCCATAAGGGGAAAACACAATCAAAGCAATCCTCACAGATGGCCATTCAGCCTCTGATGATAATAATAATAATAATAATAATTACAATGGGTTCCTAGAATAGGAGACCTCCAAGGGCCATCCAGTCCAATCTCCTTCTGCCATAAGGGGAAAACACAATCAAAGCATTCCTCTGCCATGTTGAATCAAACCTAAACTCTCATGAGAGCAACAGAAAGTACTGAACCTTGAGTTTTGGAGTTGTAGTTCTCCTCCATCCAGAGAGCACTGTGGACTCAAATAATGATGGATCAGGACCAAACTTGGCACGAAGCTTCAGAAGAGGAGGAAGCCAGAAAGGGGATGGATGAGCACCCCCCACCCGTGCTCCGAACTCGGCCCCGCCCCTTTTTCGCTCTGGCCACGCTCCCTCTCACTCGTGCTCTCTCTCTCTCCTTCCCTCTTTCCTTCAGGTGGTGGAAGGGGGAAGGAATGAAAGGGGGAAAGAAAGAAGGAGGGAGGGAGAGAGAGAGGGGGGGGAGGGAGGGAAGTAGGAGGAGGAGGAGGAAGAGAGCCTGCTCCTCCTCCCTGCTCTGCCCCTCAACCCCCCCCGCCCAAAACAATTAAATAAAAAATATTCCAAAAAAATATTTTTAATTTTTAAAAAAAAATCTTAAAAAGCAGATATCTTGCAGGAGGGTAGGGGGCCGTGGGGAAGGGGCTGGGGGCCGTATACGGCCCGGGGGCCGCCAGTTGGACAGCCCTGCCCTATCACTTCCAAACCCCCGAAGGGGAACTCAGGACGGGTTACAATCAGCCTCGTTAAGAGGCTATACACATAAGTACAATATTAAAATCACAGATAAAACATATAAAGTTAAAAAACAAGACATAATTAAAAACCATAGAAAAGCCATCATTAAAACAGTAGACCATTGTTATTATAGGCATACAGATATATGCCTATCATAACAATGTTAACATGTTCTCTGTGTACTTGCAGCCTGCCCTGTCTTTGTGATGTTAGATATTCAGTTGTATAATTAATGTTTATTATTATTTATAGGTATGTATTTGTTATGGCATGTCTGATTTTATTGTAATTTGTTGTGTGCTTGGGCTTGGCCTCATGTGAGCCGCCCCAAGTCCCCATTATTATTATTATTATTATTATAGATATACTAGCTGAACCCGGCACGCGTTGCTGTGCCCTATTTAGGAGATGCGAGGCAGTCTGGGTAAGGGTTGGAAATGATGTGGGCATGTGTTTTGTGTGTGTGTATATATGTGTATGTTTGTGTGTATGTGTGTGTGTATATGTGTGTGTATATATATATGTATGTGTGTTTATATATGTGTGTATGTGTGTGTATGTGTATATGTGTATGTTTGTGTATATGTGTTTGTATGTGTGGATGTGTGTGTATATGTGTGTATATATGTGTTTGTGTGTATATATGTGTGTATATATATATGTGAGTGTATATATGTATGTGTGTATATATATGTGTATGTGTGTATGTGTATATATGTGTGTATGTGTGTGTAGATGTCTGTGTATATGTCTGTATATATGTGTATGTGTATATATATGTGTATGTATGTGTGTATATATGTGTGTGTATATATATATGTATGTGTGTATGTGTATATGTGTATGTGTGTATGTGTTTGTATGTGTGGATGTGTGTGTATATATGTGTGTGTATATATATATGTATGTGTGTATATATATGTGTATGTGTGTGTTTATATGTTTGTATATATATGTGTATGTGTGTGTGTATATGTGTATATATATATGTGTTTTGTGTCTTCCTCCCAGTGGAGGTGGGGGGAAGGTGACCTTTCCCGGCCTGCTCTTTCTCCTTCTCGCCCGCACTCCTCCCTTCATTGGTGGAAGGAGGGCGGGGAGAGGAGGAGAAAGAGGTGCCCGGGGAAAGGGTAGCTTGGCTCCCGCCTCTGCCCGGATCGGGAGGACATCGCCGGAGCCAGGACGGTCCTGGTGGCAAGGGAGCCGGCGAGGAGGAGGGGGTGGAGGAGGAGGAAAGAGCAGCGAGGGGGAAAGGAGCACAGCCATGCACAGATACTGCGATCCTTTTCCCTCGCTGCTCTTTCCTCCTCCTCCGCCCCTCCTCTTCTCCGGCTCCCTTGCCGCCAGGGCCGTCCTGGCTCCGGCGATGTCCTCCCGATCCCGGCACAGGCGGGAGCCAAGCTGCCCTTTCCCCGGGCACCTTTATCTCCTCTTCTCCCTGCCCTCCTTCCTCCAATGAAGGGAGGAGTGCGGGCGAGAAGGAGACAGAGCTGGCTGGGAAAGGGTCAGGTTCCCTCCCACCTCCGCTGAGATCGGGCGAGATGCGGCTGCGAGGTGGCGGAGGAGGCGGCGGAAGAGGGGGACGGTGGCGCCTCGTCGTTGCAAAGCCCCTCTTCCGGTCCCTCTCCCGGGAGCGGCTGGGAGGGTTTGAAGAGGAAAGAGGGAGGGAGGGGGGGGTCGGAGTGCGCCTGCGCGATTGCTCTGCCTCTGTCTAGCGCTCGCGGCCAGCGCAGAATGGGAGGTAATGGGCGGTTTTTGGGGGCTGTTTTTGGGGGGTTGCAAGGTAGGTAGGGGTGTTTTTTTGTGCTATGTGTACCTCGTACTGGGGGAATGTGTGTCGTGGGATTTGTGTTTCTGGGGGGTATAGTTTGGCCGTGTATAAAGGACATCCCATGACGACTCGATTTTTATATATATAGATTATTATAGTCATATAGATATTATTATTATTATAGACATAAATATTATTATAACCATATAGGTATTATCATTATAGATGTATAGATATTATTGACATACAGGCTCCCTCTGTCAGCTCCAGCTCCCCATGCGGGGACATGAGAGAAGCCTCCCACAAGGATGGGAAAACATCAAAACATCCAGGCAACGCCCCCTGGGCAACGCCTTTTCAGAATGCCAATTCTCTCACACCAGAAGTGACTTGCGGTTTCTCAAGTCACTCCTGACATGAGAAAAAATTACAGATATTTTGTAAATATGTATAGATATTTTTATAGGCATATAGATATTATTATTATAGATATACTGCTATTATTATTACAGAGGTATAGCTATTTTATTATAGACGTAGATATTATTATAGGTATTAATATTATAGATATATAGATATTATAATAGGCATCTAGACATTATTACAGACATGCAGATATTATAGTCATGTAGGTGATAATATTATAGACATACAGATATTATTATTATTAGAGACCTATAGATATTATTATTGCAGACATAGATATAATTATTATTAAAGACTGGTAGATATTATTATGATAGATACAGTATATAGATACTATTATTGTAGATATTGTAGCCCAGGGTTGCTATAAAGTAAAAATGGATGGCCATCTGTCAGGAGTTTTTTGATTGTGCCTTCTTGGACAGCCTTTTCCAACTCACAAAGTGTGCGTTTCCAGTTTTTGTCCTTTCTTTGAGTACTGGACTTCATTTCCCAGAATTCCTTCCCATAAGTTGAAGTGTGTAGAGATGTGTGTGTGTGTATATATATATACACACATACACACACACATCACATATTCATACACACACACACACACACAAAGGAAAGGAAGGGGAGGGGGTGGATCTGGAGGAGGATGCTCTCTCCCCCCCCCCCTCTCTTTTTCCTTTTTTTCTTTCTCCCCTCCCTCTTCTGTTGGGATTTTAAAAATGCCCAAGCAACAAATGCAATGGGGGAGGAAGCCTGCTCTTCCTCCTGGAAATTTGTTGCTTGGGCATTTAAAAAATGCCAACAGGATTTTTTAAATGCCCAAGCAACAAATGCAATGGGAGGAAGGAAGGCAGCCATCCAGCCAAGCAGGCAGCACTTCCAGGAGGAAGAGCAGGCTGGCTGTAGGTGTGAGGAGGAGGAGGGTGCCGCCGCTCTTTCTCTCTCGGCTGGCAAGAAGGAGGTGAAATGCTTTGGACCAGAAGTGTTTGGGAGGGGAGAGGCAGGGGGTAGCAGAGGGATATACTTTCCCTCCCTCTCTCAACCTGCCTCTCTCTCAGCTGTTGGTTTTTTCCCCTCGTGCAGGAGGGAGGGGCGGGTAGCAGCACCCAGGCCTGCCTTCCTTCTTCCCCTCCAGGGTCTTCCTCCTCCTCCTCTCTGTTTTTCCAGAGGCCAGAGAGAAGGAGGAGGAAGAGTCCAAAGGAGAGGGACGAGGGCAGGCCTCGCTGCTGCTGCCCCACGCACCTTTCGCTGCTCTTCGAGGCTTCCGCCAAATGGAGGTACAGGCCTTGCTGTGGGGGCGTGGCCTCTTCTCTTCCTCTTCCTCGCCGCCAGATTAGCCTCCCCGCCAGGCCTGGGCCCTCCTGCGTTGCCCCCAGGGGCCCGGCAGCCATTGCAGGGAGGTGGAGAGGGCATCACAACCCCTAGGAAACATTGAGAACCCCTGATATATGAACTCTCTTGTGTGTGCGTGCGCACCCCCCCCCCCCGGTCCCTGTATGCTTGCGGAGTGGATTTTTGGGATTTGTAAGTAAAGTTTAATTGTTTTTCTGTTTTTTTATTATTGTTGGCCACACCTTGCATTGTGACATGTTGTGTTGCCAAATTTGGGGTGATTCCGTTCATTGGTTCTTTTGTTTACTTCAGCCTAATTACGACCGCTGCTTTTTATATATATACTAGCTGAGGACCCGGTGGTGCCCAGGTTATTTGAGGAAGGCGTGTGCCAAGGTTGGTTTCTATTAGATGTTTATGTGGCTTGCAGTGGTCTCAAGAACTTAGTGAAGGTACTGCGAGTCCCATTGGCCATGGACCATCCTCCTCCAAACAGCACCAGGATATAGAGTGGGTCATGGGGGCTGTGTGTGTCACATTTGGTCTTGATTATTCTCTGGATGGGGGTTGCAGCGGTTTCTGGAAGTGAGGGAAGGAAGTGGAAGTCCCACCATCCATGGTCCCCCGTTCTCCAAACTGCACCAGGATGTAGAGTGGGTCATGGGGGCTCTGTGTGCCAAGTGTGATCTTGATCAGACATTGGATGAGGGTCGCAGCAGTCTCAGAAAGTGAGCGAAGGTACTTCAACTCCCATCATCCGTGATCCGTCCCACTCAAAACTGCACCAGGATGTAGAGTGGGGCATGGGTATTCTGTGTGCCAAGTTTGGGCCTGGTCTCTGATTTGTAGGGGCTGCAATGTTCTGTGGGGAATGAATTGGGTGAAGGTACTGCAAATCCCATCATTTGTGAGCCATCGTGCCGTAAACCGCAGCAGGTTTGTAAAGTGGGCCATTGGGCCTCTGTGTGCCAACTTTGGTGTGGGCCACAGTGCTCTAAGGAAGTGAATTGAAGTACTGCAAGTCCCATCATCCATGGTCTATCCTCCTTCAAATTGCATCAGGATGTAGGGTGCATCTTGGGGGGTCTGTGTGCCAAGTTTGGTCTTGTTCTGTCATTGTTGGGGGCCTACTCAGGAAAATCAAGTTGAGGAAGCCTAACAGTATCCCATGAGCTTAGGCCTAGTCAGGAAAATCAAGTTAAGGAAGCCTTGCTGTCAGTTTTGGGCCTGGTCTGTGATTTATAGGGGCTGCAGTGTTGTTTGGGAAGTGAATGAGGTGAAGGTACTGCAAATCCCATCATTCCACTTTGCTGGAAAGATGTCTGTCTATTTTGGGGCCTAGCTTGTAATGCTAGTAATGCTCTCAGTACATCAGGAAACCCTCTCACTGCAGTGAAATCCTCTCAGAAAATGAACATTCCATTGCCAACGGAAAAAAAACTGTTAACTGGCTAACTGTCTGTCTGAGGCCTTTCCTTTTCCCTCTGAGTCACCTTAGAATGTTGGAGGGTGGTTGGGCAATGGGAGTCCGTTATGCAAATTACATTTCAGTGGCAGCCAATCCCCTCTGTCTGGGGCAGTAGAATGTCGGGAGTTCTGAGGCTGGCCAGTCAGAGCCCATTATGCAAATCCCACAATGGCAGCCAATCGAAACGCTGGCACATATTCCTCCTGTTGCTCGTTCGGCCGCACCACCGCAAACACTGACTTTTATTATATGTGATAGATAGATAGATAGATAGATAGATAGATAGATAGATAGAAGATGGTCACTTGTTGGCCTGATAGGTCTATTGTGTCCAAATTTGGTATCAATTTGTCTAATGGTTTTTGACTTATGCTAATCCCACAAACGAACATTACATTTTCAGGGCGGTTTACAGACCATGGCAAATTCGAAGCCACATTACATATACAACAGGAAATACAACATATCAATTTAAACAGTCAAAATATAAGTACAATGAAACAATTGTAAGGCATTGGGGGGGGGGAGATGTTGTTATGGCCCCGCGCAGGTGTTGTTATGGCCGGCAGTGGGCAGCTAGGCTGTTTAAGTACTCTCACCAGGAAGCTGTGGTTGGGGGGCCACAGAGGCGCCCCACCCAGGAGTTGTAAGGCAGCAGGGCCAAGGAGGTGTTGCTATAGGTGGCAGCAGGCAGCGAGGCCGTTGAAGCACTCATAGGATCCTAGAGTTGGAAGAGACCTGGTGGGCCATCCAGTCGAACCCCATTCTGCCAAGAAGCAGGAAAATTGCATTCCAAGCAAGCACCCCCAGCCTCTGTTTAAAAGCTTCCAAAGAAAGAGCCTCCACCACACTCCAGGGCAGAGAGTTCCACTGCTGAACGGCTTTCACAGTCAGGAAGTTTTTCCTAATTTTCAGATGGAATCCCCCTTCTTGTAGTTTGAAGCCATTGTTCCATTGCGTCCTAGTTTCCAGGGCAGCAGAAAAGAAGCTTCCTCTCACATATTTATCATCATGTCTCCTCTCAGCCTTCTCTTCTTCAGGCTGAACATGCCCAGATCTTTAAGCCGCTCCTCATAGGGCTTGCTCTGCAGAACCTTGATCATTTTAGCCACCCTCCTCTGGAAACATTCCAGCTTGTCAGTTGTGGTGCCCAGAATTGGACACAGTGTGATTCCAGGTAAAGTGGCCTGACCAAGGCAGAATAGAGCATGGGGAACATGACTTCCCTGGACCTAGGCACTATGCTCCTATTGATGCAGGCCAACATCCCATTGGCTTTTTTTGCTGCCGCATCACATTGTTGTCTCATGTTCAGCTTGTTGTCCATGAGGACCCCAAGATCTTTTTCACACGTCCTGCTCTCCAGCCACGCATCGTCCCCCATTCTGTGTCTTTGCATTTCATTTTTTCTACCTACATGAATTATCTTGCATTTGTCCCTGTTGAACTTTGTTTTGTTAGTTGTCGCCGGAAAGGAAGGAAGGAAGGCCTCCCTGCAAACCTAACACGCAAATGACCACAACAGGGCCCCCTTTCCTCAGTTTCCCAGACTGTCTTTCTCCTGGATCTTGAACGGAGTCCTTTCTCTCTCTTTCCATCCATCCCAATGGGTCCTCCCCCTCCCCACGCTCTGGTTTCTAACTGGGACCATTGTGGTCTCTTCCATCTCTTCCAACTCTATGATTATAGTACTCTATGGTTTAGACCGCTTTACCTCCTGCGTTTCTCCTCCTGCCTCACCTGCTCCATTCCCCCCAATTGAGTTCACTCTGATGCTGCGGATATGGACCACAGGGCCAATAGGCACCCTGGAAAGACCTTTCCTTGCCACAGTCTCCACTTTCCTTAGGATTTCCTTTCTGGAAACCTATAGAAACCTATAGATCCATACCCCTACTTAGCATGATTGGAGAGTCTGCATTATTCCTCACCACCACCACCCTTTCCAGCCAGGCTCAGTCAGGTATTGGTGAGGCTGCAGTTCCTCCTTTCACAGGTTGGGATTTATTCCTTTCCTTAGTGCAGTCACCTCCCTACAATCCTGGATGGAAAGCCTTTGTTTCTCTAGGTCAGTGTTTCTCAACCTGGGGGTCGTGAGGGGGGCTTCAGGGGGGGTCACCAAAGGCCATTAGAAAACAAATATTTCTGATGATCTCCGGAACCCTGTTGGCAGAGAAGACTGAAGATCTCGCTGCTTGTCCTTCTCTTCCTTTTTGGGAATAGACTCTGAATCCTCCCACCAAAAGCCCTCCTCCTGCTGTGATTGGCTGGGCTCTCAGCCAAGGGGAGGGCTGTTTCTGAGACTCCCAAGTGGGGAGGGGAGAGCAGGCGTGGTCTGCATGTGGCAGCGTGGTGTGCATGTGTGGGCAAGGGAGAGCGCATGAGGCTGGAGGGAGCCTTGCACCAGCCAGTCCCTTCAAGGCAAGGGTTAAAGCTCCCGCATGATGTGGGACTAAGATTGGCCCAATGGCCCAGCATCTCCATCATCACCAGGAGGAAGAGGAGGAACAGCAGAAGCAGAAGCATTAGCTCAGTATTATTGTTATAGAACTAGCTTGGGGACCCGGCGGTGCCCGGGTTATTTGAGAAAGGCATTGGTTGCTTGTGATCCAAATTTAGTCTAGATCCAATATCAGCAGGGTTCAGTGGATACCGGTGAACTACTACTCCCATATGCATGTCCCATTGTCGATTTCTATCCTCCCCCAAACCACACCAGGATGTAGAGTAGGTCATGGGAATTCTGTGTGCCAAGTGTGGACTTGATCAGTCACTGGTGTGGTTCATAGTTGTCTCTGGAAGTGAGTGAAGGTACTGGAAATCCCATCATCCATTGTCCGTTATCCCCAAATCCGCACCAGGATGTAGAGTGGATCATGGGGGCTCTGTGTGCCAACTGTGGTCCAGATCTGTCATTGGTGGGCTTCACAGTGGTCTATGGGAGCTGAAGCAAATGAAAGTACTGCAAATCCCCTCATTTGTGGTCCATCCCCCGTAAATGGCACCAGGATGTATAGTGGGTCATGGGGGTTATGGGTGCCAAGTGTGGTGCAGGTCTGTCATTCGTGCGGGTCACAGTGGCCGGTGGAAGTGGGAGCGAATCAGAAAGCTGATACATACACACATACATACCCACATACACTGACTGTTATGATATGTACTAATTAGGGTACCTGGCAGTGCCTGGGATATTTGTAAAAAGGCATTGTTTGTTTTGGGGTGTTAGGTAATATCATGTAGTTAATTAGTAACATTATTTATTAGAAAAAAACCAGTCTTGGATTCACTTTTTATTAGTGCTCCCATTAGAAAATACATAACAATGTGGATGAACCTCAATTCCCAGAACCGTGGGTCAATCATCCCTAGACCGGGCCTGTATACACAGCTGGTCATGTTGAGTCTGTGTGCCAAGTTTGGTCCAGATCTGATGTCGGCTGGGGTTAGTACTCTCTGTATAAGAGTGAACTACAACTCCCATATGCCAAGGGCAGTCACCCCCGAACCCTCTAGTTGGTCATGTTGAGCCTGTGTGCCAAGTGTGGTCCAGATCCAACGTTGGCTGGGTTCAGTGCTCTTTGGATGCAGGTGAACTACAACTCCTATAAATCAGTCAATTCCCCCTAACCCTGGTCATTGGGGCTCTACATGCCAAATGTGATCCAGATCTATGATTGAAGGGGGTGTGCCTTGACGCAAGGTGAACTACAACCCCACCATGTGGAATCAGTCCCCCAAACCCACCCAGTCTGTTCCGTTGCTGATCAATGCCTCTCTGCTGTGTGCCAAGGAAAGGGTAGGAAAGGGTCAAGGGAGAGGCCGTGGGCGGGGTGATGCAAATGGACAGAGAAAGGAATCCCGGGGTGCCTGCCTGTGGTGGAGGGAACACCTCAAATCTAGGAGGAAATGGTCCCTGGATGAAAGCATGTCTTGGATGGGGGGTCGTAGTGTGTGTGGAGGACATGGGAAGGCTTCCCATCAGGACAGTTGAAGGGTGATATGAACACCACAAATCATCCTCCCCCTGATGCAGCAACTGCCAAGTCGGGAAGTGGTGGATATCGTTCCAGGACCTTCTGGGGGGCAAGTTTTAACACCTGGAGTAACAGAGACCTTGCGGACTCCTCCAACTTGCTTCCCAATCACTAGGCGGGCAGGGCCAAAGCCCTGTGGAACAAGACAGGCATCCCCACCCTTTTCGGAGGGTAGGCAGGGAGCCAGATACCTAGTCGGGTCTTAAAGAGGGTTGGGCAGGGGGGGCACCGCGTGATCTCGGGTAGGGGTAATAGGGACGGTAGCCGTAGGCCTTATGAGAGAGAGAGGAGGAGCCGTGGGAAGGCTCGCCCTCCCTCTGACCTACGTGCTCCCCGCATACGCAGATGGTGGGCTCCCAAACTCCTCTCCTCCAACTCTGATCCTGGCCAACGCTAGATCTGTCCGAAATAAATCAGGGACCATCAGGGACCTCCTTTTAGAAAGGAGAGCCGACCTCGCCTGTCTCACCGAGACATGGCTGCAGGAAGGAGACGATGTCATCTTGCACGAAATTGCATCCCCAGGGTTCGTGGTCAGTCATCAGACGAGGACAGAGAGGCGGGGGGGGGTGGCCATTCTCAGCCGTGACAATATTAATTCCAGGACGATCCCGACGGCGAACATCCCGGGATGGAGTGTGCGGGCCTGGTGTGGGATCTGGGCGAGAGCGTAGCCTTCCTGTCGGTGTACCGTGCACCCGACGCGCCGGCAGGAAGCCTGCCTAAGCTGCTGGAGGTGGTTGCGGAGTGGGCATTGAGGTTCCCTAAACTTATGTCTTGGGGGGACTTCAATGTCCACGCCGACACCACCTCCCCGTCGAGGCACTAGGACTCTCGCTCTGTAAGACTGGCCCCACACATCATGCAGGGCACACATTAGATCTGATCTTCGCCGCCGGAATTCAGGTGATCCTAACCTCCACTATGGAGGTTCCATGGTCGGATCACAAGGTCCTGGAAGTCAGGCTGGGACTCGCCCCCCCCTCCCGATGCACGGGTGCAGAACTATTTTGGTTCGCCCAAGGAGACTTATGGAACCCACTAGGTTCCTGAATGCTCTAAGGGATTGGGAACCCCCCAGCGACTCGGTCGATGGGCTTGTGGAGCATTGGAACACCAATCTCTCCGCGGCCCTAGACGAGATCGCCCCCAGGCGTTCTCTCCTTCCCCGCAGTAATCGCTCGCCATGGTATACAGAGGAGTTGCGGGCGATGAAACGGAAAAGGAGACAATTAGAGGACATATGGCGGAGTCTCCGTGACGGCGTCGAAATCAGCTTATAAACAATTTAAGGAGGTTTATGAGCAAGCTATCAAGGAGGCAAAAAAAGGTCTCCTACTCCTCCTTGATAGAGTCAGCTAGCTCACGCCCAGCCCAGTTATTTAAGGTAATTCGGTCATTGACAACAATCCCTACTGTCCCAAAAGATAGGGGTTTGGCTCCAACGGCTGAGGCTTTTCAGAACTTTTTTGCTGACAAGATTTCGACCCTCCGCCGGGACATTCCGGCCACCCTTGATACAGTTAGTGAACTCGAGACTCCGCCGCCCTTCGGTGGGCCCACCTTCACCCGGTTTCTTCCGCTGGGACGAGCAGCTGTCAATGGGTTACTGACTGCAGCTAGACCAACTACTTGCTCCCTCGACCCGTGCCCCTCCTGGCTGATTAGATCTTGCCGGGAGGATCTACGTGGCCCCTTGGGCACGATCTTAAATAGCTCCCTTGAGCAAGGAGTCTTCCCAGGGGGATTAAAAGAGGCTATGGTGAGACCGCTGCTGAAGAAGCCGAATCTAGATCCTTCGGCTCCCTCCAATTACAGGCCTGTTTCCAACTTGCCTTTTCTAGGCAAAGTAATTGAGAGGGCAGCAGCGGATCAGCTGCAGCAGTTCCTAGAAGACACAGCTGGACTTGATCCCTTCCAGTCCGGCTTCCGTATGGGCACGGGACGGAGACCGTGCTTGTCGCCATTACAGACCAACTTCGCCGCCAGCTGGACCAGGGTGGATCGGCACTGCTTGTCTTGTTAGATCTGACAGCAGCGTTTGATACTGTAGACCATGCACTATTGACCCACCGTTTAGCCGCTTCCGGGGTAGGGGGACCGCCTTAAATGGGTGGCCTCCTTCCTCCGTGACCGGGGACAACGGGTGGAGGGGTGGGAGGTCTCCAGGAGGCGCCCACTTGATTGTGGGGTCCCCCAGGGGGCCATCCTCTCCCCCTTATTATTCAACGTGTATATGCGCCCCCTGGCCCAGCTGGCTCGTGACTTTGGTCTGGAGTGCCATCAGTACGCTGATGACACCCAGCTCCTGCTGAGAATGGACGGCAGGTCGGACTCCGTACCCGATTGTTTTCATCTGTGCCTTGAGGCCGTGACTGGTTGGCTGCGTGCCAGCCGGCTGAAGGTGAATCCATCGAAGACGGAGATACTGTGGCCCGGTCGGCCTGGGCTGGATGAGTGCCGGTTGCCTACCCTGGACGGTCGTGCTGGATTCCTCGCTGACCATGGAGGCCCAGGTCTCCATGGTCAGCAGGACCGCATTCTATCACCTCCGACAGGCTAGGCGACTGGCCCCCTACTTGTCCAGGAGGGACCTGGCCACGGTGATCCAAGCGACGGTCATCTCGAGACTAAACTACTGTAATGCCCCTCGTTGGCCTTCCTTTGTCGACGATCCGAAACTCAAGCTAGTGCAGAATGCCGCAGCCCGCTTGCTGGCAGAAGTGCCAGCGAGAGAGCACATTACACCTACTCTTCGGCAGCTGCACTGGCTCCCCATTGAGTACCGGATCGCCTTCAAAGTATTGGTTTTGACCTTTAAGGCCTTGCACAGCCTGGGGCCTGCGTACCTGAAGGACCGCCTTACCCCGTATGTTCCCCGAGATCACTGCGCTCAGATGAGCAGAATCTGTTGTTAATTCCATCCGCCCGCTCCTGCCACCTATCGACGACCAGACAAAGGTCTTTTTCTGTGGCGGCACCAGGGCTCTGGAATGCCCTCCCGGAGAGTACCCGAGCCATTTCGGAATTGGGCCCATTTCGGAGGGCATGTAAGACAGCCCTTTTTGGGTTGGCCTTTAATTAGGTGCTCGGGGTGATAACTCAGATGTATGTCCTCTTAACCCACGCTCTGACTTTTGTAACTGTTTTAATGTGGCTTTGTTTGTTTTTATGCTTTTATTGATTGTAATCGGCCGCATGCCGTTGTTACGCCGTGCCGTCCTGAAGGGTTTGGGTCACATCTTCATGGCACTCACTATAACCTGCCTTGTCCATGAAGGGAGGGCCTTGGAGGCTTCTCAGCACTTGGAACTAGAGCTTTTTTTGGAGGCCGGAGTCTGTCTGTGTGAGTGGGCAACTCTGCCACATACATACGTACACATTTTTCACTTTTATTATGTGTATGGATAGATTGGAAGGGACCCCCAAGGGCCATCCAGTCAAGCTCCCTTCTTTCTGCCAGGCAGGAAGATAGAATTACTAATCTATTATACATTATTATTATTATTATTGGGTGCAAAGAAGGTGGATTTCTGGGGGAGGGAAAGAAGGGAGCCCTGTTTTGAGGAGTTCAGAAGCCGAACGGTTACCGGGGTTTGCTGGAGACGGGTAGAAAGAAGAGAGAAAGGCACAGGGGGCAAAGAAAATACAAAGAGTCCAGACATAAGGGTAACGCACTGCAGTGCACAATAGTCTTGTGCATTTGTATGGCATCATCACTATTGGTTTTGGTTTGTTTCATTTGTAGCCTCCCCCCCAGTTTTCAGACATCTTTCCGAATGAGCCGTTTTGTTCCGTGTCAGAAAGAATGAACGTTTCCGGACCATTGTCCACTATTGGCAGGCTTCCCAGGCACCCCCTCTCCTCAGTTTTATGGCTAGAGGAGTAAAAATCCCCACACATGGAGGGCACATCTACTCTTAGCCCACCAAGTTTTGTAGCGTTTGGGTCATTCCCCCGATTTTTAGGGATTTTTTTCTTTCTCTAAATCAAGTCTCTTTAAAGCCGTTCCTTCTTTCCTCCTGCTGGCCCCACTCTCTTAACTTCTCCAGGAGCCGCAGCAGAGGGCAGGGCAGGGCAGAGAGCGCCATTCCTTCCTTCCTTCCAAATGTCAAAGGTGCTCCACACACCACACACACCGCCCAGTGCCCAACCCCACCATTTCACTTCTTTAACTGGTGGCAGTGTGTGTCTGTGTGTTTGGGGGGGGGGGGGATAATGTCCAGGGTGGGAGAAATCATCATCATCACCACCAGATGTACAGCTTTCCTAGTCATCACCATCAGTATTTGTGAATGTCTACATTTCTTCTTGCCTTAATTTATGTTTATCCAGAAGAACACACAAATCATGCGAATGGCTTTGTACGAAGCCTTTTGCCATTCTGCCGGTCACCGTGCCGAAAGCAGAAGTCGGAACGCATCTTCCAAAAGGCGTCCAGGGAACACTTTTGTCAGCTCACTATAGCTACTCCTAAATGAAGACACAGAACGCCATCTGGAATCACTAGGAATTTTACTACAGGTATCAAACATGCAAAAAGCCAGGAGTGCCCCTTATATACCTTCCCCCACATTCAAAGGAACACATTCCCGCCAAATGCAAAGCCCCGCATAATGTTCCCGCCAAGAGTGCTGGTTCTCTCTTCCCACGCCAGGGCCAGCAGGTGTCTTATCTCCTGGTGATGTTAGTGGCCCTGAGTTTGGTCACCAGGATCCAGGCACCAAATCTCAGGCTCTGACAACTCCCTAACACCCCCCCCCCCAAATCTTCAGTTTTCTTTGGATTCTCTTTGGAGCCCATGTTCTTATTTAATGTGCAAGGGAAGACTGGTTGATTGGCTGTCCCCTTTCCAGCCTGTTTGTTGTGGTGGCTTCTGTGGGAGGATCGCTCAGAGTAGACGCCCATTCGTCCCCAGGTTGGGATGTATTGCGTTGGTCACTGCAAAGACATTCCTAGGAAGGACCCTGTATGGAAAGCCTGTGTTTCTCGAGCTCTCCTTCCGCTGCTGAAAACCTTCCCCTGGACAGAGGACAAGGAAGAAAAGGGCAAGAGGGCAAAGGTCAAAGGCGCTGCCAGGAAAAAGGCATTGTGGGCGGAGCTGTGCTCGTCTTTGCATCCCATCCTGGGAATGAGCAGAGGGAATGAATAGCCCAAAGGGGACTTCGTTCAGCAGAGACTCACTATGCGAACATCTCAACCAAGCCCCAATGTGGTTTTGGATTAGGTGGGTGGAGAGGCAGGGTCTTGGTTAGCTGCAGGATTCCTTTGGGAAAAGACAGAAAATTTGGTGGCAGCGGGCATCTAAGATTAGAAACCTGGGACCCATTAAGGGAGGCAGCCTAGTAATCCTTGTGTCCCATTGCATTTAGCAGGTCCTGGTTGTTCAGGGAATCCAGTGAATCCCTTTCTGGATTCCTTTCTTTTTAAAGAACCATTGATTCCCTTTGCTGGTATCTGTGTATGTGCTTGAGCCTTGGTGTCTGCATTTCCATTTTCAACATGACCCATGAAGGGGAAGGGGGGAAATGTGGAGGTAAAGAAGGACTCTGGCTTTCTCCTTTGATCTTTCGCTTCTTTCTTCACCAGGGAAACGAGGACTCTTTGGAGCGACCTCTTGGATGCAGTAAGGAAACCAACAATATAAGAAGAAGAAATCCTGTCAAGGTGATGATCTTGCTGAATTCTTGACTTCACTTACAGATTAAAAAAAGGAAAAAAGAAGAGTCAAATATCTGTATTGCAATTACAGGCCACTCTGAGCCCCCTTCAGAGTGAGAAGGGGGGGGGATATAAATACAGTGAATAATAAATTGAACACCCCTATCACTGTTGATATGGAGGATAAGGCATTTAAATGCCTGGAATGTGGAAAGAGCTTCACTGATAGTGGAAGTCTACGTTCACATCAAAGGACTCACACTGGGGAGAAACCCTATGAATGCCTGGAGTGTGGAAAGAGCTTCACTCTGAAGGGAAGTCTACATTCACATCAAAAGACTCACAGTGGGGAGAAAGCCTATGAATGCCTGGAGTGTGGACAGACCTTTACTCGCAGTTCAGGTCTGCGTTCACATGTAAAGACTCATACTGGGGAGAAACCCTATAAATGCCTGGAGTGTGGACACAGCTTCACTGAGAGTGGAAGTCTACGTTCACATCAAAGGACCCACACTGGGGAGAAACCCTATGAATGCCTGGAGTGTGGAAAGAGCTTCACTCAGAGGGGAAGTCTACGTAAACATCATTTGACTCACAGTGGGGAGAAACCCTATCCATGCCTGGAGTGTGGAAAGAGCTTCACTCAGAAGGGAAGTCTACATTCACATCAAAAGACTCACAGTGGGGAGAAAGCCTATGAATGCCTGGAGTGTGGACAGACCTTCACTCACAGTTCAGGTCTGCGTTCACATGTAAAGACTCACACTGGGGAGAAACCCTATAAATGCCTGGAGTGTGGACACAGCTTCACTGAGAGTGGAAGTCTATGTTCACATCAAAGGACCCATACTGGGGAGAAACCCTATGAATGCCTGGAGTGCGGAAAGAGCTTCACTCAGAGGGGAAGTCTACATACACATCAAATGACTCACAGTGGGGAGAAACCCTATCCATGCCTGGAGTGTGGAAAGAGCTTCACTCGGAGGGGAAGTCTACATTCACATCAAAAGACTCACAGTGGGGAGAAAGCCTATGAATGCCTGGCGTGTGGACAGACCTTCACTCACAGTTCAGGTCTGCGTTCACATGTAAAGACTCACACTGGGGAGAGACCCTATAAATGCCTGGAATGTGGAAAGAGCTTCACTGAGAGCGGCCATCTACATAGTCATCAAAGGACTCACACTGGGGAGAGACCCTATACCTGCCTGGAGTGTGGAAAGAGTTTCACTCAGAGAGGAAGTCTACATAAACATCAAAGGACTCACACTGGAGAGAAACCCTATTCGTGCCTGGAGTGTGGGCAGAGCTTCCCCAGTAGTTCAGTTCTACTTTCACATCAAAGGACTCACACTGAGCAGAAACCTTACAAATGCTTGGATTTTGGAAAAGAGTTCACTGATTAAGAATGAACTTGTAAAAAGGTGAATAGATAATATAGAAACACTTTAAGAGTGTGTCACCAATATGCGGATGACACCCAGCTCGTTCTGGGGATGGAGGGCAGGCCTGAAACCGTAACCGATAATTTCCATCAGTGCCTTGAGGCCGTCACTGGATGTTTATATTGTGTGTGAGGTGAATGGTATAAAACCCGGGTGTTGGTGATGGGTTGTATTCTTGGCTTTGAATGTTTTGGAGCCTGTGAATAAAGCCGTTGTATTTTGCAAAGCAGTCTGTGTGATTTACTACGGGAGTTCCAGTGGCCTCACAGGTCCTTCTCAAAATTAAACTTTCATATATTGCACACCAACTGAAATATTTCAGGTCTTTGTTTTGTACTGATGATTTTGGCAGACAGCTCCTGAAAATCCAAAAATACTGTCGCAAAAATTAGCATATTTGGTCGGATGGAATATGCTAATTTTTTGAGATGTATGCCAAAATCATCAGTATTAAAACCAAAAAAGACCTGAAATATTTCAGTTGGTGTGCAATGAATCGAAAATATATGAAAGTTTAATTTTTATGATTACATTATGGAAAATAATGAACTTTAGCACTATATGCTAATTTTTTGAGAAGGACCTGTACATGCCTGGAGTGTGGACAGAGCTTCAATCCGAGTGGAGACCTATGTAAACATCGAAGGACTCACACTGGGCAGAAACCCTATTAAGTGCCTGGAGTGTGGGTACAGCTTCACTGAGAGTGGAAGTCTACCGGTGACTTCCACTGACGGACTGGGGAGAAGCCCTATACATGCCTGGAGTGTTGAAAGAGTTTCACTCTGAGTGGAAATTACAATGATCTCAAAGGACTCACCCTGGAGAGAAACCCTGTTCATGCCTGGAGTGTGGTCAGAGCTTCCCTAGTAGTTCAGCTCTATGTTCACACTAACAAGTGTGAATAAGAAATCAATCAATCAATCTCGCTGTCCAGAGAGCAGCCTCCTTCCCTCCCTCTTCCTCTCCCCCCATGCGCCACTCCTCCCTTCCACCTACCCAAGCACTCACAATAAAAATATAATAATAATAATAATAATATGTAATCCACCTTCTACGTAGGAGACAGCACATAGCAAGCAATGGGAAGGTCCTGGAAGGGATATAGTTCATAATATGCAGGTCCTTTTCCTCTCACCGCATGCACACCCACCTCCCTTCCACCTACCTAAGCACTCTCAATAAAATAATAATAATAATATGTAATCCACCTTCTACGGAGGAGACGGCACATAGCAAGCAATGGGAAGGTCCTGGAAGGGATATAGTTCATAATATGCAGGTCCTTTTCCTCTCACCGCATGCACACCCACCTCCCTTCCACCCACCTCAGCACTCAAAGTATTTATTTGTTTATCTATTTACCCTATTTATATCCCGCCTTTCTCAAGGCAGCTTCCAATTGCGTTTGGCGGGGATGAGAGACAGGGCCTTATTGGCTGGGCCCCCCTGTATGGAACGCACTCCCAAATGAGATAAGATCGACACCATCCCTCCTGGCTTTGAGAAAAATAATTAGAATTGTGGTTCTGGGACCAGGCTTTTGGGCAGCAGGCGTAATTTGCACCTGAGTGGGCATTGACTGGAATGGCGTTGTGGCAGGTAACATTCATGGTTTTAACTAATATATTCATTTTAACTAATGATTATGTAATTGTTTTAATGTTTATGTATGCAATTGCGATTATATTATTGTAATTGTGATGTAGCGGCCTTGTTCCGTGAGTAATGTAAGCCGTCCTGAGTCCCCCTTTGAGGGTGGAGAAGAGACGGGTGGGGTACCAAGGCCAGAAATACATACATACATACATACATACATAGGCTGCCATTCCCATGTAAGTCAGGCTCAATCGGCCTTGGAATGTGAGGAGGGGGCCGCATGATTCCAGCACGGCACCAACAGGAAGGAGGTTGCACGCACATCACGAGCTCAGACACAGAGTCAAAGCCAAACCGTTTACTTACGAAGGAAAGAGCTCGCAGGGTGTCCGTCTCATACAGGAAGGTCATCCTTGGTTACATTCAAAGCAATGCACGGGAATTTGCAAGCACGGAGTCCAGGTGGCCTTCCATTTTCAGAAGGAGCTGGGTGTCGTCAGGCCCGGATCAGGCCCTTTCGGCGCCCTAGGGCAAAGGCCATCTGCCGCAGCCCCCGGCTCCGCCCCACTCCCGCACCTCCTCGCCGGCGTGAGGAGGAGGAAGGAAAGCCCCACCCCTGGCTCCGGCCCGGCCCCAGTTCCGCCCCGCCTCCTCGTCGGCGCGAGGAAGAGGAGGAAAGCCCCACCCCCGGCTCCGCCCCTGACTCTGCCCCGCCCCGCCTCCACGCTGGAGTGAGGAGGGGGAGGATGGAAAGCCCCACCCCCGGGGCCTCCCCACGGCTCCTCCCTCCCCTCCTAAAGCCACCATGCCAGCGAAGAGGCGGGGGTGTAGTCAGGGGCGGGGCGGAGCCACGGGCGGGGGCAGAGCCTTTGGAGCCGAGAAGAGCAAGGAAACGGGGCGGGGGGGGGCGGCCGCGCGGATGCGCACTTTTTTTGATTTTTTTCGAATTTTTTCCTTTTGGGGGGGCGAACCTTATTCCCCCCATGGGTGCCACCCAAGGCCATGGCCTAGGGTGGCCTTATGGGTAATCCGGGCCTGGGTGTCGGCAGCGTACTGATAGCAGTCCAGCCCAAAACTTCGAAGCAGCCGAGCAAGTGGTTGTGTATAGATGTTAAATAATAGAAGGGAGAGGGCGGCCCCTTGAGGCACCCCACAAGTGAGGGAGGGTCTCTCGGAGACCGGGCCTCCCCTGTCCACTCGCTGACCTTGGTTGTGGAGAAAGGAGAACAGCCAGTCCAAGGCTGTCCCGACACCCACAACGGCAAGGCGGTGGGCCAACAGATTGTGATCGGACATATCAAAGGCTGCTTTGAGATCCAATAACACAAGCAGCGCCGAACCGTCCTTGTCAGCACGGCACCACCAGGAAGGAGGTCTCCTCAGGAAGGTGTGCGAGTTTGCGTACACAGGGTTCCCTCACGTATGGCGGGGGTGAGGGTCCAGGGCACGCCTGGGCTAATTTGGGCCTTTCGGGTGTTTTGGACTTCAACTCCCACAACTCTTCACAGCCTCAGGCCCCTTCCAAAGTCCAAAACACCTGAGAGGCCCAAGTTGGCCCAGGCCTGAAAGGAAAGGGCCTGAGGCTGTGAGGAATCGTGGGAGTTGAAGTCCCAAAACACCTGAGAGGCCCAAGTTGGCCCAGGCCTGAAAGGAAAGGGCCTGAGGCAGTGAGGAATCGTGGGAGTTGAA
>JARBWK010000007.1:152542711-152609845 GCA_030556195.1 Anolis apletophallus | reverse complement strand
AGACAACAGAATAGGAAGGACAAGAGACCTCTTCCAGAAAATTATTTATTTATTTATTCGTACTTGTTTACCGCCCTGTAGCCGCCCCAAAGGCTCGGGGCGGCTAACAGCATACTATAAAACAATCATGCACAACAAAAATTAAAACCACAATTAAAACATATCAAAAAAGCATAGTAAGCCACATATTAAACACAGTATGGCACAGGATAAAAACAATTGAGTGCAGGTGGCAACATGCAACAGGGATTGCAGCTCATCCAGCTCTGAAAGCCTGCTGGAATAGCAGGGTCTTACATCCTTTCCGGAATCGGAGAATGTCCTGCATAGCGCGACGCCGGGCGCGGGCAACGAAGATTCCAAAGTGTTGGAGCCACTATTGAAAAGGCCGTCGACGGGTTGCTCAGCGATAAAGTTTTAGGGGAGGAATGACCAAGAGTTTCTGTTCCTCCAGAGCGCAACGATTTGGTGGGATAGTACGGCATGAGGCGGTCCCGCAGGTACACTGGCCCCAGACCATGTAAGGCCTTAAAAGTCAGAACTAACACTTTGGAGGTGATCCGGCATTCCACCGGTAGCCAATGCATATCGCACAAGATGGGCGTGATGTGAGCGCTCACCGCTCTCCCCGTAAGGAGCCGAGCTGCAGCGTTCTGCACCAGCTTGAGTTTCCGGATCACCGACAGAGGAAGGCCAATGTACAGAGCGTTACAGTAGTCTAGCCTTGAGATGACCGTGGCTTGTATCACTAAGGCTAGGTCGCAATGGGACAAATAGGGGCCAGCTTCCTTGCCTGGCGAAGATGGAAAAAATGCCACTCTGCTGACGGTGGAGACATGGGCCTCCATCGACAACAGAGGGTTCAGGGCTTGCCCAGAGGCTCTTAACAGAAGACGACGGACGTAAGATCACGCCGTCCAGGGTCGGAAGCTGAACATCCCTACCGCCCGGCGACCAAGCCAAAGGATCTCCGTCTTAGCCAGATTCACCTCCAACCTACTGGCTCGCAGCCATCCAGTAACGGCTTCAAGGCAACGATGGAAATTATCGGGTACAGATTCGGCCCGGCCATCCATCCTCAGAATGAGCTGGGTGTTGCAACCTAGACCTGGAGGATCCTCAGTAAACCACCACGAAGCAGCCGTGATTAAATGCTTTATTTAGAATAAGTAGAAAAAGAAAGAGAAGTGAATATAGTCCACTGATGCTCCCGGCATCAAGGTATTGCTGTGCAATAGTTTAAAAAGAGTTCAAGATCCAATAAATGCAGAAATAGTCTTGAAACCCCACTGGGCTAAAATCCTGGATAAGTCCCTGGCAAAACGATGGCTTGGCTGAATACTTGAGTACCGTGACGTGGAGGCTCCGAGGCCTGGTCCTGGACTTGAGTTCCGTGGAGCTTGGCAAGGGAAGCTGAACGTTGGCGCGACATCCCGAGCGCCAACGGGAACCAACTTAAATAGGTCTCTCAATGTTTTGGCCTCGGAGGCGTTGACTTTGGCAACTCTTTCTCAGGTACAGTTTGTGGGCCTGACTTTCCCAAGCCTCCCGAGGAAGGCAAATATGTCAGCTTATTAGCGGCTGTACCTGGAGAAAGGGGGGATAACGAGGCTTTGCCTTCCCGGCGCTTCTTATCAGGCTGAGAAGAAAGAAGGCTGCGTCTGGCCTTGACCGCTGGTTGACCTGGAGGCCTCTGCAAAGATTCTCTCTCAGACCTGGCTGGTGCCTTGGATTTAACATGGCTTCTATCTGACTGGGCTATGGAGTCAGGCTGGGACATGACGTGGAAACTCAAGCTGGTGCAGAATGATGCTGCTCGCTTGCTGGTGGGAGCACCAGTGAGGGAGCACATCACCCCCATCCTTCGGCAACTGCACTGGCTTCCTATAGAGTACCGAATTGCATTCAAGGTGTTGGTTTTAACCTTTAAGGCCTTACACCAGTGTTTCTCAACCTGGGGGTCGGGACCCCTCGGGGGGTCGTGAGGGGGTGTCAGAGGGGTCGCCAATTACTATCAGAAAGCATAGTATTTTTGTTCATGGTGGTTCTGTGTGGGAAGTTTGACCCAATTCTATCATTGGTGGGGTTCAGAGTGCTCTTTGTGTGTTAACTATAAATCCCAGAAACTGTAACTCCCAAATGTCAAGGTCTATTTTCCCCAAATTCCACCAGTGTTCACATTTGGGCATATTTAATATTCGTGCCAAGTTTGGTCCAGATCCATCATTGTTTGAGTCCACAGCGCTCTCTGTAAATAGGTGAAATACAACTCCAAAAACTCAAGTTCAGTGCCCACTAAACCCTTCCAATATTTTCTGTTGGTCATGTGTGCCAAGATTGCTTCAATTCCCCCATTGGTGGAGTTCAGAATGCTCTCTGATTGTAGATGAACTATAACTCCCAGCAACCACAACTCCCAAATGACAATATCAACCCCCCCCCCCCTCACCAGTATTTAAATTTGGGTGTATCGGGTATTTGTGCCAAATTTGGTCCAGAATATACATCCTGCATATCAGATATTTACATTACGATTCATAACAGTAGCAAAATTACAGTTATGAAGTAGCAACAAAAATAATTTTATGGTTGGGGGTCACCACCACATGAGAAACTATATTAGGAGTCGCGGCATTCGGAAGGTTGAGAAACACTGCCTTACACCGTCTAGGGCCTGTGTACCTGAGGGACCGCCTTACCCTGTATGTTCCCCCGGTGTGGTGGAACTCCCTTCCAGACGGCACTCGAGCGATTCCAGAGCTTGCCCCGTTCCGAAGGGCTTGTAAAACTGCCCTCTTCAGACTGGCTTTTAATTAAATTGGTCTGTACCGGGATGTCCTATGCCTTGAGTTAGAAAACCGAAACTCCTCTGACTTTTAGTGTACATGTTTTGCTTTTTTACTTTTATGTTTTATTGCATTGTATGGTTGGCTGCTTGTTGTGTGCAGCATGTTTTTATTGTATGTTGTAATCCACCCCGAGCCTGCAGGGAGGAGCGGAATATAAGTTCGAATAATAAATAAATAAATAACTCCGGGTGTCATCAGCGTACTGATGGCACCCAAGCCCGAAGCTGCGCACCAGCTGGGCAAGTGGTCGCATGTAGATGTTAAATAACAGGGGAGAGGATTGCCCCCTGAGGGACCCCGCCATAAAGCGGGGAGCCCTCAGAGACAACCTCACCCCTCCTCACTCGCAGCCGGTTCCGGAGGAAGGAGGACACCCAATTAAGGGCAGTCCCCCTAACCCCGGCCCCAGCAAGGCGGTGGGTTAATAGATCGTAATTGACAGTGTCAAACACTGCTGTGAGGTCCAATAGCACAAGCAGCGCTGCCCCGCTTTGAACCAGCTGGCAGCACAATTCAACTGAGATGGAGACCGTCCCATGCCCAGAATGAAAGCCGGACTGGAATGGGGTCTAACCAGGTTGCGTCATCTAGGAACGACTGCAACTGCTCCATTGCTGCCCTCTCAACTACCTTGCCCAGAAACGACAAGTTCGAGACCGGGCGGTAGTTGGAAGGGACCGTTGGATCTAATCCCGGCTTCTTCAGCAATGGAGAGACCACCGCCTCTTTTAAACCCTCTGGAAATACTCCTTGCTCCAGGGAAGTATTGATTATATTCAACAGAGGGTCTTGCAACCTCTCCAGGCTGGCTTACACCAGCCAGGAGGGGCACGGATCGAGGGGACAGGTGGTCGGATGGGTTGCAGCAACAATCCTATCGACAGCCTCTGCGTCCAGTGGTGTAAGCCGGTCGAAGGTGGGCCCGGCAAGAGGCCACGGAGTCTCAAATTCACTAACTGTATCAACCGTGGCCGGAAGGTCCCGGCGGAGGGTCGTAATCTTGTCTGCAAAGAAACTCTGAATTAGAAACATCGGAGGAAATTTCAGGCAAAAATGGGCATGGTCAAAAACAAAGATGGCAGGGACCAAAAGAAAAGCTGAAGAGATCAAGAGAAGGTGGCAAGACTATACAGAAGATCTGTTTGGGAAGGGTAATAGTATCGAGGATTGCTCTGACGGTGTGGTGAGTGAATTAGAACCAGACATCCTGAGGAGTGAGGTCGAATGGCCCTTAAGAAGCATTGCTAACAACAAGGCAGCAGGAGATGACGGGATCCCAGGCGAACTGTTCAAAATCTTGAAAGAGGGTGCTGCCAAGGTGATGCATGCGTATGCCAGCAAATATGGAAAACACAAGAATGGCCACTGGGTTGGAATCATATTATTATATGATATGTATTGAAAATGTTACATGCTGTTGGCTTAATCTCTATTTTGCTACTTAAACTGAATTAAACTGAATTACAGCGTCACGAAAAGGAAAACCAAGGAGGCAAGATGGTTGTCTGCTGAGACACTGGACGTAGCCCAAGAAAGAAGGAAAGCAAAAGGAAGCAGAGATAGGGGGAGATAGGCCCCATTGAATGCACAATCCCACAGGTTGGCCAGAAGAGATAAGGAACTATGTTTAAGAAGCCATGCATGGAAGTGGAAGAAGACAACAGAATAGGAAGGACAAGAGACCTCTTTCGGAAAATTAGAAACATCAGAGGTAAATTTCAGGCAAAAATGGGCATGGAAGAAGGAAGTGCAAAAGCTGGGTTGCAGTTAAACATTTAAAAAACTAAGATTATGGTAACCGGACTGATTGATAACTGGCAAATAGAGGGAAAAACGTGGAGGCAGCGACAGGGTTTGCATTTCTAGGCGCAAAGATGAGTGGAGACACAGACTGCGGCCAGGAAATCAGAAGACGCTTACTTCTTGGGAAGAGAGCGATTACTAATCTCGATAAAATAGTGAAGAGTACAGACATGGCGCTGGCAATGACGATCCACATAGTTAAAGTAGTGGTATTCCCTGTAGTCACCTATGCATGTGTTGCACCATAAGGAAGGCTGAGTGAAGGAAGAGAGACGCTTGTGGTCTGTGGTGCTGGAGGAAATCCTGAGAGTGCATTGGACCGCGAGAAGATCCAATCAGTCCATCCTCCAGGAAAGAAAGCCCGACTGTCCATTGGAGGGAAGGATATCAGGGGCAAAGGGGAAGTACTCTGGCCACATCACGAGAAGCCAGGAAAGCTTGGAGAAGACAGTGGTGCTGGGGAAAAGGGAAGGAAAAAGGAAGAGGGGCCAACCAAGGGCAAGGTGGGTGGGTGGTCTCCTTGAAGGGACTGGCTTGACTCTGAAGGAGACCCTGGGGGAGGTGACCGCCGACGGGGAACAGCTCTGTGTTGCACTTCAGACAGAAGTATCCCCCTAGTTCACACACATGAGACAGTCTCTGAAATAATAGTCTTTTATTGAAACAAGTATAGTGTCCAACAAAAGGGTAGAAGAAGGCAGACCGTAAAATATCTCCAAGGTAAGCACACAGTCCATGAATTCCAGGATCCAAAAGGACAAAGGTTGAAAGCTTGATACTAAATCCTAAGACAGTTCAATGGAGCAAAAGTACCAACTATGAAACAAGGCCCAGGCAAAAAACACGAGCAAGGAAATCTTGACGTGATCTTTTCTAAACGAAGCCTGGAAACTGAAGCTAGGATCTTTCTTACAATCTTAAGTACAGAAAAGCTAGTTTCACCTTGTATCTCCTGAGCGGAGCCTGCAGCTGCGGCGAAGGTCACGGGAAGCCCGTCTAGAATGTTTGCCCTGCGATCAAACGTCATCTCTTGATCATTAACATTCTCAGTTGCAGCACTATCTCCTTCAAGGCCTTCTGCACCCTTGACGGAGGAATTCGCGTCTAACAGGGCTCCGGGAATCAAACTGATCTCAGGAGCAAAAACCTCATCTGAAGGTTCCCTTTGCATATCGGCATTCTCAATGGCAATCCCATCATCCCCATCCCCATCATGCACAATCCCATCATCCCCATCATGCACATGAACACCAGGCTGAAACACCACACTTTGACCTGGTCTGGTCCATGAGGTCACCAAGAGTCGGAAGCGACTGAACGAATAAACAACATGGTGTCACGAAAGGGTGCATGTCTAAAAAGTGACATCAACATGAACGGTTTTGCAAGCACTGTCTTAGAGTGTCTCTTTGGGATCAATGACCAGAGTTTGCTCCAATGTGAATTCTATGTCTATGTAGATTTCAAGTCTCAGAAAAACTCTTTCCACATGCCATGTGTCAGGGATACTTTGATGGTGCTTTTCCTACATGGCCGGGGGTTATGATGATGATGAGGATATTTAGTTATGTCCTGCTTTTTCTCTCCATTCAGACACTCAAAGCGGCTGACAAATTAAACGCATTGCAATTCAACTTCAAACATACGAATATTAAAACAGTGTAAAATAAATATTTTTTAAAAATGGTTAAATTGATAAAAGCATATGAAGCTTATAAAATCATCGCAGGATTGGATTACATGTCCCATGTTGTCTCTTCCAACTCTATTGTTCTATGATGCTATGACTATGCGATGTCTACATATGGTTTCTACCCAGAGCGAGTTCTTTGACATTTATGTAGAGTTGAATTACAAGCGAAGCTCTGCCCACATTCCAGGCATGAAAAGGAGTTTCTCTCCAGATTTATGTAGATTTGAACTATGAGTGAAGGTCAATCCACTACACAGGCAACTTTGGGTTTCTCCCCAGTGTGAGTCCTTAGATGTAAACGTAGACTGATACTATGAGTGAAGGCCTTTCCACATTCCAGGCATTTGTAGGGTTTCTCCCCAGTGTGAGTCCTTTGATGAGAACGTAGAACTGAACTGTGAGTGAAGCTCTGTCCACACTCCAGGCATTTATAGGGTTTCTCCCCAGTGTGAATTCTTTGATGTGAACGTAGACTTGAACTCTGAGTGAAGCTCTGTTCACATTCCAGGCATGTATAGGGTTTCTCTCCAGTGTGAGTCCTTTGATGTAAACGTAGACCTGAATGACGAGTGAAGCTCTTTCCACATTCCAGGCATGTATAGGGTTTCTCCCCAGTGTGAGTCCTTTGATGTGAACGTAGACCTGAACTATGACTGAAGCTCTGTCCACATTTCAGGCATGTATAGGGTTTCTCCCCAGTGTGAGTACTTAGATGTAAACGTAGACTGATACTATGACTGAAGCTCTGTCCACATTCCAGGCATTTATAGGGTTTCTCCCCAGTGTGAGTCCTTTGATGTGAACGTAGAACTGAACTATGACTGAAGCTCTGTCCACATTCCAGGCATTTATAGGGTTTCTCCCCAGTGTGAATCCTTTGATGCCTACGTAGAGCTCCACTTTGAGCAAAGCTCTGTCCACACATCAGGCATTTATAGGGTTTCTCCCCAGTGTGAGTCCTTTGATGTGAACGTAGACCTGAACTATGACTGAAGCTCTTTTCACATTCCAGGCATTTATAGGGTTTCTCCCCAGTGTGAATCCTTTGATGCCTACGTAGACCTGAACTATGAGTGAAGCTCTGTCCACATTCCAGGCATTTAAAGGGTTTCTCCCCAGTGTGAGTCCTTTGATGTGAACGTAGACCTGAACTCTGAGTGAAGTTCTTTCCACACTCCAGGCATGTATATGGTATTTCTCCAGTGTGAGTCTTTTGATGTGAATCTAGACCGGAACTATGAGTGAAGCTCTGTCCACATTCCAGGCATTTATAGGGTTTCTCCCCGGTGTGAGTCCTTTGATGCCTACGTAGACCTGAACTCTGAGTGAAGCTCTGTCCACATTCCAGGCATGTATAGGGTTTCTCTCCAGTGTGAGTCCTTTGATGTGAACGTAGACCTGAACTCTGAGTGAAGCTCTGTCCACATTCCAGGCATTTATAGGGTTTCTCTCCAGTGTGAGTCCTTTGATGTGAACGTAGACCTGAACTCTGAGTGAAGCTCTGTCCACATTCCAGGCATTTATAGGGTTTCTCTCCAGTGTGAGTCCTTTGATGTGAACGTAGACCTGAACTCTGAGTGAAGCTCTGTCCACATTCCAGGCATTTATAGGGTTTCTCTCCAGTGTGAGTCCTTTGATGTGAACGTAGACCTGAACTCTGAGTGAAGCTCTTTCCACACTCCAGGCATGTAAATGGTATTTCTCTAGTGTGAGTCTTTTGATGTGAACGTAGATCTGAACTATGAGGGAAGCTCCGTCCACATTCCAGGCATTTATAGGGTTTATCTCCAGTGTGAGTTCTTTGATGTGAACGTAGACTTGAACTCTGAGTGAAGCTCTGCCCACACTCCGGGCATTTATAGGGTTTCTCCCCAGTGTGAGTCCTTTGATGTGAACGTAGACTTGAACTCTGGGTGAAGCTCTGTCCACATTCCAGGCATTTATAGGGTTTCTCTCCAGTGTGAGTCCTTTGATGTAAACGTAGAACTGTATGACGAGTGAAACTCTGCCCACACTCCAGGCATTTATAGGGTTTTTCTCCCGTGTGAGTCCTTAGATGGGAACGTAGACCTGAACTATGAGCAAAGCTCTGCCCACATTCCAGGCATATAAAGGGTTTCTCCCCAGTGTGAGTCTTTTGATGAGAACGTAGACCTGAACTATGAGCAAAAGTCTGTCCACATTCCAGGCATGTATAGGGTTTCTCTCCAGTGTGAGTCCTTTGATGTGAACGTAGACCTGTATGACGAGTGAAACTCCGCTCACACTCCAGGCATTTATAGGGTTTTTCTCCCGTGTGAGTCCTTAGATGGGAACGTAGACCTGAACAATGAGCAAAGCTCTGCCCGCATTCCAGACATATATAGGGTTTCTCCCCAGTGTGAGTCTTTTGATGTGAACGTAGACCTGAACTATGAGCGAAAGTCTGCCCACATTCCAGGCATTTATAGGGTTTCTCTCCAGTGTGAGTCCTTTGATGGGAACAAAGTCCTGACCTATGAGTGAAGCTCTTTCCACATTCCAGGCATATATAAGGTTTCTCCCCAATGTGAGTCCTTTGATGGGAACCTAGATTTGAACTATTTGTGTAGCTGTTCCCACACTCCAAGCATTCATAGGGTTTCTCCTCAGTGTGAGTCTTTTCATGTTGCTGGAGACAATCCCTCCTAGTGAAAATCCTTCCACCATCCAGGCATTTAGATCCTTTCTCCTCCATGTCAACAATGATATGGGTGTTTAATTTTAATAAAGAGACTTGAATTTTCTTTTTTCCTTTGTTATCTGTAAGTGAAGTCAAGAATTCAGCAAGATCATCCCCTCGAGAGGGTTTCTTCTCCATGTATTGTTGGTTTCCTTACTGCATCCAAGAGGTCCCTCCAAAGAGTCCTCGTTTCCCTGGTGAAGAAAGAAGCAAAAGATCAAAAGAAAAAGCCAGAGACCTTCTTTACCTCCAGGATTTCCGCCTTTCCCTTCACGAAGCATGTTGAAAATGGAAATACCAAGAAATGCAGACACTGGGGAATCCTGCAGCTGACCAAGACCCTGCCTCTCCACCCACCTAATTCAAAGCCACGTCGAGGCTAGTTTGAGACATGCACATAATGAGGAGTCTCGGCTGGAGGAAGTCCCCTTGGGGTGAGTCATTCCCTTGGCTCAGCCCCAGGATGGCATGCAAAGACAAGCACAGCTCTGTATGGATCTGTTCCTTCAAACTGTGGAGAACTGACCATCCCCACTCTCTATTGACCACTGTGGCAGGGCCGGCTATCCTACCTCTACCACTATTAACTCCGTGGTTTTAATTTTTTTTTGCTGCCACCACTTCTGAGGTTATGTGAATTTCCACTAGGCTGTAGCTTTGAATTCCTAAGAGGCTTGACTCTTTAAAATAACGGCAGAACAAGGCTTGAGTTCAAAGAACTGTAAAGAGTTCATTTAGAAACCAAGTTATAACCAACGCAATAAATCCCAACCTGGAAGAATGGGCATCTACTCTGAGCAATGCTCCATCAAAGCCACCTCAACAACGCCCACCAAAGCATATGTATTTTATTTTATTTATTTATTCAATTTTGTATACCACTCCAGCAGTCTCGGGGCGGTTTACATACAGTCGGATTAAAATACACGTAAAATACAAATAAAATGCACATAAAAATACATAAAATACAGATAAAACATTTGGTCAGTTTAAGGGCATGGTCAGAGAGTCCGTGAGGTGGCAGATGGCAGAATATAGAATAATCTACTCTATATATATTTAGAATAAATATATTATATTATATTAAAAAGCTAATGTATTATGATATTAGGATAAAAAGGTCGTAAGAATTATGTTTTGCTAGAATAGTCCGTTGCTCAATTATACAGTGGACTTTGCCAAGGTTTGATCAGTGATCTAATGGCTTCAGTACTAGAGATCACTGCCGAAACTGACCACAGGTTCCCAGGAGAGTTTCAAGGGAGACAGCGAGGCTGAAGGAAAAGATACTTTTGTGCCAAAAGGGGCATTGTTAAAGAACATGTTCCCTGCCAAGAAGTCATTTTGACATTTGTGGTTAGTTGCTAGGAGATAGCATGATTGACAGGTGCAGCTTATACAAGTTGCCCCAGAAGGGTCAGAAGTTTACTAAATCCAAAATGGTGGATCTAGGGGAAAGGTGAAAGGAGTGACGTGTTAGTGAGGAGGACTCAAGATAGAGGAGGAACACTAGGAGGAGAAATGGGCGTACCTAGGCGTGTCTAGGGGCAAGCCAATGGGCGTGATTTATCTCCTTAGAACGAATATAAGGAGCTGTTTTCTGAGCCGAAGCCAGGTTCTACGGCTGGCTTCCCCAGATTTAACATCATCTCTGCGCGCCGTAACCTCACTTATTACTTAATTAATTTAATAAAGGAACTTATTTTAAATTTAAGGAAAAGGACTCTGTCTCTTCTCTGGTTTCAAGAGGGATTACTACATATCCCAGTGTGCTGCTACTACATCCGGAGGATTTAGTTAAAGGCAAGCTTAAACAGAGTTGTTTTATATGCCCTCCGGAAGGGAACTAGCTCCGCGATGTCGCAAACATCATTCGGCAGTGTATTCCACAATGCCGGAGCCACCGCGGAGAAGGCGCGTTGTCTAATCATAGAGAGGTGGCAGGAGCGGACTGATGGAACTGTCAGGAGGTTTCGCTCTTCTGAGCGTAGTGATCTCAGGGGAACGTACGGGGTGAGACGGTCCCTCAGGTACACTGGCCCTAAACCATGCAAGGCCTTGAACGTCAAAACCAGCACCTTGAAAACAATTCGGTACTCAATTGGCAGCCAGTGCAACTGCTGCAAGATGGGAGTAATGTGCTCTCTTACCGGTGCTCCCACCAGTAATCGAGCGGCAGCATTTTGCACCAGCTTGAGTTTCCGGATTGTTGACAGGGGAAGGCCAATGTAGAGGGCGTTACAATAATCCAGCCTCGAGATGACCGCCGCCTGGATTACTGTGGCCCGGTCGTCCCTGGATAGGTAAGGAGCCAGCCACCTAGCCTGTCGCAGGTGAAAAATGCTATTCTGCTGACCGTGAACACCTGAGTCTCCATGGACAGCAGTGGGTCCAACTGGACCCCCCAGACTTTTTACCAAGGATGATGGGCTTAGTTGTCCACCATCCAGGGTAGGCAAGTGGCACTCACTCATATCAGGGCGACCCAACCACAGGATCTCCGCCTTTGATGGATTCACCTTCAACCGAATGGAACGCAGCCATCCAGTCACGGCTTCAAGGCATTGATGGAAACAATTGGGTACGGTGTCTGGCCTGCAAAACAGCATGACAAGGGGAAAGCCCATCCGCCCGTCTTCCCCCGTGAATTCAATAAAAACATGGGCCTATACATCTGGCCTCCCAACAGGAAACCCTAAGAAAACAGAAGGCTGTGGGGAATAAGTGTTCCCTGTTCCCGATCGAGCGCACTCTAAAACTCATTTCAAAGCCTCTTCCGGGGCCATGAATCGTCTCCTTGGAGGTTTGCGACCTCCAACATTGCCTCTGCAAAGAACCTCCCAAGGGAGCTGTTTCGAGTAGTCAGAGGACTTTGATGCCCTGCGCAACCAGGGATCCCTGACCAATCAGCAGCCCACTGCAACGGGTTCGCTAGGTTCTTTGCCAATAAAGTCGCTGGGATCCGTGCCGATTTAGACACCAGTGTTGATGCCGTCTCTGTGGATGTAACGGAAGCACCTGTTTGTCCCTGTTTAATCAATTCCTTTCAACTTGTGCTGCTCAAGGACGTGGACAAGACCTTGGGAGAGGTGAAGGCAACCCACCCCCTGGTCTCTGGACCCTTGCCCCGCCCTGGCTAATTAAATAGGCCGGGGAGGCCGGGGACTGGCAGAGTGGGTGAAGGTGCTGGTTCATGCCTCCTTGACCCAGGGCATAATGCCTTCTAGTTTCAAGGAGGTTGTGTGTAGTAAGACCTTTATTAAAGGAATCAGCACTAGTGAACCCCACTCACTTGGACAACTACTGGTCAGTATCACATCTCCCCTTTCTTGGCAAGGTGCCTGTCATCAGTAATGGGCTGAATGGGGGCCAACAAGTTGAAATTAAATCCAGACAAGACAGAGGAACTCCTGGTCAGCTGAAAGGCAGATCAGGGTGCACTGTTACCGCCTGTGTTGGACGGGGTCACGCTCCCTTATATTCACAAATGGATTACCCTTCTCCAGTCTGAGTCTCCAAAGGGTTAAATGAGAGACTATCGCTCTCCACTTTGTTAATGTGAGCACCTGTGACTCACCTTTGTGGTATACTATATATTGACTCATTTCTCAAGTAATAGTTACCTGCGCCCTCTAGTATGCTGGTCAGAACCTTACTTTGATTTATGTATGGTATGTATCTATGCAAGTCTTACTACTCTGCTACTTTTGTTCTTGAGAGTTACTTAGATTTTTATAATGAACAACTCATTTGCATATATTATATATTTAGATCTACTGTGGGCGCCTCTGATACGACGGACGAGTCTTGAGAAAGCAAATGCGAAACGGGGTGGCCATACAACAGTTGCCCATCGAACCAATATCCCGGATTTGTGTGGGTGTCTCGATCACCTCTATACAACCACCTTACTCTACCGGTTGCCGTGAGTTGCATCTACTGTTCACGGAGGACTTTTTCATCCCATGGTGTGGATATAATTTCCCCTACAGAGAACACTTTTATTCAAATATGCCAAAGATACGGCTTGATTGACTGTTGTTATATGTGAGACGCCGAAAGTACGGCTTAATGGACTGTGAATATAAGAGACTTTATTATCTTTATGAACTGTGGAATGGTGTTTTCTGTTTGGAAAGATCATTCTGTTTGTCTTCCATGCACCGGTATATGATGTAAATTTGATAATAATATCTTATTAGGATGTGTAGTATATGATTTATTTGAAATAAGTATTGAGATATAAGAATGTTTGTTATGAGAGCAAATTATTAGCTCATTTGATTTGGGTTTATACTAATAATAGATTAAGCAACCAGACTGCTCTCTTTGTTTTTGCTTTGTATTTGAACTGGTAGTTTCCCTGTTACGTTAGCATGGAACTGAGACAGCCATGGTCGCCTCTGTGGATGATGTACGCAGAGAGCTCGACGGGGAGTGTGGCCCTGTTGGTTCTCCTGGACCTCTCAGAGGCCTTCGATACCGTAGACCACGGTATCCTTCTGGGGTGCCTCGTGGGGATGGGTCTTGGAGGTACTGTTCTGAAGTGGTTCCAGTCCTTCCTGGAGGGTTGTACCCAGGTGTTGTTGGGGGACTCCTGCTTGGCCCAACAGCAATTGTCATGTGGGGTCCCGCAGGGCTCAGTATTGTCCCCCATGTTGTTTAACATCTACATGAAGCCGTTGGGTGAGATCATCAGGAGTTTTGGAGTCCGATGCCATCTGTACGCAGATGACGCCCAACTCTTCACTCATTTCCATCAAATGCTAAGGAGGCTGTCCAAGTCCTGGCCACTGTGATGGTCTGGATGAGGGCGAGCAAATTGAAGTTGAATCCAGACAAGACAGAGGTCCTCCTGGTCAGCCGCAAGGCCGAACAGGGTATAGGGTTACACAGGGCCGGACGTAGGTAATTTTAACTGGTAAGCGAACAGTATCTCTCCCCCCCCAAAAAAACAAATCACTCAAAATGTATATATATATAGAGAGAGAGAGAGAGAAAGAGAGAGAGAGAGATAGAAAAGGTGAATAAAGAAAAAATATTTTCTCTGTCACCCAACACTAGGACTAGGGGGCACTCCCTGAAGCTCCAAGGTAGGAAAGTTAGGACTAATAAAGGGAAATATTTCTTCACCCAGAGGGTCATTGGGTTATGGAACTCACTTCCAGAGGAGGTTGTGACAGCGGTCAGCCTGGACAGCTTCAAGGCAGGATTAGACAGATTCATGGATACCAAGGGAATCAGTAGTTACTGAAATGGACATCCAAGTGCCACCTCTGTGTTGATGGAGGCAGGCAGGATTTTCCCCGGCACTGGTTGTGGGGGTCGGGAGCAGGTGAGGGTTTTGCCCTCCTTTCTGCTAGAGATCCCTGTGTACAACTAGTGGGCCACTGTGTGACACAGAATGCTGGACTAGATGGGCTGAGGCCCGATTCAGCATGGCTCTTCTTATGTATGTAGAGAGAGGCAGAGACAAATTTTGCCCTCCAGGTAATTTGGACTTCCTACTGGCTGTTTGGAATTGTGGAATTTGAAGTCCCACAATTCCTTCCTTCCTACCCTTTTCCCTGCCCTCTTCCTATTCTCTTTGAGTGTGTGTGTCTATATCTATTGGCCCTAGTGGCATTGGATGCGGAGAAGGCCTTTGATAATTTAAAGTGGGAATTTTTCCAGGCCACATTCAGAGAACTTGATATGGGATTTAATTTTACAAATGCGATGGAAGCCATCGATACCCAACAAAAAGCAAATTCGGTAATCAACGGACAATTCTCAAAAGAAATAAAAATAGGGAAAGGAACAAGGTTGTCCACTCTCGCCACTCATCTTTATTACGACACTAGAAATTTTATTGAGAAGTATAAAGGAAGATGAAAAATTACCAGCATCAAAGGTTGGGAAACAAACATATAAATACAGGGCGCTTGAAGATGATTCAATCTTTATTATCAAAGAACCAAGGGAGAATATATTAAATTGGATCAGAAAAATAAAAGAATTTGGAAGCTTGGCTGGATTCAAACTTAATAAGAAAAAGACTGTGATCTTCACGAAGAAAACTTCTAAGAAGAATCAAGAATCTCTAAAAGAATCGACAGGGATGCAAATAGCATCAAAAGCGAAATACCTGAGCATACAGCTTACAGCCAAAAATTCACAACTATTAAATAACAAATTAAGGAGGAATTAAGAAAGTGGAATAACTTAAATATTTCCCTCATGGGAAGAACAGCGGTTGTAAAAATGAATGTATTGCCAAAATTATTATGTTTATTCCAAAATTTACCGATAATTAGGAATAACAAATTGTTCAATGAATGGAACAAGGAAATGCAAAAATTTGTTTGGAAAGGGGAAAAGCCGAGAATTAAATTCAAGAATTTGATAGATTCCAAAAATAGAGGAGGATTTGGACTACCGGATTTGAGAGTGTATTATGATTCATGTGGCAGATCATGGATATAGGACTGGATATTATTAAAAAGAGAAAAAGGTTTCGATTTGAGGATTGGATGGCACGCGTACCTGTGGTACGATCAATTGAAGAAAGAGAAAAAAATTAATAACCATTTCATCAGAGCCGCATTAATGAAAATATGGACCGAATATAAAGACAAATGATACCCAAAAACACCCTTGTGGGTGGATTTCCCCGATGGAAGTGAGGCAGAGGAGACTTCTCGGATGGTCAAAGTGGCCTACATATAGAGATGTTTTAGGAAAAGAAAAATGGGGAAAATCAACTGAAAACAAAAGAGGACACAAACCAGCACTTCAAATCCTTTACTTGGTTCCAGCATATTCAGCTTAAAGAATACGATAACAAGGATAAAGAAGCAGGTGTCAGTTGCACCCAAAGACAGTTACATAAACAAACTGTCTGGCTCCAACTGGCACCTGATAAGGGGCCACCTGGCTGGAGGAGGACTGGAAGATCAGAGCATTGGAATGTGTATTGCAGGTTGAAAGGGACAAACGGAGGGAGGAAGAAGGAGGGGGGAACTGAGGGGGGATTTTGAAGAGAGTTTGAGCGGGAACCCCTCAGTTCTGTCTTTGCTGGATGTGAGTTAGGAGTGAAGAAACTACATGTCTCTGGAAGAACCTGTGTGAGCGTGGTTTGTTCGAAGACCCTACCCAAAACGTACAGCAGGCTTCTTAGAAAAAGGCGAATTTGAGGAAAAAATGCTTTAAAAGGAAAAGAAAAATGTATCAAATATATACAACATCTTACTAGAATGGGCTACGGAAGAGGAAAGAGCAAAAGAGTGTATGACGAAATGGGCAAAAAATATTGGAAGATCAATCAAATTTGAGGAATAGGAACAAATATGGTGCAAAAAATTAAGTATACATACTCAACAGATTTGAAAGAAAATTGGCATAAGATGTTTTATAGGTGGTATACGACACCTCAAGAATTAGGACTAATGTATAAGAAAGCAAACAATAACTGTTGGAAATGTGAAAAGGAAGTCGGAACTTTTTACCATACATGGTGGACATGCCAAATGGGTCTCGAAGAGAAACGACAACACAGAAAGAACCGCAACTTGAAAACAACATCACCCAAGGAGACTTTCTGCTGTGCTTTCTGCAACCGAACTTGCCTATGAAAACAGAGTACTTCCTTCTGGGTATAACAGATGCAGATATTGAATTAGATCAAAATCAGGACATTTTATTTTCAGATCTAACCACGGCAGCGAGAATGGTAGATGCAAAAAAATGGAAACTAAAAGACTGGATGATAAAGATAAAAGACATAAAAAAATGGACAAATTGACATTTGCCTTAAAAGGCTCATATGGTAGACCCATAAAGATACACATCCATTTAAGCGAAGAACTAAAGAAGAGAGCAGGAAGAAAGAAAGGAGAAGGAAGAAGGGGAATAGTCAACAGAGGAAGAATTCGGAATATCTGAAACTAGCCCTTAAACACACTGAGAAGATGATTTGGAAGTCAACATCCCCCAACCCTACCCCACTACACCTAAGACCTAACCTGCACGTGTCCCAAAATACCCTACCTATAGCAATGTAGACTACCCAACTCCCAAACAGACCTTCAGACCATCCTTTCCCCAGAATTTAGATAGTAGAAACTTTTTATTAAATGCAAACTCTGATAACTCGCAATGAAAATTTATTTCAAAAAATAAAAAATAAAACTTGTGTGCCAACTGAACCTGTACCTTGAGAAGTCAGACTCGGCCACAGTGGTCCACGCTCTCGTTACATCCAGGATAGACTACTGCAACACACTCTACGTGGGGTTGCCTTTGAAGACTGCTCGGAAGCTTCAAAGATTCCAACGAGAGGCAGCCAGGTTAATAACTGGAGAGGCATACAGGGAGCATACAACTCCCATGTTGCGCCAGCTCCACTGGCTGCCAGTTTGCTACCGGGCACAATTCAAAGTGCTGGCTTTGGCCTATAAAGCCCTAAACGGCCCCGGCCCAATTCACCTGTCTGAATGCATCTCCCCCTAGGAACCACTGGGGAGATTAAGATCCTCCGGGAGGCCCTGCTCTCTGTCTCGCCATTATCACAGGCACGTTTGGTGGGGACAAGAGACAAGACCTCCTCTGTGATTGCCCCCGCCTATGGAACTCCCTTATTGGCAATATTAGATCAGCCCCCTCCCTCCTGTCCTTCAGAAGGATGGTGAAGACCTAGTTGTGGGACCAAGCCTTGCTCCAGGCAGGCAGGCAGGACCCATGGGTGGATGAGCAGGCGACTATCACCCAGGACTCTCTTCCATCAGCCCCCAAACAAGGGGTTTTTAAGCAACTTTCAATGTAGATATAAGTGATTTTAATGTTTGTCTATATTTATGGTTTTATGTTTCGAAACTGATGGTTTGCCGTATATATGCTGTGCTCCACCATGAGTCCCCTACGGGGTGTGAAAGACGGAATATAAATGCTTTTTTAAAATGGCTGCCGGTCTGCTTTCGGGCTAAATATGAAGTGCTGGTCACCACCTACAAGCTATTAGGCCCAAGCTCTTGGACAACCCGCATTCCTGTTTATAAACCTCCTTCTCAGAGTCTGCAATCAGCAGGGGGGTCCTGCTCTCGGTCCCACCCCCCTCTCAAGTGCGGTTGGTAGGAGCAAGAGAGGGGCCCTTCTCTGTGGCCGCCCCTTCCCTCTGGACCTCCCTCTGCAAAGAAATTAGAGCAGCCCCCCCCCCCCAACTCCTCTCCTTCAAGAAAGAACAGGCCAATGGAGACTCCACCTCAGACATCGGAAGAACGGCAAGGCCAAGAACAAGACACGAGAGTCAAGGCAGAGATCCACCCAGAGGAAAAGCCTTTGTGCCAGACATCAAGTGAACCAGGACCGCAGAGGGAAGCTGAGGAAGAAACATAACCTACAAACTATCTGCAGACCCACCAAGAAAATCCAACCAATGCTACGCTCAGCAAAAGCATGGTTACCCTCCTTTATTTATTTACTAGCTTGGGGACCCGGCCCTGCCCCGGTCATTTGAGAAGTGCAGCAGGATGTAGAGTGGGTCATGGGGGCTCTGTGTGCCAAGTTTAGTCTTGATCCATCATTATTGGGAGTTGCAGTGGTATCATGAAATTACTGAAGGTAGTGCAAGTCCCATCATCTCTGTGTGTCCCGTCCCCCCCAAAGTGTAGTAGGATGTAGATTGGGTCATGGGGGCTCTGTGTGCTAAGTTTGGTCTGTATTGGTGAATGGATGAGGGATGCATTGTTTTTTGGAAGTGAGTGAAGGTGCTTCAAGTCCCATCATCCGTGGTCCGTCTCACAGTAAACTGCACCAGGCTGTAGACTGGGTCATGAGGGCTCTGTGTGCCAGATTTGGTGTTGATCAGTCATTGGATTAGGTTTGTAGCAGGATTGGGAAGTGAGGGAAGGTACTGCAAGTCCCATCATCCATGTTCTGTCCCCCTCCAAACTTCAGTAGGCTGTAGAGTGGGTCACTGGGGCTCTGTGTGCCAAGTGTGGACTTTCTCGGTGTTTGTTGGGGGCCACAGTGGTCTGTGGGAACAGAGGGGTGTAAAAGTACTACAAATCCCATCATCCATTGTCAGTCCTCCCCCAAACCTCACCAGGACATTAAGGCAGTCATGGGGGTTATGTATGGCAAGTTTGGTCTCGATCAGTGATTGGATGAGGGTTGCAGCGGACTTTGGAAGTGAGTAGAGGCACTTCAAGTCCCATCATCCATGGCCCACCCTCCTCCGAACTGCACCAGGACGTAGAGTGGGTCATGGGGGCTGTGTGTGCTGAGTGTGGTCTGTATTGGTCCTTTTTGGTGGCCTCAGTGGTCTGTGGGAACCAAAGTGTTGGAAAGTACTACAAATCCCATAATACGTGGGTCATGTCATAGGGGGGTTATGTGTACCAAGTTTGGTGCAGGTCCATCACCCGCGCTGGTCGCTGTGGCCTGTGAAAGTGGCTGCCACATATCCGCCCTGGCCTGTGAAAGTATACCAGTGTAAAACAGAAAGGAGTAAAAAAAATGGAAAAGGCCTGCATGGAATTAGCAGTAAGGTCCAATGAGGCTGGGTGAGGGGGCTTTGGGTCAGAATTATTTATATAAGCATTAAAGGCATTAGAGAAAGGTATTTATTGTTTTCTCTTGTGTCTTTTGAGTGAAGTAGGGCCTTACCTTGTAGAGTGACAGTGCCTGTTCTAAAGATCCTGTCAGAAGCTGCCTTTCTCTGACACTGTGTTGAAGAGGGAAGATGGATGCCTCTTTTGGGCATATCTGAGAGAAGGGGATTTGTAGGGGCTACAATGTTTTTTGGGAAGTGAATTGGGATGCAAATCCCATCATTCGTCAGCCATCCTGCCCTAAACTCTATTTTGGGGCCTGTAATGTTATGGCCTGCTATTGGTAACTTTAAAAGGGTGCATGGCAGGCAGCCGTTTTCTAAAAGCTGAGGGGGAGGAGAATACAGGAATCCATTTTGTTTTCACAGAGCCAAGTGGGGAGGGAATGTTGATGGTGCATTTTCCCCCTCAGTGGGAAGAAATCCTGTTGCTTGAATGTAGAGGCCTGGATTCTGGGTTGCTGGCTTTTTTTCCCCTCAGTGGGAAGAAATCCTGTTGCTTGAATGTAGAGGCCTGGATTCTGGGTTGCTGGCTTTTTTCCCTCAGTGGGAAGAAATCCTGTTGCTTGAATGTAGAGGCCTGATTCTGGGTTGCTGGCTTTTTTCCCTCAGTGGGAAGAAATCCTGTTGTTTGAATGTAGAGGCCTGGATTCTGGGTTGCTGGCTTTTTTCCCTCAGTGGGAAGAAATCCTGTTGTTTGAATGTAGAGGCCTGGATTCTGGGTTGCTGGCTTTTTTCCCTCAGTGGGAAGAAATCCTGTTGCTTGAATGTAGAGGCCTGGATTCTGGGTTGCTGGCTTTTTCCCTCAGTGGGAAGAAATCCTGTTGTTTGAATGTAGAGGCCTGGATTCTGGGTTGCTGGCTTTTTTCCCCTCAGTGGGAAGAAATCCTGTTGTTTGAATGTAGAGGCCTGGATTCTGGGTTGCTGGCTTTTTTCCCCTCAGTGGGAAGAAATCCTGTTGCTTGAATGTAGAGGCCTGATTCTGGGTTGCTGGCTTTTTTCCCCTCAGTGGGAAGAAATCCTGTTGCTTGAATGTAGAGGCCTGGATTCTGGGTTGCTGGCTTTTTCCCCCTCAGTGGGAAGAAATCCTGTTGCTTGAATGTAGAGGCCTGGATTCTGGGTTGCTGGCTAATCAGTGGCTATCAATGCCCTCTGTCTGGTGCCTTAGAATTTTGGAGTGGCGAGGCTGTCCAATCAAAGGACTTTATGCAAATAGCTGCCACATATCCGCCCTTCCGCCCTCCGCATACACACATACACACATACAAACATTCCGTTTTATAAAGGTATACAGATTTATTAATTATTCAAATTTGTATGCGGCCACTCCCCGAGGGCTCGGAGCGGCTCACAACATCCAGTAAAACACATCATAATACAGAAAATTATGCAATTTGTTAAAAAACAAAGTTAAGATTCAAAGGCAAGACAGATGGGTCTTACAGGCCCTGCGGAACGCCAACAAGTCTTGTAGGGCCCGAACTACGTTAGGCAAAGTGTTCCAAAGCGACAGCGCCACAATAGAGAAGGTTCTGCGCCTCGTAGATGTTATGTGATTGGCTTTGAAGCTGGGTACTTGGGAGTCCAAAACCCCTGGAGGGAGGGTAAAAAGGCCCAAGTTGGCCCAGGCCTGGTTCCCCTCCATTAAGCGGCTGAGGTGGGGAGGAAGGGGGAAAAAAGGGGGCCGAGGCCGTGAGGAATGCTGGGAGTTGGAGTCCAATACACCTGGGGGAGGGAGGGAGGGCCCATGTTGACGCAGGCCTGGGTACCCTTCATTAAGCGGCTGAGGTGGGGAGGAAGGGGGGGAAAAGGGGGCCGAGGCCGTGAGGAATGCTGGGAGTTGGAGTCCAATACACCAGGGGGAGGGGGAGGGAGGGCCCATGTTGACCCAGGCCTGGGTACCCTTCATTAAGCGGCTGAGGTGGGGAGGAAGGGGGAAAAAAGGGGGCCGAGGCCGTGAGGAATGCTGGGAGTTGGAGTCCAATACACCTGGGGGGAGGGAGGGAGGGCCCATGTTGACGCAGGCCTGGGTATCCTTCATTAAGCGGCTGAGGGGGGGGGAAGGTGGCTGAGGCCGTGAGGAATGCTGAGGGTTGGAGTCCAAAACACCTGAGGGAGGGAGGGAGGCCCCAAGTTGGCCCAGGCCTGGTTGCCCTCTATTAAGCGTCTGAGGGGGAAAGGAAGGGGCCTGAGGCTGTGAGGAATGCTGGGAGTTGGAGTCCAATACACCTGGGGGAGGGAGGGAGGGGCCCATGTTGGCGCAGGCCTGGGTACCCTTCATTAAGCGGCTGAGGTGGGGAGGAAGGGGGAAGGAAGGGGGCCGAGGCCGTGAGGAATGCTGGGAGTTGGAGTCCAAAGCACCTGGGGGAGGGAGGGGGAGGGCCCAAGTTGGCCCAGGCCTGGTTACCCTTCATTAAGCGGCTGAGGTGGGGAGGAAAGGGGGGAAAAGGGGGGCCGAGGCCGTGAGGAATGCTGGGAGTTGGAGTCCAATACACCTGGGGGAGGGAGGGAGGGCCCATGTTGACGCAGGCCTGGGTACCCTTCATTAAGCGGCTGAGGTGGGGAGGAAGGGGGAAAAAAGGGGGCCGAGGCCGTGAGGAATGCTGGGAGTTGGAGTCCAATACACCTGGGGGAGGGAGGGCCCATGTTGACGCAGGCCTGGGTACCCTTCATTAAGCGGCTGAGGTGGGGAGGAAGGGGGAAAAAGGGGGCCGAGGCCGTGAGGAATGCTGGGAGTTGGAGTCCAATACACCTGGGGGAGGGAGGGAGGGCCCATGTTGACGCAGGCCTGGGTACCCTTCATTAAGCGGCTGAGGTGGGGAGGAAAGGGGGAAAAAGGGGGCTGAGGCCGTGAGGAATACTGGGAGTTGGAGTCCAAAACACCTGAGGGAGGGGAGGAGGGCCCATGTTGACGCAGGCCTGGGTACCCTCATTAAGAGGCTGAGGGGGGAAAGGAAGGGGCCTGAGGCTGTTAGGAATGGTGGGAGTTGGAGTCCAATACACCTGGGGAGGGAGGGAGGGCCCATGTTGGCGCAGGCCTGGGTACCCTTCATTAAGCGGCTGAGGTGGGGAGGAAGGGGGAGGGGCCTGAGGCCGTGAGGAATGCTGGGAGTTGAGTCCAAAACACCTGAAGGGAGGAAGGAGGCCCATGTTGGCGCAGGCCTGGGTACCCTTCATTAAGCGGCTGAGGTGGGGAGGAAAGGGGGAAAAAGGGGGCCGAGGCCGTGAGGAATACTGGGAGTTGGAGTCCAATACACCTGGGGGAGGGAGGGAGGGCCCATGTTGGCCCAGGCCTGGGTACCCTTCATTAAGCGGCTGAGGGGGGGAGGAAGGGGGGAAAAGGGGGCCGAGGCCGTGAGGAATGCTGGGAGTTGGAGTCCAATACATCTGGGGGAGGGAGGGAGGGCCCATGTTGGCGCAGGCCTGGGTACCCTTCATTAAGCGGCTGAGGTGGGGAGGAAAGGGGGAAAAGGGGGCCGAGGCCGTGAGGAATACTGGGAGTTGGAGTCCAAAACACCTGAGGGAGGGAGGGAGGGCCCATGTTGGCCCAGGCCTGGGTTCTCTACATAAAGCGGCTGAGGGGGGAGGAAAGGAAGGGGGCTGAGGCCGTGAGGAATACTGGGAGTTGGAGTCCAATACACCTGGGGGAGGGAGGGAGGGCCCATGTTGACGCAGGCCTGGGTACCCTTCATTAAGCGGCTGAGGTGGGGAGGAAGGGGGAAGAAAAAGGGGGCCGAGGCCGTGAGGAATACTGGGAGTTGGAGTCCAATACACCTGGGGGAGGGAGGGAGGGCCCATGTTGGCGCAGGCCTGGGTACCCTTCATTAAGCGGCTGAGGTGGGGAGGAAGGGGGAAGGAAGGGGGCCGAGGCCGTGAGGAATGCTGGGAGTTGGAGTCCAAAACACATGAGGGAGGGCCCAAGTTGGCCCAGGCCTGGTTGCCCTCTATTAAGCGGCTGAGGGAGGAAAGGAAGGGGCCTGAGGCCGTGAACATTGCTGGGAGTTGGAGTCCAATACACCTGGAGGGAGGCCACAGAGGCAGAAATGGCGGCTCTGCTGAGGCCCCGCAAAAAAGCCACGCCTCCTCTTCACCCTGGAGCCGGCCTTCGTCCTCCCATTGGCTGAGTCCGCGGAGCCCCGCCCTGCAGAAGCCCCTATTGGCCGGTGCCGCTCTCCGGCTGTGATTGACGGGTTGCGAGGAGAGACACCGTTGAAAACCGCCTCGGCCACCTGCCTCTCATCTCTCTGGCCTGGCCACCCTTCCGAGGGCTGCTCGGTTGCCCTGTCCCGAGAGGTGTGGGTCCCACAGACAAGTGTTGACCCTCCTTCTGAAGGACAGGAGGGAGGGGGCCGATCTGATCCTGCCAGGAAGGGAGCTCCATAGCCAGGAGGGGCCACCACCAAGAAGGAAGGCCCTGCCCCTCTCTCGTCCCCACCCATCGCGCCTGTGACGACAATGGCAGGACGGAGAGGAGGAGGAGATGGTTTGCAAGGGCGGTCTGAGGTAGTTTTGAATGGTAAGCGAACATTATTTTGGCGCCCCCCAAAAACATTATTTTGGCGCCCCCCCAAAAAACATTATTTTGGCGCCCCCAAAAAATTATTTTGGCATTATTTTGGCGCCCCCAAAAAACATTATTTTGGCGCCCCCAAAACATTATTTTGGCGCCTCAAAACATTATTTTTTGGCGCCCCCAAATAACATTATTTTGGCGCCCCCCAAAACATTATTTTGGCGCCCCCCCAAAACATTATTTTGGCGCCCCCCAAAAAACATTATTTTGGTGCCCCCCCAAAAAACATTATTTTGGCGCCCCAAAAACATTATTTTGGCGCCCAAAAACATTATTTTGGCGCCTCAAAAACATTATTTTGGCCCCCCCAAAAAAACATTATTTTGGCGCGCCCCCAAAAACATTATTTTGGCGCCTCAAAACATTATTTTTGGCGCCCCCAAAAAAACATTATTTTGGCGCCTAAAAACATTATTTTGGCGCCCCCAAAAACATTATTTTGGCGCCCAAAAACATTATTTTGGCGCCCCCAAAAACATTATTTTGGCGCCTCAAAAAACATTATTTTGGCGCCCCCAAAAACATTATTTTGGCGCCCCAAAAAACATTATTTTGGCCCCAAAAACATTATTTTGGCGCCCTAAAAAAACATTATTTTGGCGCCTAAAAACATTATTTTGGCGCCCCCCCAAAATTATTTTGGCGCCCTAAAAACATTATTTTGGCGCCCAAAAAACATTATTTTTGGCGCCCCCAAAAATATTATTTTGGCGCCCCTAAAAAACATTATTTTGGCGCCTAAAACGCCCCCTTAAAAACATTATTTTGGCGCCTCAAAAAAACATTATTTTGGCGCCCTAAAAAACATTATTTTGGCGCCCCCTTTGGCGCCCCCAAAAACATTATTTTGGCGCCTCTAAAACATTATTTTGGCGCCCTAAAAACATTATTTTGGCGCCCCCAAAAAACATTATTTTGGCGCCTCAAAACATTATTTTTTGGCCCCAAAAAACATTATTTTGGCGCCCCCCCAAAAAACATTATTTTGGCGCCCAAAAACATTATTTTTAGCGCCCCCCAAAAACATTATTTTGGCCCTAAAAAATTTATTTTGGCGCCCTCCAAAAACATTATTTTGGCCCCCAAAAAACATTATTTTGGCGCCCCCAAAACATTATTTTGGCGCCCCCAAAAATTATATTTTTGCGCCCAAAACATTATTTTGGCGCCCCCCAAAACATTATTTTGGTGCCCCCCTAAACATTATTTTGGTGCCCCAAAAACATTATTTTGGCGCCTAAAAACATTATTTTGGCGCCCCAAAACATTATTTTGGCGCGCCCAAAAACATTATTTTGGCGCCCCCAAAAACATTATTTTGGCGCCCCAAAAACATTATTTTGGCGCCCCCAAAAAAATTATTTTGGCGCCCAAAAACATTATTTTGGCGCCCCCAAAAAAACATTATTTTGGCGCCCCCCCAAAAAACATTATTTTGGCGCCCCCCAAAAACATTTTTTTGGCGCCCCCAAAAATTATTTTGGCGCCCAAAACATTATTTTGGCGCCCCCTAAAACATTATTTTGGCGCCTCCAAAAACATTTTTTGGCGCCCAAAAACATTATTTTTAAAACATTATTTTGGCGGCGCCCCAAAAACATTATTTTGGCGCCCCCAAAAAAACATTATTTTGGCGCCCCCCTAAAACATTATTTTGGCGCCCCCCAAAACATTATTTTGGCGCCCCCCAAAAAAACATTATTTGGCACACCCCTCAACATATTATTTTGGCGCCCCCCAAAAACATAAAACATTATTTTGGCGCCCCCCAAATATTATTTTGGCGCCCCAAAAATTATTTTTTGCCCCCCAAAAAACATTATTTTGGCGCCCCCAAAAAACATTATTTTGCGCCTAAAAACATTATTTTGGCGCCCCAAAAACATTATTTTGGCGCCCCAAACATTATTTTGGCGCCCCAAAAAACATTATTTTGGCACCCAAAACATTATTTTGGCGCCCCGCCCAAAAATTATTTTGGCGCCCAAAAATTATTTTGGCCCCCATTATTTTAAAAGAAAAACATTATTTTTTGGCGCCCCAAAAACATTATTTTGGCGCCCCCATTTTGGCCCCCCCAAAAACATTATTTTGGCGCCCCCCAAAACATTATTTTGGCGCCCCCCCAAAAACATTATTTTGGCGCCCCCCAAAAAACATTATTTTGGTGCCCCCCCAAAACATTATTTTGGCGCCCCCAAAAACATTATTTTTGGCGCCCCCAAAAACATTATTTTGGCGCCCCCAAAAAACATTATTTTTGGCGCCCCCAAAAACATTAACATTATTTTTTGGCGCCTAAAAATACTTACATTATTTTGGCGCCCCCCCCATTATTTTGGCAAAACATTATTTTGGCGCCCCCAAAACATTATTTTGGCGCCCCAAAAACATTATTTTGGCGCCCAAAAACATTATTTTGGCGCCCCCAAAACATTATTTTGGCGCCCAAAAACATTATTTTGGCGCCCCAAAACATTATTTTGGCGCCCCAAAACATTATTTTGGCGCCCCCCAAAACATTATTTTGGCGCCCAAAAACATTATTTTTGGCGCCCCAAAAACATTATTTTGGCGCCCCCAAAAACATTATTTTGGCGCCCCCAAAAAACATTATTTTGGCGCCCAAAAAAACAAAAAACATTATTTTGGCGCCCCAAAAACATTTTGCCCCCAAAAATTTGGCGCCCAAAACATTATTTTGGCGCCCCAAAAAAACATTATTTTGGCGCCCCCAAAAAACATTATTTTGGCGCCCCCAAAAATTTATTTTTGGCGCCCCAAAAAAAAAAAAAAACATTATTTTGGCGCCCCCAAAACACCCCCAAAAAACATTATTTTGGCGCCCCCCCAAAAAAACATTATTTTGGCGCCCCCCAAAAAACATTATTTTGGCGCCCTAAAAACATTATTTTGGCGCCGCCCAAAACATTATTTTGGCGCCCCAAAAAACATTATTTTGGCGCCCCCCCCCATTTTGGCGCCCATTATTTTGGCGCCCCCAAACATTATTTTGGCGCCCCCCAAACAATATTTTGGCGCCCCCAAAACATTATTTTGGCGCCCCCCAAAACATTATTTTGGCGCCCCCTAAATTAAAAACATTATTTTGGCGCCCCCCCATTTTGGCGCCCCCAAAAACATTATTTTGGCGCCCAAAAACATTATTTTGGCGCCCCAAAAACATTATTTTGGCGCCCCCCTAAACATTATTTTGGCGCCCCCAAAAAACATTATTTTGGCGCCCAAAAAAAAAACATTATTTTGGCGCCCCAAAAAACATTATTTTGGCGCCTCAAAAACATTATTTTGGCGCCCCCGCCCAAAAACATTATTTTGGCGCCCCCAAAACATTATTTTGGCGCCCCTAAAACATTATTTTGCGCCCCCCAAAACATTATTTTGGCGCCCCATTATTTTGGCCCCAAAACATTATTTTGGCGCCCCCAAAAACATTATTTTGGCGCCCCAAAAACATTATTTTGGCGCCAAAAAACATTATTTTGGCGCCCCAAAAACATTATTTTGGCGCCCCCCCCAAAAAACATTATTTTGGCGCCCCCCCAAAAAACATTATTTTGGCGCCCCCCAAAAAACATTATTTTGGCGCCCCCAAAAACATTATTTTGGCGCCCCCCCAAAAAACATTATTTTGGCGCCCCCCAAAAACAGTATTTTGGCGCCCCCCAAAAACATTATTTTGGCGCCCCAAAAAACATTATTTTGGCCCCCAAAAAATTATTTTTGCGCCCAAAACATATTTTGGCGCCCCCATTATTATTTTGGCGCCTAAAAACATTATTTTGGCGCCTTCAAAAAACATTATTTTGGCGCCCCCAAAAACATTATTTTGGCGCCCCCAAAAACATTATTTTGGCCCCAAAAACATTATTTTGGCGCCCCCCAAAAAACATTATTTTGGTGCCCCCCAAAACATTATTTTGGCGCCCCCCAAAAAACATTATTTTGGTGCCCCCCAAAACATTATTTTGGCGCCAAAAAACATTATTTTGGCGCCCCAAAAAAACATTATTTTGGCGCCCCCAAAACATTATTTTGGCGCCCCCAAAAAAAAAACATTATTTTGGCGCCCCAAAAAAACATTATTTTGGCGCCCCCAAAAAAAAACATTATTTTGGCGCCCAAAAAAACATTATTTTGCCGCCCAAAAATATTTTTTTGCCCCCCAAAAACATTATTTTGGCGCCCAAAAAACATTATTTTGGCGCCCTAAAACATTATTTTGGCCCCCCCAAAAACATTATTTTGGCGCCCCTCCAAAAACATTATTTTGGGGGCCCCCCCAAAAACATTATTTTGGCGCCCCCCCAAAAACATTATTTTGGCACCCCCCCAAAAAACATTATTTTGGCGCCCCAAAAAAAACATTATTTTGCCCCCCAAAAAACATTATTTTGCCCCCCCAAAAAACATTATTTTGGCGCCCCCAAAAAAACATTATTTTGGCGCCCCCCCCAAAACATTATTTTGGCGCCCCCCAAAAAAACATTATTTTGGCGCCCCCAAAAAAAAAACATTATTTTGGCGCCCCCAAAACATTATTTTTGCGCCCCCAAAAACATTATTTTGGCACCCCAAAACATTATTTTGGCGCCCCCCAAAAAAACATTATTTTTGCGCCCCCCTTCCACGCATGCCCAGAAGCTCGTGTGCGCAGGCGCAGAAGCCTGTAAACACAGCACACACACACACACCCACACACACACAATCCTATCCAATCCCAGCATCGCTCTCAAACGTCCAGCTTCACCTCGGAGTCGTCCCCCCCGTTTCCCCTCTGGATCCACACTGCCCACCTTGCGCCGCACCTGCCCCACTTTCAAGCCCAAAGAAAATGCTTACAGTGTCTAACCACAAAGTACAAAAAGCACCAAACATACAATTGCAGCCTCAGCGTCATGTTGAAATCAGTTTCCATCGCATCGTCGTCATTCCATATATCTCACTAGCTGTACCCGGAACGTGTTGCTGTGCCCTATTTTGGAGATGCGAGGAAGTCTGAGTATGTAAGGGTTGGAATTGATGTTACTTATGGTCTTGGTGGGGTCATGGCTGTGTTGTTGTGGGTTGTTCTGGTGGGTGGGATGTTGGAGTCCTGTGGAGTTGTTGTTGTGTGGTGTTGCTGGCGTTCTGCAGAGCTTGTGGATATACAATGTTTTTTGTCTTTCCGTCTGCTGTGTTGATGTAGAGGCTGATGCTTGTGTAGTGCTGGGGTACTTTGGAAGTGAGTGGAGGTACTTGAAATCCCATTATCCATGGTGTGTCCTCCTCTGATCTGATCTGTAGTCGGATGGGGGCACTGTGAGCCAAGTTGGGTCTTTATCGGTCTTGGTTCTCAGCCACAGTGGTCTGTGTGGAATGATGGGTTTTGAAGTAGTACAAATCCCATTATCCATGGAGGTACTTCAAGTCCCATAATCCATGGTCCGCCCTCCTCCAAACTGTAGTATAATGTAGCATGGGTCATAGGGGCTCTGTGTGCCAAGGTAGGCTACTGTAAATTCAGGCCATACACAATGTCCCATGAGCTGAGGCCTAGTCAGGAACAGCAAGTTAATGAAGCCTTACTGTCAATTCAGGCCATACACAATGTCCAATGAGCTGAGGCCTAGTCGGGGGAATCAAGTTAATGAAGCCTTACTGTCAATTCAGAGCGTAAACAGCATTCCATTAAGTGAGGCCTAGTCAGGGAAATTAAGTTAATGAAGCCTTACTGTCAATTTTGGGCGTGGAGTGTAAATTTTCTGTGGGAAGTGAATTGGGTGTTTGTGTTTGTGCCTCAGCCCTTTGCCTTATCCTCCTCTGACAGTTTATTATGGGTCGGAATATTCATGTTGGCTGGCCAGTACAGGAGTTATGCAAATCCGCCCTTATTGGCAGCCAATCATGTTGTCAGAATGTAGAGGCTGGGAGAGTCGTTGGTAGCCCCGGTAAAGCAGAATTGATGCTTTTAGCAGAAGTGATGTCAGAAGAGAGTGATGCACAGCAAAAGTTATAGCATAAGTATAATTGGCCTTAGAGTAGTGAGGCAGCTTGCCAAGCAACAGTGACAAGAATAATATCTGAATGGTTAGAAGATGCGCATGGCAAGTAGAGCTTTTCCTTTGGCAAGCTCAAAGGAACAAAGTGCTAACGAAAGTATCAACTTGGGACCACGCTGCATGTAGAGCTGATAATGTATTGTGGGAATCAGAATTAATACTACGCAATGCTCTATTAACAAATAGAAATGTTTTGCCTAGGAATGCCTTATTGATTGGATAGAGTAATGTGGTTCCATGAATGCTGACCAATTATTTGTGTGAAGAAGGGCGGGGCCAAGGTTTGCCACCATTGATTGTATAAAAACCAAAGGTTGAGATTTGTTCAGCACTCTGCCATATTTGCAGCTTTATGCAAGGCAGGCTCCCTCAGCTGATGTCAATAAAGTTGGCTTCATTGTACCACAGTATCAATTGTTGCGTTTTATCGTACCTGCGCTCACACGAAACGCCGCCTGAGGGACAAGGTATTGCCTGGGAGTTCTGGGACTCCTGATTTTCCTGCTACATCTTTGGTGACCAGCCCGACGTGATGGACAAGGCAATCCAGACGAGTCTGTGACGCTGAAAACGCAATCCTGTTGGCAGGACGGCCTTCGCTCGTAAGTGGGGAACTGGGGAGAATCAGGAGGGCTGGGAAAAGGGGGGCCCCAAACCCAAACGACCGGCTGCCTGATTCGCCCCAGAGCACCACTTACTGACCAGAGAGACCGCAATTACAATATACTGCCAGTGAAGCCAAGGAAGAGGGAAGACCGGGGGCGCAGCTTGGGAAAGTTGCACCTAGTGAGCAATCCGGCAGTAGAAAGCGCGAGAAAAAGTCGGGGTGGCGTCAGGACCGTTGCACCTAGTGAGTAGTCCGACATAGGGAACACACACACGCCATTTGAGGGGAAGAACCTTGAGTGCCCCTTAGAAATGGGTGGTGGGAGTTCCGAAAGCAAGGGACGCCCTTGAAGTGTGAGGCCTTTCTGGTCTATAAGAGGGGAAAATAAAATCAAATCCTGTGTGTATGCATGAGCTAGAAAATGTTTGTTCAAGAAGTGCTGTGGAATTGTTAAAGTGTGAATTGTTATGTATTTGAGCAAGGCAAAGGACTGTATTTAGTTTTGGAAGAAAGAAACTCTCTCTTCCTTGGAGTAGGATGTACCTAGAATGCTGATAACAGATAGAAAAGGAAAGTTGGCAGGAAGAGAGAGGTCTTTTGACCTTGTATTTGAGAAGAAATGAGACTGCATATTAAAATACTGGGCTTGAAAGAGATGCCTTATTAAATGTTAAATGTTATCTGTTTATGAGAACCAAAATGAAGTACATTCATAGGAATATATATGTGTGTTTAAACCTGTAAGAAAATGTACAAAGAATGTAATGAGTGTTTTACCATAAGAAATGCATGTGTGGGGAAAATGTGCCAGTATGATGAATACTCAGAGATGTTGCATTGTAAAGATTATATATAAGAGTGTGGGTTGTGTGTCCCTGCGGAAAGATGGCGCCCACACAGTTTCCCTTATCTATAAAGTACATACCAGTGGGGGAGGGTGACTGCTAAGCATATGCATTTCTTAATTGATACACCAACATGAATGAATGAGGGGGATTAATCACTAACAAGCATATTTGTGTGTGTGAATGATTCTGGAAAAATGAATATTTGCTTATTTATGTAAAAATCCTACTTCACTCTGTGGAGACTGAATATTTACTTGTAAAATGTGAGATTTTACTCATTGGCGCTGTGCCAGGGCTTGGGAACGGAATGTTCCAGAGATAGAAAGAAGAGCCTGGACACCATGAACGCGATAGTGTTTTAAGCTGAAGGGAAAAAGAAGGTCTTTAAAAATGCTATGAATGACATTTGGCCTGGAACTGTGTGAGAATTATTTTACAGCAACCTTTTGGAAATGAAAAATGACATTTTGGAACTATTTCTGTTTAATAACTGATTCAAAAGGAAGGCCATGATTCTCACAGCGAAATCTATTTTATGAGAACAACCCTAGACATTTTTTTAGTGTGAATTAAATGCTTCAAAGTTTGTTTTCAAGCACAAGACAACTTTAAGATTTCCTTTGGATAATGAATTGTGTACTTTGGAAAGGAGATGATTTACATTGGAACAGATAGGGCTACCTGCCCTGGAAGTTCGCCAGATTTAAGACTGTGTTGTTGCGTTGGAAAAGCAAGTCGTAGATTGTTATTAAACTGAAAGTACATTGGAGAAAATCTGAGAGTGACAATGAACAAGGGATGGAATTGATAAAAGGCGACATTACAACAGCGACACCTAGTGTCCTTGGGAAAGTAAATTAAATGGAATATGATGTCATGATGGAATTGATAAAAGCAGATGGACAGAGAAATGTGAGATAAACCGTGGAGAGAGATTGTGAAAGCAAAAGATGTGATATCGATGGAAATCAGAGGAGGATCCTGCGACTGGGTAATTAGCTCCCTTCCCTCTCTCTCTCCCCCTTCTCTCTATTCACTATCTTTGCTTTTCAGGTCTCAGGCCTGGAAATTATGTGGAACCATGCTTATAAATTGATATCCATAAGAATTGGCCGGATGAGTGACTTTATTTACAGGCCTTCTTATTCAGAGACTTATTTCAGAGACTACAGATTGCAGAATATAGATATTCTCCTCATTTTACTTGGAATCTAATAGACTTATTTCTTCAATCAAGGATGACTGAGATTGTTTTCTTATGCCAGAGATCAAAAGAGATAAAAGTTGGACATGAGATGGCCATCTGAGCCTAAAAATAACCAAGGCCGGACCTGCTTGGGATTGTACTAAAGGCTATATCCTTTTCAAGTTAAATGATTTCTCTTGTTGAATTGTTAAAGTGATCATTACCACCATTTAGTTTGGACTGTTAGTTTGATAAAAAGATTAATTTGTTTGTGCCCTTTAGTCAAGTGTTCAGAATCGTGTCTTTAAAAAAAAAAGATGAAGATGATGTCATTCACAGCTGGATGCCACGCCCACTACAATGGAATGGGAGAGAGATACCATCTACCAATTGATAAAAATTTGATTGCCAAAAGATTGCAAGCTCAGGACTGTGGATATGTTGGTTGCAAATGGTCCAGGTATTGTTCATTGGAGGATTCCATTCTCTAGGGGTGACTTGGAATGGGACATTGAAAGGAACTTTAGCGAAAATGTGTCAAGAAACTGATTTGAATGAAATCCAAATTCTTCTTATGACATTGTTAAAGATTAGATATGCACCTACACTGTTTGAGATTGTTAGTTATGAATTGAGATATGAAAAACCATCACAGAGAGATTCTACAGAGCTGGAAAAAAAAAAAAAAAAAATGAAAAGAGGTGCAAATATTGGTTCCAAGTGGTTTCTATTTGTTTAAAATGATGTGCTGTGTTTCCCTGTTACTGTCCTATTTATGTTTCCTCAGGTGATATTATGTGATATTAAAACAAACTAAACGAAATGGAGACTTGGCCCATTGAGAATGAAAAAAAAAAGAGGCAGTGTGATGTGATATGATGTTTTCCTGTTTCCCCAAGCGAAGAGATTAAGGCCTTGGACCTATATATCGAAATCCAAAGAGATACAGATGAAAATAAGCCATTTGATGGTAGAGATGTTATTATCCAGGTGGACGATGACCAGAAAGATATGCCTGACCAAAGTTCCGGCAGGCGCGCAAAAGGAGGTCTAAAGGAGAAGGAGAGTCAGCATCGTGGGGGCCACTCTCCTGGGGACAGGCTGATCGAAAGACCCCCGAAGAGGAGGATAGTCATCCGAGAGTCGCCCAAAGACATGACATTGGGACTTGGGGTTGCCAGTTTTGGGTTTTTCTGTGTATTGTATATTTTTGTTTGTTTTGGCTCTGCTGGTAGTGTAAGAAGATCCTTTGTAGGCCTCCACCAGAGAGCAGAAGTGATAAGGCTGATTAGTAAAATGTGTTATTGGGACTGACCATAGTCCAACGCAGGGCAATTAGATCAAGATACAGATACAACATATGCTTCAGATAGCACATTGATACATGCATATACAAAACAGTAGGGCCATTCTCATCCCTACCTTTAAAAGTAAGGATCCTCAAATAACGCTTGGAGGATTGCAGTTAACAAATTTAATTTCCTCAGTAGTGCTGGAGGAACCCAATTACATTTTGTTTCAAAAAGTTAAACTCATTGCACAGATCACTATTTATACAAAGGCCACAACTTCAGTTATGTCTAGACTCAGAATCTGTCTGACATGAGAGAGAGAGAGCTGTATCCTAACTGACCTTTGTTTGAGATAAATGAATACACCGGTGACAGCATCTGTTCAAGTTGGCAGATAAAGAGACCCTAACTTGGGGTTTTCTTTGTCAAATGGGCTAATAGCTATCATCCTGGGAGATTGATATCAGTGGGTTGGTGTGGGCTTTCTAACCCTGCCAGTGTGAACTATCAAAGGAACCCAACCCAGAGAGAGGCAGAAGAGGTGGGAGGAGTTCCAGCCAGAGAAATGGGTGCTGGGTGTGATGATACAGTGACCATTAAGGATCAACTGTCTGACACCAAAAGCCCAAAAGGGTAGAAGCCGGAGCCACCACTGAGATCCTGTCTTTAGGGTCATACCCAGGAATAATAGCCCAGGACAATCAGAAGAGCATTGTGAGGCTCTGTCGCCTAGAAAATCCATCAGTGCCACCGAAGCTGAAGGGTTAAGTCAAACGGAGATACAGCAGGAAATGGCCTTAGATTAACTCTTGACAACAAAGGAGGATTTTGTGCAATGAACAAAAGATAACTGTTAACTACAATTTCATAATTTGCCAAATGTGAAATGGTTAAAATCATTAGCAATGCTAATTCTTGTGATCTTCTATTCTGTAACAATCATATTTTGTTGTTTGCCATTGTTTTTAAGATATTGCACCTTTGCAGTGAGAAAGTCAGCCAGAGCAGTCAAAAATTGTGTAAGGAAGGGAAATGGGACACTTGAACTGTAAAAGCATGATTGTGTGAATGATTTTCTGGCCAGAAATCATTTACAAAAAGAAAAGGAAGGAATAAAGCAGAATTGATGCTTTTAGCAGAAGTGATGTCAGAAGAGAGTGATGCACAGCAAAAGTTATAGCATAATTGGCCTTAGAGTAGTGAGGCAGCTTGCCAAGCAACAGTGACAAGAATAATATCTGAATGGTTAGAAGATGCGCATGGCAAGTAGAGCTTTTCCTTTGGCAAGCTCAAAGGAACAAAGTGCTAACGAAAGTATCAACTTGGGACCACGCTGCATGTAGAGCTGATAATGTATTGTGGGAATCAGAATTAATACTACGCAATGCTCTATTAACAAATAGAAATGTTTTGCCTAGGAATGCCTTATTGATTGGATAGAGTAATGTGGTTCCATGAATGCTGACCAATTATTTGTGTGAAGAAGGGCGGGGCCAAGGTTTGCCACCATTGATTGTATAAAAACCAAAGGTTGAGATTTGTTCAGCACTCTGCCATATTTGCAGCTTTATGCAAGGCAGGCTCCCTCAGCTGATGTCAATAAAGTTGGCTTCATTGTACCACAGTATCAATTGTTGCGTTTTCTCGTACCTGCGCTCACACGAAACGCCGCCTGAGGGACAAGGTATTGCCTGGGAGTTCTGGGACTCCTGATTTTCCTGCTACACCGGAGGATGCTGGGAAATGGGTTTTTTTACTCATTGTTTTGGGGGCCTTTTAGGTTTTGGGGGAAAGTTTCTTTGCTACAAACCTACCTTGCTTGAGGCCTATTTCTGTTGGCAGGTTTGGTGTTTCTGTGTTGTAAGGTTTCTCTATTTGGGACGGCCGTTCCATGACGGGAACCCCTTTATATAATAGATAAATCAATTTAAGTTCATTTTACAAAGTACCCTCTCCATTGGCGCCCCCTTGCAGTGGGGGAGAGGCTTGCGTACCCTAATGAAGCTGTGAGCTATGCTGGCGGTGGCATAATAGCCACTGGTAGGGCCTCCCATGCCAGACAGGTCACAACCGAAGGGTCTGACAAAGAGCGTCAAAGGGCAGGATGGGCTCCCTAGCCTTTAGCAACCATCCTAAGAGAAGGAAAACTCTGATTTCAAACCTGGGCAGATGGTGCTTGTCTAACCTACGACCTGAGGACCTCGCTGCCACCGTCCAAGCTTGCTAGGTCCCGGCAGACAAGCCTTTGGTTTAAAGGGCGAGGCCAGTTCTATGCACATTGCACTCCACCAGAAAAATCCATTGCACAGGCTCAAAGGACTCCTCGAACGCTTTCATCAGCGCTGTCTTCGCACAATCCTAAATATACACTGGACCGACTATGTGATTAATGTTGCTGTCCTTGAGCAAGCAGGGGTCACCAGCATTGAGGCCATGCTATTGAGAACACAGCTGCGCTGGGCAGGACACGTCTCTAGGATGGAGGACCACCACCTCCCAAAGATACTACTCTATGGTGAACTCGCCATGGGTCAGCGCAAGAGAGGCGCTCCCCCCCCCCCCAAGAGATATAAGGACTCCCTGAAACAACATCTGAGGCTCAGCCAGATTGATCACCAACAATGGTCCGCCCTGGCCTCACATCGGGAGGCATGGAGACGCACTATCCACAATGCTGCGGCCTCTTTCGAGAAGACACGCCGAACGGGTCTCGACAACGTAGAAAGAACCGCAACTTGAAAAGAACAGCACCCAAGGAGAGTTTCTGCTGTGCTTTCTGCAACCGGACTTGCCTCTCTCAGATTGGCCTTTTTAGTCATCAACGCGCTTGTAAAAAGCGTGGGACGAGTCCTTCCTGAATCTTTGTTCGTGAAGTAATGCCGAGAGAGACAAAGTGTATGACGCTGTTATGTCATACATAAGGTTGGATACAGGTCAAAGTCGTATTTTAGTGCATTGCAATATAGTATACATCAAACTCATACATTTAATTGGATGTATTTTGAGCTGAAACAATTTATAAAATATCAATCAATATAATTTTCTATAATATGTGGCAGTTCATCCTCTACATGAAATAATATGGCTAAATCAGCTGAATGGCACATTAATTATGCATTAACATCACCATAAGTGTTAGCAGAGATATAGTATTATCTACAACATGATGGAACCTCTATTATCTGGCAATCAAACAGTGCTGACACGTCAAATTACAATTACTTTTATATATTATTAATAGCAGGCACCGCATTAGTAAAGGCAGGAGCAAGACAGGTAATGAAACAAAAAATATCTACACTAGAGAAACAAAAACAAGAAAACAAAGCCAGCATGGTGTCACAGTTTTGAGCATTGGGTGACCATTCTGAAGACTAGTGCAGGGCGGAGACCAAGGGACAGGCCCAGATTAACACCTTTTTGCACTCTAGGCCACACTTTGGAATTGAGTGTTTTGGATTTGATATGGCAGTATATAGATGGGGACTGAGGCCCCTTCCACACAGCCATATAACCCAGAATATCAGGGCAGATAATACACAATACCTGCTTTGAACTGGATTATATGTGTCCACACTGTTACACATTCCAGCTCAAAGCATTGTTTTGGATTGTTTTGCCTGTGGTAGAGCCTCTTTCCCTTTGTATAATCCGCCATTAAGAAGAAGAAAAGATGCCACAGAAGTACGATAAGTATTCATATTTAGCAAAAGCATAGACAATATAAAAAGGAGCCAGCACTAATATTAATAATACTATATTATAAATTAATTATATAAAGGAGGTCCCATCGTCGAACGACTGACAGAGACAGAGAAACCTTCCAAGGCAGATACACCAAACTTGCCAACACAAATAGGCCTCAGGCAAGGAAGGCTTTTAGCAAAGAAACTTTTCCCCAAAAAACCTAGAAGGCCCCCAAAACAACGATACAAAAAAACCCTACATTTCCCAGCATCCTCTGCGGCAGCCAGCGAAACCAATTGGCCAATATCAGTTACCATAGTAACGGTGGGCAAAGCCACTTAGAATGCTGAGTGATTTCAGTTGAGGGTTAAACTGCCACGGTCAAGATCTAGGAGGGAGACAAATAGGGCACCAGGGACACAGGCACCACTGACAAACACATACCCCCAGAATAACACAAAAGTAATACCTACACACAACACAATACGCACATAACACAACCTTGCGTCTACTGCTCAACCCATTTGTATGCCATTCCTTCCTTCCACACAGGCATAGGCTGACCCAAAAGACAAGCCATGCCTCCTAAAAAGAACAGCATTGGACGACACTCGCAACGCTACATACATCACACAAAAAAGGGCAGAACAAACGCCAGAACAGAAAGACACTGCACTACACTAGCTTTTGCCATCACCATAAACAAGGCTCAAGGACAAACACTACAAATCTGTGGCATAGACCTTGACACAGAATGCTTCTCCCACGGACAACTCTACGTAGTGTGCTCCAGAATTGGGAAACCACAGAACCTCTTCATCAATACAGCAGACGGAAAGACAAAAAACATTGTATATCCACAAGCTCTGCAGAACGCCAGCAACACCACACAACAACAACTCCACAGGACTCCAACATCCCACCCACCAGAACAACCCACAACAACACAGCCATGACCCCACCAAGACCATAAGACTTTACATACTCAGACTTTCTCTAAATAGGGCACAGCAACGCGTGCCGGGTACAGCTAGTAATATATAAGTACATAATATATTTTATAAAGATTATACTATATGGTATTAATATAAATTGGTATTAAATAATAATAACTCTCTCACACTCATTTCGTGGCACTCCCCCGTTCCCATCTCCTTTTCATTCCTCTCCTTTCTCCTTCCTTTGCTCCCAGAGCAGCACCTTCGCCAGGCAACCTTCCTCTCCCTGGCGGGCGCCACGCTACAAATCAGCCACCACGTGGCAGCCCCGAGCCCGGAGGAGGGCGCCCAGCAGCGCCTGGGCCTGCCGCGCGGTCCGCGGATGGAGCCTGGGCCTCTGGGTCGCCGCCAAGACGAGCAGGGGCCCTGCCATGTGCCCCTCCAAGCCTCGGGCCTCCCCCGGTCTGGAGACGAGGCTGGAGAAGGCCTCCCTGCCCGGGCCTGCTTCCTCATGACGAGGCAGCAGGCCCGGCAGGGAGGCCTTCTCCAGCCTCGTCTCCAGACTGGGGGAGGCCCGAGGCTTGGAGGGGTGCAACGGAGGCGGCGGAGTCCTGTGAGGTGGCGGGTGCATCCGGAGGGGAGCCCTTCGCCTCCTTCCCGTGCCTTTTCGCCAATAACGGCGCGGGCGAGTCCGCAGGCCTTATCTGTGGCGGCGGCGCTGGGTGGCTTTCCGGGGGGAGAGGGGAAGCACTCCCTGCCTGCCCAATAGGCTTCTGTGAAAGGGAGCTACTGGGCATGCGCGGAGGTTTTCGTGCATGCACAGTTGCTTCTGCGCTCAACTTCAGCTCCGGAGCAACTGCGCCTGCACGAAAACCTCCACGCATGCCCAGAAGCGGTGTCAGAGCACACAAGGCTGGGGCCCAAAAGCAGGCAGCCGCGCTTCCGGTCGGGCAAAGATGGCGGCAGGACGGGTTTTTTGAGGCTCCTCAAAAATACCACCCGCTGCCTTGGTCGGAGGGCGATTTGCACCCCCTCTCCAGGTGGGAAAAACCCACCAAGGCGACGCGAAGCCAAGGGTCGACACCGTTGGCCCCAAAAGCCGTCCCTTCCTCAAGAGGGGGAGTCTGAGAGGGCCCAGTAACAGGCCCAAGTTGGTGAGCGGATCGGAGCACGGGAAGCGGGTGATAGCCCGCACTCACTGCCAGCCCAGCCCTCCTTTAAGAAGCAAATAAGAAAGTACCGGAGGTAGAACGGAAACAAGGGATACGTATGAGAATGTGAGTAGCAAAAGGGGCCACTTTAAACAAAGAAAAGGGGACAGAAAGGGAAAGACCCAGCTAGCTTGGAGGGCGACATCCCCAAACCCAAGACGATTGCCCGTCTCAGAGGGAGACAGCCACAGGGATTCAACTGGGACAAGAAGCAAAGCGAGGGAAATCCAAAAGAATTACTGCGAGCCCGGAGCCTCCTGGCCCATTTTCACCAACCCCATAATTATAACAGAGGCCCGAGTCAGAACCAAGATGGCGGGGTGAAGAAACAACAAGTTGATCAATACCTGGGAGTCAGGGCTGCGCAGATAGAGGCGGGAGCGCTCCGGCGACCGTTGAAAAGAGCGCAAAACAAGGCGGAAGTGAGGAAAACATCCTCCCTGAGGCCCTATGTGCGGCGGACAGAGCAGGAGAGGAGGAGACCGGAAGTAAGGCAGGGAAAGCAGGGGCCGGGACCGGAAGGGACGACCGGGACATCATCATCCCTCGCCCGGTGGAAAGCGACAGTGCGAGCCAGCAAAGCTGTGGGGGCGAACAAAGGGGAAAGAGGGAGAAGCAAGCAGCAACGGATCGGAGTGCGGGAGAGAGAGGGGGAGAGGAGCCTGGGCTGGCGAACATGGAAGAAGGAGAAGACACAGAGAGACGGAGAGCGAATGCCCAGCAACCAACCCCCAAGTGGTAACATAACTAGGCTGTAAAGCCAAACAGCCCACCACATCAATTTGCCCCCCCCCCCGTAAGTCCCACAAACGCCCCAAGTAGACAAAGGCTCCAGGGGAGATCAGACAACACAAGGAGCCCAAGGGGACCCACGAGGGGCAGGATCATCAGAACAGAAGGGCAAGTGGGGCAAGGATCCCCCCCACCACCCTACAACAGACCTGTATCAAGGAAGGCCCCAACATCGGGCCTTTCAAAGCAGCGGAGGGAGACAGCCCCAGCCGGCCCAACAACACAGAGATAAGGCAAGGAGCGGGAGAACTGTTCGAACGGGATTCGGAGAAGGAGGCAGTGATAAGGGCGGAAGAGCCAAGCAGAGGGGAAGGGGACCAAGAGGGGGGCAATACAGACCACACCTGTAGAGGCACCCCGACTCAGGCCACACAAAGAAAGAAGCTTCGTGAGAAGTACACTCCGCCCATAGCTATACACTGCCTCAAACCACAATCCATACCCCCCCCCCCCCAACACCACGGTCCAACCAGCCTGCAATCTCTGGGAGCTAAAGAACCCTAAGCAAAAATCCGGGGGGGACCGGGAAGAACCAAGCACTCGCCCACCCCTAATGCTCAACCTGGGCCAGAAAACCCAAGAAATCCAGCCCCAAAGTATTCAAAGTAGAGGCCCTTGGACCGGGGCTAATAAGAAAGGGAGCATGGCTACCCCAAAAATACTCAAAGACGCCAAAGGTGTCCAGAAGAGGCAAGCCACCAGCAAAGAAACAACATTGAAATGACATCCTGAAAGAGATCCAGAAGCTCTCAGAAAAACAAGAGCAGACCCAAAGAAAGGTGGATCAGGCGGCGGCGAGACAAGAGTCACAAAACAAAATGGTACAGGATCAACTCCAGGACATTAAATCGGACCTGACGAAAGAACTGTCAAACATGCGAGAGGAAATCAAAACTATCAGACAAGACAAAGACAAAATTGAGACGGTCCAGGGAAAGATGCAAAAGCGAATTGAGAATCTGGAGGCAAAGAATGCGAAGCTGGAACAGATGCAGGAAAGGCTGGAACAAAACAACCTGGAAACCAGACTTCACTGCAGGAGGACCCCCAGGAAGACCTTATGATAATTATTGGCAAACTATCATCCTCCATTCTAGGGAAGGGGGAGGGAGAAGCACAACAGGAGATAGATAAAGTATACAGAGTATCCTCTGCATACGCGAGACGGAACAACGTGGCCCATGATGTGGTCGTCCACTATAATAGGAAGAGGGTCAGAGATGAGATACTTATGAAAAAAAGGAGTCACCAGCCACGTACAAAGGGCTCAAGGTGATCATTTTGAAAGAATTCACCACAGCCGCCATGCATAAAAGAAAAAACTACCTCTTTCTCACAGAGGTGCTGAAAAACAGGAAAATTAGGTTCAGGTGGGAAAGAACCAAAGGAGTGATGGTCACTTACAGGGACCAAAAACACTGGTTGACCTCAGTGGACAAAGCTCGGGAATTCTACAAAAAACTACAAAACGAGCAGGTGCAGCAACCATCCTCGCAAACTGGCCAGAAAGAACAGTCGAAAAGACGACGCTTCTACTCTCCACCCAACGAGACAGCCCCCATCAGTCGAGGGTCACAAAGTACGGAAAAGGACACAACGACTTGCGACACGGAAAACAAAATTGACGAACCGGACCACACAGAAGAGATGCCAGATGTATGATTTCCAAACCCAAATATCATGCCTTTCAAACAACGTCAACGGTTTGAACTCGGCGCCAAAGAGGAAAAAAGCCTTTAGCCTACTGAGAAAAAAAAGGTACGACATCGTGGCACTACAAGAGGTGCACATTAAAAAGGCGCATGTAACCCATCTGGAAAACAAGGGCATGGGGAACCTATTTTGCGCCCTGGCAGAAGAAAAGAGGGGTAGCAACCTATGTGAGCGAAAAACTACCGGCCAAACTGGCATTCACTGACTCAGAGGGGAGAATAGTAGGGGTGACAATCGAGCTAGGTATGCTACATCTGTTGATCTGCAACATCTATGCACCGAACGGGCCCAAATCCGGTTTTGCTGTCACGATGCACGGACTTGACCGGCCCCTTAATCACACACACAGAGACGGACTGAAGGCTAACTACTTCATTGAATATAAAAACAGTTCAAAAGATAATGTCCAATGGAATATAAAAGCAATCCAAAAGGCTTGAAGTAACAATGTCCAAGGTAACGTAGCAAATAGGCAAAAGCTTAGCAAGGCTCCGCAAAACTATGCGGATCAGGAAACAGGGCAAGGCTCCGCACAACCAGGCGGATCAGGAACAAGACAAGGCAAGGCAAGGCTTGATGACCACTGGCTAGCTTAGCTTCGTGGTCCCACTCCGCTTCACGCCTATTCAGATGAGACGTGGCCGGAGCACTGAGGATTCGTTCCCACGGATCCTATACTTAATCCTTCGGCCGAGGTCCCCGACGCTCTAGGCTTCTTCGTCTCCAATCGCTGCTCACGGACCTCGGCCGGTCTATGCTCTTAGACCATTCCCTTCTGCTAGACTCTATGTTCCGTCTCCTATCAAAGGTTCGACCTTGTCTCTCCGCAGCTGTGTTTCTATCTCCCTGAGAGCTCTCCTCCCTAGCCATTTCCCATGCGCTTTCTTCCATGTTTTCCCCTGGAGGCTCCTGAGAATTCCTTCCTCCCGGATGTTCATAGCTGCCCGAATCGCTATCCATCTGCACCTGGTTATCTGTCTCTTCGCTAGGGCCAAACAACATTTCCTCCCATGCCAAGCTCTCTGTGGGCGAAAGAGGCCCATCAGGGGAAAGCTGCCCTTCGCCCCAGTCATCTAGCTCATCCTCTGAATCATGTTCTGGCACTGCTGGTTCTAATGCTAATGGGACCCCAGGTCCTGACCCCTGCCCTCCAGGCACAAACGAGAACTGCTGTGCTACATTTGCCCAGACCCTTCAGGGCCTTATAGAAGATCAAGTCTATGACAGATTGGTGATACTGGGAGACTTCAACGGAACAATAGACCCCCTTCTGGACAAATCCCGCAGTGTCAACAAACACAAGAGATCTGACTCATCCAGCACGTTGCCAAAGGCCCTTCTGCGTATCAAATCGGATCTCTTCATGCAAGACGCATGGCGCCTACGCCACCCAGGGGAGAGAGACTACACATTTTACTCCCACAGGCACCAAAGTTGGTTAAGGATCGATATGGCCTGGGTGTCCAACTCTCTGGCACCGAAAATAGCGCAGATAAAGATTCTACCGAGAGACATATCCGACCACTGCCCAATCGTGCTGACTTTCAACCATAAACCCCCAGTGCGCCGTTGGAGACTCAACGACAATCTATTGAAAAAAGAAGAGGACATACAAAAGTATAGAGAGATAACCATAGACTATTTCACAAATAATGATAATCAGGAAACAAGCCCAGAAATGGTCTGGGATGCATGCAAGGCAGTGCTCAGAGGCCATTTCATACAACACAATGCGATTAAGAATAAAGCGAGACAGAGAACACTCCTCGAGCTGCAAGCCAAAATCGCCCTTGAAGAGAAGACCCTAAAAGAACAGCCAGGGAACCGGGCCACGATCACCAAACTGGCCACTTTGCGTAAGCAGAAACACCACCTAGATCTCGAACAAATTGCCAAAGACTTAAAATTCGTAAAGCAAAATTACTTCCAGAACGCTAATAAGCCAGGCAGATGGCTAGCGAGAAGGATTAAGAGGAAGAAGCAGGCTGGATATATAACCAAAGTCAGATCAGGAGACAGAACGATCACGAATGAGGACGAAATCAAAAAGGAATTCCAACTGTTCTTCGCTAAGTTATATGCGGCAGAAGGAGGGAGTAAGGAAGACATCTGGCAGTACCTGGAAGACCAAAAACTGGGCAAGATCCCGGATTACTATAGAGACATTCTCAATAGAGAAATCTCGGAGCTTGAAATAGAAACAGCCATCAAGAACCTGGACATGAACAAAGCCCCAGGACCGGACGGCCTGACGGCCAGGTTCTACAAGACCCTGAAGAATGAAATCATCATCTTCCTGAAGAAAATTTACAATAGGGTTTTGACAGAGGGTACATCCCCGGACACGTGGAAGGAGGCCAATATAGTCATAATCCACAAAGAAGGCACGGACAAGACCAATGTTGCCAATTATAGGCCCATCTCACTGCTCAACATCGACTATAAAATTCTGGCCATCATCCTAGCTGAGAGACTGAAGACCTGGCTCAGCGTCTGGACAGCCCCAGATCAGAACGGCTTCCTCCCGGGCAGACAAAGAAGTCCCACCGCAGGTTGTCAAACGCCTTCTTTGCGTCTAGGGCGAGGAAGGCAAAATATTCCAGCAGATCAATGACTGTCCTGACATTGTCTTTATGTCAGGACAGTCATTGATCTGCTGGAATATTTCGAAACGCACCCTCAGAAAGAAGCGGCCTTCCTCGCCCTAGACGCAGAGAAGGCGTTTGACAACCTGCGGTGGGACTTCTTCCAGCTGCTGATGACAAAGTTAGACCTGGGCCGCCAATTCCAAAACGCCATTGGGGCAATCTATAAGGAACAATCAGCAAAAATCTGGGTCAACGGCCGACCAACGGATAAAATCATAATACAGAAAGGGACAAGACAGGGGTGCCCCCTCTCCCCCCTGATCTTCATACTCTCCATTGAAATCCTGCTGAGAGCAATCAGATCTAACGATCAACTAAAAGGCCCGAAAATTGGAAAACACTCGTTCAAGGTGAAGGCATTTGCGGATGACCTGATCTGCTTTATAGAAAGACCAGTGGATACCATACATTTATGGTTGACGGAGATAGGAAAATTTGGCCTCTTGGCCTGGCTGAAGATAAATAAAAGGAAGACGAAGATCTTAACAAAGAACATGTCTAAAGGCCGCCAAGAAAAGCTAGGAAATCTATCAGGCATGCAAATCTCCCAGACAATCAAATACCTTGGCATTCATATATCAGCACAGAATTGCCATCTATTTAAGAACAACTATGAGGTTCTGTGGAAAAAGGTCCAAAACGACCTGGAGAACTGGAGAAGCGCCAATCTCTCCCTCATGGGCAAGATAGCAGCCGTCAAGATGAACTTGCTGCCACGGCTGCTGTACTTATTCCAAAATATCCCTATCATCAAGTCAAGTGCTATCTTTGAAAATTGGAAAAAAGACATCCTCAAGTTCATCTGGGACTCAAAGAAAGCAAGGATCAAGTACGCAATCCTGATAGGTAGGAAGGAGAGAGGCGGCCTAGACCTCCCGGACCTAAAAACATACTACGAAGCATGTGGTCTGACCTACATAAAGGACTGGATAGACCTTCTAACGCTGGAGGGATTCGACCTCAGTACGGGTTGGCATGGGTACCTATGGTACGGAAGTACAAGAACAGACCATAACTTCAAAAAGCACCCGCTGAGAGCGGCCCCCATACAGATATGGGAGAGGCAAAGCCAGCACTTGGGTCGGCTTCCAGCCCGCCTCTCCATCTCTGGTGGTCTTGGCTTCTTCTTCTTCTTCTTCCCAGCACGCTGACGTTTCCCCGCCTGTCTTCCCAAGAGATTTGCAGGGTTTTCCGAAGGCGCCGCTGATGGAATCGTTGGAGACCCCATCACCCCTGCCCACACTTTTCCAGCATGCGAGCTACTTATACAACAACCAAGTCAAAGTGACCTACCCACCCACGACTCAGAGAGCCATAAAAGCAAAATATTTGGAAATTTATTTCAGTGAGAGCCATGTCATATATTTCCAGGCTGAATTTGACTAAATGTGAGTATCATAAGCCCCTGAATTTATTCATAATGATGATGATGATGATGATGATATTCATTCAGCCTCTGCTAATGAATACCTGGTGGGAGCACCGCTAAGAGAGCATATCACTCCCATCTTGCAGCATCTGCACTGGCTACCAATTGAGTACCGAATTGTCTTCAAGGTGCTGGTTTTGACCTTTAAGGCCTTGCATGGTCTAGGGCCAGTGTACCTGAGGGACCGCCTTACCCCATATGTTCCCCCGAGATCACTGCACTCGGAAGAGCGAAATCTTTTGACCATACCATCACTCCGTTCCTGTCACCGTTCCTCAACGAGACAACGTGCCTTTTCAGTTGCAGCCCCGGCACTTTGGAACGCACTGCTGGATGATGTTTGGGTCATCACAGAACTCATCCCATTCCGGAGGGCACGCAAAACCATCCTATTTAGGCATGCCTTCAATTGAGGCCCGGATGCGGAACTGTCAACTGTCTATTGTCTTCCAATCGTTGATGTCTCATGTACTACCTGTGATTTTATTGCTTTTATGTAACCGTTGCGTTTTTATGCATTTTAATCTTGCCGAATATCTCGGCCGTATGTAAACCGCCCCGAGCCTGCTGGAAGGAGCGGTACACAAGATTGAGGAAATAAATAAATAAATAATAATACCTGTTTCCCTACTGTGGGATTTCGTTGATTGAAATAAGAGATTGATGAATAATTAACAAAGAATATGGGATTATAGTAACCTCGACTCCCGCTCTCTTTGTTCATACTATTGACTCATAAGGAGCTACATCTTGTTTGTTTGACTAATAATAATACTAACAACAACAATAGGTTCCTAGAGTAGAAAGAGACCTCCAAGGGCCATCCAGTCCAACCTCCTTCTGCCATAAGGGAAAAACACAATCAAAGCATTCCTCACAGATGGCCATTCAGCCTCTGATGATAACAACAACAACAATGGGTTCCTAGGAGACGACCTCCAAGGGCCACCCAGTCCAACCTCCTTCTTCCATAAGGGAAAAACAATCAAGGCACTCCTTGCCAATAATAACAACAACAGGTTCCTAGAGTAGGAGGAGACCTCCAAGGGCCATCCAGTCCAACCTCCTTCTGCCATAAGGGAAAAACAGAATCAAAGCATTCTCACAGATGGCCATTCAGCCAATAATAATGATAATAATAACAACAACAACAGGTTCCTAGAGTAGGAGGAGACCTCCAAGGGCCATCCAGTCCAACCTCCTTCTGCCATAAGGGAAAAACAGAATCAAAGCATTCCTCACAGATGGCCATTCAGCCAATAATAATGATAATAATAATAACAACAACAACAGGTTCCTAGAGTAGGAGGAGACCTCCAAGGGCCATCCAGTCCAACCTCCTTCTGCCATAAGGGAAAAACAGAATCAAAGCATTCCTCACAGATGGCCATTCAGCCAATAATAATAATAATAACAACAACAACAACAACAGGTTCCTAGAGTAGGAGGAGACCTCCAAAGGCCATCCAGTCCAACCTCCTTCTGCCAGGGCCCTTCCACACAACCTATAACCCTGAACATTAAGGGAGAAAATCCCACAATATCTGCTTTGAACTGGGTTTTCTGAGTCCACACTGCCATATAATCTGGTTCAAAGCAAATCACATGGGATTTTATTCAACTGTGTGGAATAAAATACCTCAGATAACCCAGGGGTCTTCCACACATTCTATTTTACGGTTGACACACGCAAACTGATTTCTTACTACTGGGCAAATTGCTGCCAAAGGAGTGACCATCACTAAAGGAGTGACCATCGCATTTTTGCTGCCTATTGCAGCTATTGTTGGGAATGGGATTTTAACTGTGGGTTTATATTGGTTTTCCTGTGTTCTATGTGTTTACTTGCTATTTTAATTCTGTGAACCGCTCTGGGCTCCAGAGAGAGCGGTATAGTAAGTTGAACTAATAAATAAATAAATAAAAATGATTTTGTCATTTGGGAGTTGTAGTTGCTGGGATTTATAGTTCACCTACAACCAAAGAGCACTCTGAACCCCACCAACAACAGAATTGGGGCAAGCTTCCCACACAGGACTCCCATGACCAACAGAAAATACTGAAGAGGGAACTGACCTTTCTTCCTGGGAATTGCAGTTCACCCAAAAAAACCTGACCTCCAGCGATCAGGAGCTTGGCAAGGGGCACGTGCCGGGAGGCAACGGCTCCGTAAACAGAGCTGCCAGCCCACGTGGGAGCCCTCCTCCCAGCTCTGACCCACACAGAACCACACAGCAAATATTCAGGAACGAAGGAATGAGGGAGGGAGGGAGGGAAATCCAGCCAGCGAGGCAGGAAGGAAAGGTGAGGAAGAAAGGAAAGAAGGAAGAGGGAAAGAAGGGAAGGAAGAAAGGGAAGAAGGAAGGAGAGCGAGGGGGAGGGAAAGGGAGGGAGAAAAGATCAAGCCCCTTCACAGCAACAGGGAACAAGAGGGGCGCGGCTGGCTGGCTGGCGCTCTGTCTCTCGCAGCGCCCCCTCCTTCCCTCTGCCCTCCTACTTCTCCCCTCGCTTCCATTGCTTGCAGGCGAGGGTATTGGACCTGAGCAGCAAGCAGCTTTGCGCTGCCCCTCATGCCAGGCAAGGAAGGGAGGCTGCAAAGCCCCTGCCTGGGCGAGGAGGCCGCCCTCCTCACTGCCAGCCTCCCTGTTTCTCCTCCCTGCTTGCTCCCTCCTCCAGGCGACGCGATCGAGCAGCTTTGCCTTCACGATCGACTGGTCAATCGCGATCGACCTAATGAGCACCCCTGTTGTAGACAGTCCACGTTTCGCAGGCGTAGAGCAGGGTCGGGAGGGCAGTCGCATTATCTGTGAAGAATTAGTAGTCTGAGTGAAATGTAAACTCATATATCAGTGGATGTCTTTGATTATTTGTTCCCACTGCTTGTATGTACTGTACTGTATTGTATGTACATATTGTATGTATTGTATTGTACATACAGTACATACAATATGTACATATTGTATGTATTGCTGGCGCCGGGAATGTGGCGCAGCTGGCTGGGTGTCAGCTGCATAAGATCTCTACTGACCAGAAGGTCATGAGTTCAAGACCTGCCCTGGTCGAGGTGGGCTCTCGACCTATTGTGTAGCCTGTTGTCGACCTTTGCAACCCGAAAGACAGTTGCATCTGTCAAGTAGGAAATTAAGGTACCACTTAGTGGGGAGGCTAAATTTAACTGATTTACGAGGCCATAAAAAAGATCTCCAGGAAACACACTGAGATATGAAGGAGTGCGACAGCTCCCCATGGTGGCCGGATGTTAAATTGCCTCTGTCTGTCTGGTGTGTTTGTGTGTCTAAATGTAATGTGTACATTGTAATCCACCCTGAGTCCCCTGCGGGGTGAGAAGGGTGGCGTATAAATGAAGTAAATAAGTAAAATAAATAAATAAATATGTATGGTCCTGTAATCCTGGTGATGAAGGAGTTAAGTGTAGAGCATCTGCCAGGACTCATGATGCAAGACACTGGTGACCTTGTTCGGAGGAGGGACTGATAAGACAGCGTTTGGTCTCTTGTGTGCTGTGTGCTGTTTTGGTGTTGGAAGCATGATTGCTCTGTCTGTACAATAAATCTATTCTCACTAACTCTGAAGTTGGAAGCTGAAACCATTTTCTGACAATTGGGTTATGGGCCCTCGTCGTCCTTCCTGCTGGTGTTGAAAAATCTTCAGAGTGGAGAAGGTGTGAGTGGGAATCTGCAGCTGGATCGGAGCTTCTGCCAAGTGATGCTGCCTTCAGAGAAGGAAGTGTTCCTGGAGAAGTGGTGAGCTGTAAGTCAGCGGAGCGTGCTGAACCCAGGTGTGGAACAGACGTAAGAGAGCAATTAAGCCATAAATACATGATGTGCCTTGATGTTGTGAAGATCGCCATATGCCTGCTGTGAGTACACGGTGTGGAAATCCAGAGGCTGGACTGTGAATCTGGGAGTGGAGATCTTCTGAGTGAGAGTGGAAATGGCTGTAAGCAATCCATTCACTGAGAGAGAAAAAGAATGGTCTGAGAGCATGGAGAGCCTACAAGCCAGAGATGTGCTGTCAATTGATAACTTTGTCCAGTGTGTGAAGCATCTGCTGGCAAAGGAGAAACTGCACAAAGCCATTGCAACACGCAGGAGCATTTTGGAAGTAATGGAAAGTGTATTTGTGCAGAAAGAATTGGACAATGGTTGCCAGCCTGAGGAGCAAGCAGAATGTGGCCAGAATTGCCAGGCTGAGGTGGAGCCATTGAAGAAGCAGCAAGGAGCATGCCGGCTTGAGGGGGAGATGCCAAGGCTTGAAGGAGCAGAACATGTCCTTGGGCCTGAGGGGGAGTCGTCACCTGAGCCGAGGCTGAGAGGAATGGAGCTAGTATTTGCCAATATGTGTGTGTCTGCAGCAAGGAGGTATTTTATCTGCAATGTAAGTGGACACCTGGCTTGAGATTGCAAAGTCAAGAGAAGTACAGCAAGAAGGTGCTTTAATTGCAAAAGAATTGGACACCTGGCCAGGGAATGCAAGGTCAAGATGGAGGTGTCTGGAGGACGAGAAAGAAGAGGACGTGGAAATGGGTCATCAAGCCAAACTGGAGCAAGAGTGATGGTGGCTGCAGTAGGATGTAATTCCAGTAAAACTAGTAAATGGATTTTAGATTCTTGAGCAACCCACCACATCACAAATGATTTGGCTAATCTGAGAAATGTGGAGACTTTGGATGGATTGTCATTATCTTTTGCAAATAACCCAGTACAACTTTTCAACAAATATGGAACCTGTTATATTTCTTGTTTAAAATCGTACTGGCAAAAAGTTTTGTTTGTTCCACAGATGAAGTCAAATTTATTGAGTGTAGCTGAGTTAACTGAACAACAGTATAGAGTGTCATTCAAGGGAATATACTGTTATATTCATAACAAAGAAGGGAAACTAGTTGGCAAAGGAGTAAAACGTAATAAAATGTATGAGATGTTTGAGAAAGTCAACGGTTTTGGTGAGGAAGACAATGTGGAAGTTATGTGTCTTGGTAGTACAATTCAGCATGACAGATGCTTACATTTGTTCCACAGAGTGATGGGGCATGCTAGCATGGAAGTTTTGAAGAAGGCATTGAATTTATGTCCTGAATATAAAATGGAAGAATGCTTTTGTGATTTGCAATGCACTACTTTTTTAAGGAGAGCACTGCTTGCTCCATAGTGAGAGGGGCCTAGAAAAGGTGGTCTAACAAAAGCTCATCCCCGTCTACCTGGTTGGCTAGCCGCGGCCAACGGGTATCTTCCGATGCGGTCGAACAAAGACAAAGAAACAAAGGCCAACACCTGCCTGTAAAGGTGCAAATAGACTGACACTTGCATGCTGGAACATCAGAACCATGCAAGATTCTGCAGATAATGGACGTCCTGAGCGTCGTTCTGCTCTAATAGCCCATGAACGATCACGGCTTAATATTGACATCACTGCTCTTAGTGAAGTTCGTCTCCATGAGGAAGGCAGCCTTAAAGAACACGGTGCCGGCTACACACTCTACTGGTCTGGCAAACCCAAAACTGAGACTCCCTGAAACAACATCTCAGGCTCGGCCAGATTGATCACCAACAATGGTCCACCCTGGCCTCACATCGGGATGCACTATCCACAATGCTGCGGCCTCTTTCGAGAAGACACGCCAAATGGGTCTCGAAGAGAAACGACAACGCAGAAAGAACCGCAACTTGGAAACAACATCACCCTAGGAGACTTTCAGCTGTGCTTTCTGCAACAGAACTTGCCTATCTCAGATTGGCCTTTTTAGTCACCAACGCGCTTGTAAAAAGCGTGGGATGAGTCCTTCCTGAATCTTCGTTCGCGAAGTAATGCCGAGAGAGAGAGAGACTTGCGAAAAAGGTGCCTCTAAAGTACAATAAGAGATCAAAGATAAAAGTACTAATTTGAGGCAGCATGTCTGTAGAGAAGGTCCTATTGAAAAAAGTGTTGGTGGTTCACAATACGCAATGCTCTTCTTAGAACATTTGAAGCGCTTTTCGTATGTGTATTTTTTGAAGGACTTGTCTGAGGCAAAAGACAAATTGGCAAGCTGGTTGAATTTGATTGAGAATGGATATGGAGTAACATTGGGTAAATTGATTTTTGATAAAGGAATGGAAATCTGTGGTGCAGAGCTGAAACAATTCTAAGGAATAGAAATGTAGAATGTGTTAATATTGAAGAGTTCAAGGGAGAAGAAAGTGTAGCATTGAAAAGAATGCAAGCATTGAGGGAAATGAAGAGATGCATTCTAAAAAACAGTAAGTTCTCACAAGAGTATTGGACGGAAATCCTAAATACCAGTAATTACCTCATGAATAGGTTGTGGAATCAATGCATACAAGACATTCCTTTTAGAAAAATGTATAACCGTGTTCCTTGCTACAAATATCTGAGGTTATTTGGTCAAAAGGCGAAGGTGATTTTGTCAGCAAAAGAAAGAACCAACAAGAAAGTAAAACATGAGATGAAGTTCCTAGGATATGGAAAGAATAATTGTTATAGACTTTTGGATAGCCCAGACACAGTGAAGTTCACAAAACTAGCATATTTCAGCAAAATAGAAGATTGGAATGAAATTCATTTAAATACTGAAAACTTAGATGGGATTCCAGAAGAAAGACATAGTGAAACATTCAAAGAAGAAGAGAGTCCATCTAGTGTTGAAAGTCAAAAACAACAGATAGTGAAGTCTGAGATTGCATCATCTTCAGAGAGCGCAGGAAGGAAAGAGAGTTGTAGTACACCTGATAGAAAACAGGCAGGTACACAAAAGGAAAAGATACCAACATCCAAAGAAAAGGTTATACCTAAAGTAGTTAAGCAGGAGGTGAAAGAGGAAGTTAGAACAGTCAGTGCAAATCAGAACATCAAAAAGAAAGAGAAATTTCATAAAGTTACTGTTGGGTCAAAGTATGAGATGAAAAGAAATGTGTAAGATGTGAGAAATGTTATGGTGCTAAGAAGTGTATTGATTGTGTAGTGGATAGTGTATTTGTATTTGTATTATGAACACAAATAATGCAATGATAATATGACTGTGAAGTTTTTTCAATAGTTATGTTTATTCATGTGTTGTATATTTTTATTTAATAAGTAGAATTGAAATGTAATGATGGAAATGCTAGTTCTGGTAAGATAGAAAAGGTATTGTCTAAATAGAAATGAAAAAGATTTCAAAGAAAATGTTTAAGAAAGCAATTAAAAGTCAGGTGTCCAGATATGCTCAGATAAATGATAGACAATGGTAGATAAGAGTTTACATGTCAGAGGGGGATTGTGAAGAATTAGTATTCTGAGTGAAATGTAAACTCATATATCAGTGGATGTGTTTGATTATTTGTTCCCACCGCTTGTATGTACCGTATTGTATTGTATGTATGGTCCTGTAATCCTGGTGATGAAGGAGTAATGTGTAGAGCATCTGCCAGGACTCATGATGCAAGACACTGGTGACTTTGTTCGGAGGAGGGACTGATAAGACAGCGTTTTGTCTCTTGTGTGCTGTGTGCTGTTTTGGTGTTGGAAGCATGATTGCTCTGTCTGTATAATAAATCTATTCTCACTAACTCTGAAGATTGAGGCTGCAACTATTTTCTGACAACATCAACAAGCCCCTTGGTGTGTCTCCCTACGGATGTCCTGCTCCTCAAATACTCAAGAGAACGCTGCACTTGCAGAGCTCGGGCGGTGTTGTATTTCAGTGTTGACTTTTGTGGGGAGGGGGCTGCCAAGGGAGCGGAAAGCGTCAACGTTTTCTTTTTTTCAAATATTTATTATTATTATTATTATTATTATTATTTTATGGTTCAATAATTTGCTATACAATATTTATTTTGCAACAGATACATATTATTGAATACAAGCTACCAATCTTTTTCATTTCTATTTAGACAATACCTTTTCTATCTTACCAGAACTAGCATTTCCATCATTACATTTCAATTCTACTTATTCGACTCCCTGCTGACCATGGAGACCCAGGTCTCCGCGGTCAGCAGGGTGGCGTTCTACCACCTACGTCAGGCTAGGCGACTGGCCCCCTACCTGTCCAGGAATGACCTGGCTACGGTGATCCAAGCGACGGTCATCTCGAGACTAGACTACTGTAACGCCCTCTACGTTGGCCTTCCCTTGGCGACGATTCGGAAACTCAAGCTAGTGCAGAATGCCGCTGCTCGCCTGCTGGCAGGAGTGCCGGTGAGGCAGCACATTACGCCCATCCTCCAGCAACTGCACTGGCTGCCAATTGAGTACCGAATCACCTTCAAGGTGCTGGTGTTGACCTTTAAGGCCTTGTACGGTCTAGGGCCTGCGTACCTCTTGGACCGCCTTGCCCCATACGATCCCCCCGAGATCACTCCGCTCAGCAGAGCAAAACCTGCTGGAGATTCCACCGATCCGCCTCTGCCGCCTATCATCAACTAGGCAGCGCTCCTTCTCAGTAGCAGCTCCAACGGCCTGGAATGCCCTGCCGGAGGAGGCTAGAGCCATACGGGAGCTCGCCCCTTCCGCAGGGCCTGTAAGACCTTCCTTTTCAAGCAGGCCTTCGGTTGACATATAACGCCTCTTGCCTTCAATCGATTTATGACTCTGTGTTACCGTTTTTGTCACTTAGTGTAATTTTAACAATGTTTTAATGATGTTTTTTAGTATCATTTTTGTTATTTTTATGGTTATAGCATTGTTTTATTTTGTTCGTGAGTCGGCATGAGTGTTGCCTGCCGATCACTATGTATGTCTTGTAACCCGCCACGAGCCCTCGGGAAGAGGCGGAATACAAATGCAAATAATAAATAAATAAATACTTCAAACGTTGGCATCTACTGTTATTTTCGTGGTTCTACCTATGACCTTTCCCTCACCACTGTGCTCCCCCAGCCACAGCTTTTACTTGTCACCTGTCCAAAATTTCATTTCTTCTTGTGGAGGTAACTTTCCTTCTTTCTTTTTAAATTCTTTTTCAATAAATGTTCTCCATACATCTTCAAAATCACTTTCTTTCCGTATACCTCTTTTAACTTTTAATCTACACGTCAGCTTATCACTTACGGCCAGTGTCCATGCTTCCTTGTACACTCCTCTATTGGGATAATAATAATAAAGTGGTTTTTTATTGTTATTATATTGATTTATCTGTTCCAATTCCTTGCTATAAGCAGTCTTGCTATTGTTAATAAGTTTGTTATCGCGTCTTTATCCTCTTTTTTCAATCGTTTATTATTATATAATGATAATAAAGCTATACTAGGACTTCTTTCTATTTTAATGTTCTTTATATCCTTTATTTCTCTAAATACTTTCCCCCAGAAATTGTTTACATATTTACATTGCCACCACCTATGTATATATGTTCCTGATTCTTGACATCCTCTCCAGCAATTTTTGAGTAGTTTTTATTTATATTTGCTATACTTACTGGTGTTAGGTACCATTTCCATATTAACTTATAATAATTTTCTTTAACCCGTTTTGATAATTTTTCAAATGTCTTTGTCTCCATAATTGTTGCCACTCTCTTTCATTTCTTTTTATCCCTAAGTCTTCTTCCCAGACCTCCTTGGGGATTTTTTTCCCTTCCTTCATTTAAATTATTATCTTATATACTTTACTAGTTATTGCTTTCAAATGTTCATGCTCCTCTACAGTCCTTCCATTTTGTATTATTTGTTCGAATTGGTTAAACTTACTTCCGTTTTTATTATTTTACCCAATACTATTTTACCTCCGCAGGCCCCGCCTGGCGCTCCTCCCACCTCTCTCGCCCGGTTCCGCCATGCAGCCGGGCGAGAGAGGGGCGGCGGAGAGAAAGGCTGGGCCTTGCAGGCCCCACCTGGCGCTCCTCCCACCTCTCTCTCGCCCGGTTCCACCATGGAGCCGGGCGAGAGAGGGGCGGCGGAGAGAAAGGCTGGATCTTGCAGGCCCCACCTGGCGCTCCTCCCACCTCTCTCTCGCCCGGTTCCGCCATGGAGCCGGGCGAGAGAGGGACAGCGGAGAGGAAGGCTGGGTCTTGCAGGCCCCACCTGGCTCTCCTCCCACCTCTCTCTCACCCGGTTCCACCATGGAGCCGGGTGAGAGAGGGGCGGCGGAGGGAAAGGCTGGGCCTCGCAGGCCCCACCTGGCACTCCTCCCACCTCTCTTGCCTGGTTCCGTCATGGAGCTGGGCAAGAGGGGGGCGGCAGAGAGGAAGGCTCGGCCTCGCAGGCCCCGTCTGGCCCTCCTCCCACCTCTCTCTTGCCCGGTTCCGCCATGGAGCTGGGTGAGAGAGGGGCAGCGGAGAGAATGGCTGGGCCTCGCAGGCCCCACCTGGCGCTCCTCCCACCTCTCTCGCCCGGTTCCGCCATGGAGCCAGGCGAGAGAGGGGCGGCGGAGAGAAAGGCTGGGCCTCGCAGGCTCCACCTGGCACTCCTCCCACCTCTCTCGCCCGGTTCCGCCATGGAGCCGGGCTAGAGGGGGGCGGCGGAGGAAGGCTGGGTGTTGCAGGCCCCGCCTGGCGCTCCTCCCACCTCTCTCTCACCCGGTTCTGCCATGGAGCCCTGCGAGAGGGGCGGCGGAGAGGAAGGCTGGGCCTCGCAGGCCCCGCCTGGCGCTCCTCCCATCTCTCTCTCACCCGGTTCTGCCATGGAGCCCTGCGAAAGGGGCGGCGGAGAGGAAGACTGGGCCTCGCAGGCCCCGCCTGGCGCTCCTCCCGCCTCTCTCTCACCCGGTTCCGCCATGGAGCCTGGCGAGAGAGGAGCGGCGGAGAGGAAGGGCGGGTGACGAAGGGCAGCCTTGTCTTGCTCCCCTTGTCAATTTTGTTTCCTTTGTCTCCCCATCATTTACAGTTACTACTGTTGAATTTCTTGAATAACGTAGTTCTAGTAACCCTTTTATTCTACCTCCCATTCCAAATTTAATCATAATCTGCCTTAATGCCGACCATTCCACACAATCAAAAGCTTTAAATATATATAATGATAATATCCCTATTTTTTTCATCCTCTCTTGAACCAGACACATTTTATTTAATACTCTCCCTATCAAATTGGCATTTGTCTTCCTTTTACAAACCCACACCGGGTTTTTTTAATGTACTTGTACATGTATTTATTCATTCTGTTCGCTATTATAGCAGATAAAATCTTTGCACCCTGATTAAGTAATGATATGGGCCTATATGACCCTGGGTCTGTTACATCTTTATCCCATTTTGTATTAATATTATTGACTTTCTCCACGATTCCGGCCTATTCTCTCCTTTCCTTATTCCATTCTCCAGTTCCAATAGTTTTGGAATCAATACTTCACTAAGGCTTTTATATTATTCTTTTCCCAGACTGTCCACACCTGGAGCTTTCCCAACTTTTAAATTCTTAATAACGTCCTCAATTTCCGTCTTCTTAATGGGTTGTTCCAATGATTCTTGGTCTTTCTCCTCCAGCCTACTCTCCCAATTTCCTCCACGTATTTCCTCATTGCTTCTATGGAGGAAGCTTTTGTTTCGTATAGATCATTGCAAAACTCTTCGAAAACCTTCAATTTTTCTTTCATACATCTACATATTTTACCAGTTTTATCTTTTATCATACTTATTGTGCCTTCCATTTTCTTTGTGTGTGTGTGTGGATTTGACAAGCACCTTTGAATTCCTATCACTAAATTCAAAAAAATCCCTCCTTAAATGTATTAATTTTTATTGTACTTCATCTATTTTTATTGTACTTCATCCAATTCCTTTTTTAGCTCTCAAAATTTTTTAGCTCTACATAAATTTGTATATCTCTATTGCATAGTTTTTTCAAGCTCCTCTGTTTCTTTTTCTACATTCCCTTTCCTTTCTTCTTGCCTTTTCTGAGATGGTCTCTTTTGTGCATAACCCTCTCACCACCGCTTTCATTGTCTCCCATAGCACTCCTTGTGAGACATCCCTTTCATTAAAATCCCACATTTCTTGCCATTCTGATGTCACTCTATCCACAATCTCTCTATTATTCGAAATTTTTGTGTTCAACCTCCACCTCCTCATTTTATCATAATCACATTTCAAGGCAATCTCAATTCACACCATGGCATGATCGAAACCGTGATAATCCCAATATCAGCATTTGACAATTTACTTAACATGTTTGTAGAAACAAAAATATAATCTCTTCTTGTATAAACTTTATGTATAGCCGAGTAGTATGTATTTTTTTCATCTCCCTTTACCAGTCTTTACACATCTTTTAATTGCCATTTATTCATCACTCTACTTAACTGTGAATGAAGCTCTTTCCACACTCTAGGCATGTATAGAGAGAGTTTCTACCCAGCGTAAGTCCTATTATGTGAAGGTCGTCCTCCTACTCTGAGTAGTCCTCCTACTCTGAGTCCACACTCCAAACATTCTTAAGGTGAGTCCTTTGATGTCTACGTAGACTTAAACTATGAGTGAAGCTCTGTCCACATTCCAGGCATGTAAAGGGTTTCTCTCCAGTGTGAATCCTTAGATGTGAACGTAGACCTGAACTCTGAGTGAAGCTCTTTCCACATTCCAGGCATTTATAGGGTTTCTCCCCAGTGTGAGTCCTTTGATGTGAACATAGACTTGAACTCGAGTGAAGCTCTGTCCACATTCCAGGCATTTATGGGGTTTCTCCCCAGTGTGAGTTTTTTGATGTCTATGTAGATTTGAACTCTGAGTGAAGCTCTGTCCACATTCCAGGCATGTATAGGGTTTCTCCCCAGTGTGAGTCCTTAAATGTGAACGTAGATGAGAACTAAGAGTGAAGCTCTGTCCACATTCCAGGCATGTATAGGGTTTCTCCCCAGTGTGAGTCCTTAAATGTGAACGTAGATTTGAACTCTGAGTGAAACTGTGACCACACTCCAGGCATGTATAGGGTTTCTCTCCAGTGTGAGTCCTTTGATGTGAACGTAGATTTGAACTATGAGTGAAGCTCTGTCCACATTCCAGTAATGTATAGGGTTTCTCCCCAGTGTGAGTCCTTTGATGTGAACGTAGATTTGAACTATGAGTGAAGCTCTGTCCACATTCCAGTAATGTATAGGGTTTCTCTCCCGTGTGAGTCCTTTGATGTGAACGTAGATGTGAACTATGAGTGAAGCTCTGTCCGCATTCGAGGCATTTATAGGGTTTCTCTCCAGTGTGAGTCCTTACATGTGAACGTAGATGTGAACTCTGAGTGAAGCTCTTTCCACATTCCAGGCATGTATAGGGTTTCTCTCCAGTGTGAGTCCTTAAATGTGAACGTAGATTTGAACCCTGAGTGAAGCTCTGTCCACACTCAAGGCATGTATGGGGTTTCTCTCCAGTATGAGTCCTTAGATGTCTATGTAGATTTGAACTCTGAGTAAAGCTCTGTCCACACTCAAGGCATGTATGAGGTTTCTCTCCAGTGTGAGTCCTTTGATGGTTACGTAGACCTGAACTCTGAGTGAAGCTCTGTCCACATTCGAGGCATGTATGAGGTTTCTCTCCAGTGTGAGTCCTTTGATGTGTACGTAGATCTGAACTCCGAGTGAAGCTTTTTCCACATTCCAGGCATGTATAGGGTTTCTCCCCCGTGTGAGTCCTTTGATGTGAACGTAGAGTTGAACTATTTGTGTAGCTGTTCCCACACTCCAAGCATTCATAGGGTTTCTCCTCAGTGTGAGTTTTTTCATGTTGCTGGAGATAATCCCTCATAGTGAAAATCCTTCCATCATCCAGGCATTTAGATCCTTTCTCCTCCATGTCAACAATGATACGGGTGTTTAATTTTAATAAAGAGACTTGAATCTTCTTTTTTCCTTTGTTATCTGTAAGTGAAGTCAATGATTCAGCAAGATCATCGCCTCGAGAGGGTTTCTTCTCCGTGTACTGTTGGTCTCCTTACTGCATCCAAGAGGTCCCTCCAAAGAGTCCTTGTTTACCTGGTGAAGAAAGAAACGAAAGATCAAAAGAGAAAGCCAAAGAGCTTCTCTACTTCCAGGATTTCCCCCCTTTCCCTTCACGAATCATGTTGAAAATGGAAATACCAAGAAATGCAGACATTGGGGTTTCAAACACATACACAGAGACCATAACAAGGTATAAATGGTTTCAGCTGCTACCAATACGCCGACGACACACAGCTGTTGTTGAAGCTCGATCCAGGGATGTCGTCGGTGCCTGAAAGCTTCAGTCAGGGACTAAGGGCGGTGACAAACTGGCTTAGAGCACACAGACTAAAAATCAATCCGGCAAAACGGAGATCCTCTGGCCCGGTCGACCCGACCCTCACTCACCATTACCACTCTTTGAAGGCGAGCCCCTGTCCCCGCTCCGCGGTGAAGAGCCTGGGAGTGATTCTGGACGAGAGGTTGACGATGGAAGCCCAGATCCAGGCTGCAGCCAAGGGCGCCTTTTTCATCTCCGCAGGGCCCAACGGTTGGCCCCCTACCTACCATCAGAGGCGCTGAAGACCGTGATACATGCCACCGTAGTCTCCCGTCTTGACTACTGCAATGCCCTGTATGCGGGTCTACCGCTGTCCACGACTCGGAGGCTGAGACTTGTCCAGAATGCAGCGGCCAGACTCATCTCCGGGGCATCGGCTAGGAACCATATCTCGCCAATCCTAAAAGCTCTTCACTGGCTCCCTACAGAGTTCAGAGTGGTCTATAAACTCATGGCGATAACTTTCAAAGCACGGCAAAGAACCGGACCAGCCTATCTGGGCGACCGGTTAATAGACCAACACAGTGAAAGACCATCGCGTGAAATAAATGGTGACTGTATAGTTATCCCAGGGGTGAGAGAGGCCCGGCTGACAAAGACCCGACGGAGAGCTTTCTCTGTGGTGGCTCCTGTAATCTGGAATACACTTCCGCCTGCTCTTAGGGCCATATCGGCCCCAGCCAGATTCCTGTCCGAGCTGAAAACTTGGCTCTTCCGCCAGGCGTTTGGGGATTGACTAATCTTGGGGATTGGGCCCTTTGTGATTCTTTGAACTCGTGTTTTTAATTAGATGTATTTTTTAAATGATGTAAGTCGCCCGGAGCACCATCGGTGGAGGGCGACTCACAAGAAATAAAGTTATTATTATTATTATTAAATGCTGCTTTTAAAGGGGGAATGAATCCAGAAGAAAAGAAGGAGGGAGGTATGGAGGAAGAATAAAAAATGAACGAGAGAAGGAAAAATGGGGAAATCCTAATTTTGGAGCATCACGTTGATTTTATTGGGTGGAACAGAAACGTGGAAAAGTAACGGTAGGCATGAGGGAGGCCGAAAGGAATGGTTCTTTGCAATGCTCAAGGGCACCATTCACTAGCAGATAATGTGTTTGCCTGAACGTGCTAAATGCTATGGGACACAAAGGTGACAGGGCTACCTCCCTTCCCATAAGGAGTCCTGCTAATAAGGAGTCCTTGGTGGCAGCAAGCGTAACCAATTAGATGCTGGCTGCCTCTCCACCCACCAAATTCAAAACTACGTTGAGGCTAGTTTGAACAAAGTCCCCCGTGGGCCATTCACCCATTCCCTTGACACAGCCCCAGGATGGCATGCAAAGGCAAGCACAGCTCCACCCACAATGCCTTTCCCCTGACACCGTCTTTGCCTACTTATTATTATTATTATTTAAACTTGTGAGTCGCCACTCCCGGGTGGCTCGGGGCGACTTACACCAAATTCAAGATTAAAAACAATATAAAAACATCACAAACACTCAACACAATAAAAATGTAGTAAAACAACAATGTGGTATGCAGAGCACGGAAAGCAGGTGCCTACCCATCTTATCAATTAATACCCGAAGGCCTGCCGGAACAGGAGGGTTTTGCATGCCTTCCGGAATGCAACTAAGTCCGTGAGAACTCGGACTCCGGAAGGAAGTGCGTTCCACAATATCGGGGCGATTATTGAAAAGGCCCCTTTACTTCCCCTTTACTATCTTGTCCACTGTCCAGGGAAAGATTTTCAGCAGCTGAGAGAGAGAGAGAAAGAAAGAAAGAGAGAGAGAGAGAGAGAGAGAGGAAGAGAGAGAGATGCTTTCCATACAGGGTCCTTCCTAGGAATGTCTTTGCAGTGACCAATGCAATAAATCCCAACCTGAGAAGAATGGGCATCTACTCTGAGCATCTACTCCGGCCCCCCTCCCCCCCGCAACCACCACCCGCATCCCCCCCCAAGAGACCCCCCAGCAGGGCTACGAGGGAGGGCTGCGGCAGGCACAGCGGCACAACGCGATCCCAGAGAGAGTGGCCTCACCGGGCGCAGCGCCCTGCTGCCTGCCCCTCCTTGGAAGGGAGGGGTGAGAGGCCGCTTTCCTCTCCCGGGGGCTCGGCCCCTGAAGGAGGGGACACTCCACCCCACTCACCTCCTTCCCGCCTCTTCACTCTTCCGTCTAAAATGGCGCCGGCTGACAAGGGGGCGGGGCCTGAGTGACGTCAGGCACCCCTTCAAAGAGGCGGTCTGTGGGACGCAAAGGGGGCACGGCGATTGCGGGGAGACCACAATCCTGATTGGCCGCCTGCCCGCCCACTTAGGGGAAAACTCATTTGCATGTGCCAATGTGAGTTAGGGAGTAAGTCGGCGCCACAATGGCTGCCCCCCCTCCTCGCAAGCCCTTCCTCATTGCCTGAGCAGCGCAGCCAGGGGCGGGGCGGAGGCGCCAGGAAAGCAGCCTTGGGGAAGCGGAAGCAGCGGCGGCGGCCAATCAGCTCCTGCTTGCGTGAAGAGCAGCCTGGGCACACCACCTCCGCCCGCCTGTGGCGAGGCACATCAAATCCAACCCGGCTTGACAGGGTGGACCCTCTTTTACGGATCCCCCCACTCCCACCATTTGTGGAGATTTGAGGTTAACTTGTATTCGCTGCCACCAATTATCTTTCTTGACCACCAGACTTATAAAGAGTAAAGAGAAGACTCTATTTTAAATCAGCCACTATTTCATGAGAGAGATGTAGGTGAAAACCCCCCTTTGGTGAGGGAAACCCTATGGGTAATTGTGAGCTCTTCTCTGACAGGAATATGTTTTAAAATGAGGCTTGACTCTAAATCACTGACACAAAGAGGTTTGCTTTGATGAATGAACAGTTAACAATTTATTTGTGTACATAGCTTAGTTCCATATAACTTCTTCCGCAGAGGCACAGCTTAATAAGGTTGCTTAAAACTATTTAAAGTATATCCAATGTCACAATAGAAACGCTATTGTATTTCCTCCAGCTCAAATGGCTGTATATCTCCAAGATATAGGCACACTAGCCCTTTTCCAAGTCTCCTGTCTAACCCTTACTTACTCTCTCTCTCTGAGGTGGTTATTGTAAACCTCTTTTCTAACTCTCTCTCTAACTATACACTCCTTTACTGGCTCTATTCATGCCTTAAGGTCTGATTCCTGTCTGAAACTCTAATCTGTCTTCCTGAGCTCCTTACACCTTGAGCTCTCTTTCCTCACTTAGAGTTCGTCTCTCTCTAGACTATTAACTCTTTACTTGAGCTCCTTATTTTGAGCTATAATTCCTGTCTTAAAACCTCTTAACAATCTCTCAGAGCTCCCTACACACTGAGCTCTCTTTCTTGACTCAAACTTGAGCTCTTCATACTTTGAGCTCCTATTCCAGACTGACTAACTTTCCCTCCTTCGCCTTGTTAGATACATTCTGACTCCTCCCTTGCAGCTTCAGAGCTATGTTGTCATGACAACCTGCTCTCTCTCTGTGGCACTGCTTTTAATATCAGCACTTATTTTCCCTCCAATTCTCTCTCAATATACCCATATCTATATCTCCTACACAACACAATTAATCACTTCAACACACCGCCCTCCCTGCTTCCCTCCCTCCGGGTGCTTTGGGCTTCTGCTCCGAGCAGTCCTCACAGCCGGAAGGGGAGGAGTCCAAAACACCCGGCGGGAGGGAGGGCGGAAGTGGGCCCAGGCCTGAGAGGGGGGGAGAGAGGGCGCTCCAGCCACCGCGCTCCTGAGGCTCTGCATGCCGGGCGAACTCCAGGGGGAGGGTGAAGGCCACTTCGATCTCCTTAGCAAGGACACTCCAGAGAAGCCACCACCAAGGCCTTCTCTCTCTCTCCTGTCTCCAACAACCACACTAGAGACGCTGGGGGTGGGACCAAGAGAAGGGCCTCCATCCCCAGTGGATCTCGGGAGGCCACGCCTGTGGTGGGATTTGGGGGACATGGACCATCACTTTCAGGGCTTAGACTTAACCTACTTGGAAATGACTGACCGACAATTTTGGGAATTGTAGTTCTCCCACAACAAAAGCACACAGTTAAAAACAACCACAACACCATGGGTCTGGACCACATTTGGCCTCACACACGCCCAACATGCCCCAATGTGAATACTGGAAGGGTTTTGGTGGGGTGACCCCTGGACAGTGGGCTTTGTAGTACCTTAACCTACACCCGGAGATCATGGTGAAGCTCACCAAGGATGGTTACAGTTGTTGTCCCTCTGAGGAAGGTACCAGGTGGTGGGTGTGGCCAGGGAGAGCCGCTTCTCCAACCAGGGGCTGCTGCTCTGGGGCATCATCATCCCACAAGAGGAGGACATGCCGTCTCCAAGGCCACAGTCGCTCCACTGGCTGCCAATGGGTTTGTGTCAGTTTTGGCCTTTCAAGCCCTCCATGGTGTGGGTCCAGGCTCTTTATCTCCAGGAATAAGGCCTTTTCCCACACCATCCGTGGCCCCTTGGGACAGAGAGGTCCCATGTGGGGAAGCTGCTCCAGACAGACAGACAGACAGACCCGACTGGTGACTGTCACCCAGGACTCCTTTTCCATCAGCCCCCAAACAAGACTGTGGGGTGAATGGCCGGCCAATGGAGGAGATCCCAGAGCAGCGACACTAGCGGTCAGCATTGAAGATCCAACTGAAGGCGCATCACTTCCAGCAGGAGGGCGGCCCCGTCCGTTCCAAGTTGTGGATTCTAATCAACGCCTTTAACTTCAGTCTGAACTCTGTGTATCCTCTTGTATGTATTTCAAGAGTGATTTGTGTTGAATTATGGTTTTGTGGTCCTATGAAACTTAAAACCAAGTTCCGTATGTTGCAGAGCACTGGAAACGCAGCAGAGCTTAAAAGCTCAGAGCAATGTGGCAATGACGAGAACTTCCTTAAGTCAGGAAAGTAAATCAAGTCCAAGATAAAAGCTTCTAAGCTTTATTAAAATAAGTAAAAATACAGCAGATATAAATCCATAATACAGGAACGAAACACAACTTCTACGTGATGGCTGTATGGAGCCACATGCGTAATGAAGACTACAGCATAACAACTCCACCTACTTAATGGGACGGAGTCACAGCATTGTCACCAGCGTGTCATCACTATGTCATCAATCTGGGACCATGCTGTGAAAATCACGCCCACCAATTAATTCCTATTTACACAATTATAATTCTGTTCTCAAAACACAGGGCGTTGTTTTGACCTTCAATCCACTGGACTTCATGGGAATGAGAATAGGAGACCGAGATAACTTTTTATCTAAGCTAAGCACACAACACTGGAAACTTTCTCACTAACTAGCAAAATATAACAACAGCCTGCCTTTTAACAATATGGAAGGCAGACTTGAGCGTAAGTTAAGCCGTATTTTAAACTAACTTTGAACTACATCAATTCTGCAATATATTAGAAATTACAGAAATTTCAACATTTTGTTTCTTGTTTTAAGGGTGTCGTATCTCATCTCGAGCCACAGGGTTGTTGTTGTTGATTCTTTTCATATCCTCAAATGTGCATGGCTTCTCTGTGAAATGGAAACACTGGGAAACCATACACAATAGCAAAAACACAACGAAGAGGAAACATATGCTTTTATCTATATAAACCGCCCCGAGCCTAAGGGAATGGAGCGGTATATAAATTTGAATAACAAATAAAATAATATATATATAGCCACCAATGAGCTACTCACACCGGTGCGCTCCATTTACATCCTACTGGGAGAATGCTCAACATCTAGATCAACTGAGGTTAATTGGACTCGATACGCTTTACAACCGCCATTATACAGAAGATTTGTTCTTATTCATTGGGGTCACCCAGAGCAGGGACTTTCCATCCAATATTAGAGGTCTTATAATCACGTGAATGTAGACCTGAACTCTGAGGAAAGCTCTGTTCACATTCCAGGCATTTATAGGGTTTCTCCCCAGTGTGAGTACTTTGATGTGAACGTAGACCTGAATGACGAGTGAAGCTCTGTCCACATTCCAGGCATGTATAGGGTTTCTCCCCAGTGTGAGTCCTTTGATGTGAACGTAGACCTGAACTCTGAGCAAAGCTCTGTTCACATTCCAGGCATTTATAGGGTTTCTCCCCAGTGTGAGTCCTTTGATGCCTACGTAGATCTGAACAACCAGTGAAGCTCTTTCCACACTCCAGGCATGTATAGGGTTTCTCTCCAGTGTGAGTCCTTTGATGTGAACGTAGACCTGAACTCTGAGCAAAGCTCTGTTCACATTCCAGGCATTTATAGGGTTTCTCCCCAGTGTGAGTCCTTTGATGCCTACGTAGACCTGAACGACCAGTGAAGCTCT
>JARBWK010000007.1:152502975-152542611 GCA_030556195.1 Anolis apletophallus | reverse complement strand
TCTCGAAATTGAGTGAATGGGCAACAAAGTGGCAAATGCATTTTAACCTAAACAAGTGTAAAGTCATGCACATCGGGCAAAGAACCCCAAATACACTTATCAACTGATGGGGTCAAAGCTTTCTGAGACAAACCAGGAAAGGGATCTTGGGGTTTTGGTGGACAGCTCAATGAAGATGTCAACCCAGTGCGCAGCAGCAGTGAAAAAGCAAATTCTATGCTTGGCATGATCAGGAAGGGAATTGAAAATAGGTCGGCAAATGTTGCATTGCCTCTCTACAAATCTATGGTGAGGCCACATCTGGAGTACTGTGTACAATTCTGGTCTCCACACCTTAAGAAGGATATAACGGAACTGGAAAAGGTACAGAAAAGGGCAACAAGAATGATCCAAGGGATGGAGCGGCTCCCTTACGAAATCAGGTTGCAACGCCTTGGTCTTTTCAGCCTTGAAAGACGGCGTTTAAGAGGTGACTTGATCGAAGTGTATAAAATCATGCATGGGATAGAAAAGGTGAATAAAGAAAAAATATTTAATCTGTCACAAAACACTAGGACTAGGGGGCACTCCCTGAAGCTCCAAGGTAGGAAAGTTAGGACTAATAAAGGGAAATATTTCTTCACCCAGAGGGTCATTGGGTTATGGAACTCACTTCCAGAGGAGGTTGTGACAGCTGTCAGCCTGGACAGCTTCAAGGCAGGATTAGACAGATTCATGGATACCAAGGGAATCAGTAGCTACTGAAATGGACATCCAAGTGCCACCTGGAGGCAGGCAGGATTTCCCCGGGTACTGGTTGTGGGGGTCGGGAGCAGGTGAGGGTTTTGCCCTCCTTTCTGCTAGAGATCCCCGTGTACAACTAGTGGGCCACTGTGTGACACAGAATGCTGGACTAGATGGGCTGAGGCCCAATTCAGCATGGCTCTTCTTATGTTCTTATGTTCTTAAGACTCTGTTGTTTCAGCAGGCTTTCGTGGTTGGATGAATTGCAGTCTTCTGTTGTGTACTGCCATCTTGTATATCCTCTGTTGTCGCTGTTGTTTTAATGCGAGGCCTAGTGCCCCTTTTTATCTGTTGTTTTAATTGTGGTTTTAACTTTGATGTATTTGGTTGTTTTTATGAATATGTTGTGAGCCGCCCCGACCCATTGGGAAGGGCGGCAAACAAGTACAAATATATAAATAAATAAATAAATGGGCTAAAATACAGAAGGCTTGGAAACACATGCAGCTGATTGCAAAAGTCGACCTGATCTGAAATTCAAACTGCAAAGCATAGCTTATATCAAGAAACTAGATTTCCCTCCCTTACTTGCAAACCGAAAACCACTGCTAGAAGGAAAGACCTTGACATTCCTTCTTTCTATCCCAAGCTCCACAGCAGGTGCCTTATCTGAGCGCTGATGACTCTCAGTGAAACCGACCTCCCTAACAGCTTTTGTTGGAAATAAAGAGTTAAGTGAACAGTTTATACCTGTTGTAGTATCTGAGTAGATTTCCACTGTGGAGTAATCAATTAATCAGCTGTGTGCTGAGCTGTGTGCTGAGCTGTGTTTGGGGAGTGGTTTCCTGGTTGCTATAAAATCTCTCTGCTGTGCTAAATGTGGGGGATTGAAGAAGAAGAAAGTCTGGCCGGCGTTTGGCTGATAAGGAGGAGGAGAAAGAGTTTGTTTGAAAAGACACGCTGATATCTTTGCCAAGGCTAATGACAAAGAAAACTGAAGACTCTGTTTATCCTGTTACTGTTTTGTGGTAGTTTTGTTTTTCTCTGGAGAACCACTTCATGGATGCAAGCTACTGGAGCAGTAGGATCTGTGAGTCTCGGAGCGTGAGCAAACAAAACCTCCTGTATCTATGTTTGTGTTTTTTGCACTGCCATGCAAGAGAATTTATCTTGTAGTGGATATATTTGCTGACTGGACTATACTTTATGAATTTTACAACATTAAAGAACTGAAGTCAACCTTTGCAACAAGAAACTTCAAGTGTCCTAAGTTCTTCCGCTTGCCGCTGTGTTTTTCCTTTTAAGGTGGAGTTGGGAATTTTATTTCCATCATTCCCAGCTTCCTACATATTTCAACAACGCTGTCTCCCAAACGCTGTCTCTGCAAAACCTTTGCAAAAGTTTCCTCTCCATCATGAACGGTGGCTGCCACAATCCCTTGCACAGGAGACCCCAGGGTCCCTGCTGAGGACACAGGCCCCACGGGTTTTCATTTGGCTATACTCTGTTGTTCGGGCTTGGCCCCATGTAAGCTGCCCCGAATCCCCGTTGGGCGAGATGGTGGCGGGGTATAAATACAGTTTATTATTATTATTACCTTTGCCTCTACTATCCTTCCCTCGAATGAGCAGCTGGGCTTCCTTTCCTGGAGGATGGACTGGTTCAGAAGCGCCTCTCTTCCCTCACTCAGCCTTCCCGATGGTGTAGCTGAGGCCTAGTCCAGACTCCAGATAATCAAATTTAGGAAGCCTTACTGTTAATTCAGTCAGGCTCTTTCAGGCCCTTTACGTAGTAGCTGAGGCCTAGTCCAGATAATCAAATTTAGGAAGCCTTACTGTTAATTCAGCCAGGCCCTTTCAGGCCCTTTACGTAGTAACTGAGGCCTGGTCCAGATAATCAAATTTAGGAAGCCTTACTGTTAATTCAGCCAGGCCCTTTCAGGCCCTTTACGTAGTAACTGAGGCCTAGTCCAGATAATCAAATTTAGGAAGCCTTACTGTTAATTCAGCCAGGCCCTTTCAGGCCCTTTATGTAGTGAGGCCTAGTCCAGATAATCAAATTTAGGAAGCCTTACTGTTAATTCAGCCAGGCCCTTTCAGGCCCTTTACGTAGTAACTGAGGCCTGGTCCAGATAATCAAAATTAGGAAGCCTTACTGTTAATTCAGCCAGGCCCTTTCAGGCCCTTTACGTAGTAACTGAGGCCTGGTCCAGATAATCAAAATTAGGAAGCCTTACTGTTAATTCAGCCAGGCCCTTTCAGGCCCTTTACGTAGTAACTGAGGCCTGGTCCAGATAATCAAAATTAGGAAGCCTTACTGTTAATTCAGCCAGGCCCTTTCAGGCCCTTTACGTAGTAACTGAGGCCTGCTCCAGATAATCAAATTTAGGAAGCCTTACTGTTAATTCAGCCAGGCCCTTTCAGGCCCTTTAGGCCCTTTCAGTAGTAACTGAGGCCTAGTCCAGATAATCAAATTTAGGAGGAAGCCTTACTGTTAATTCAGCCAGGCCCTTTCAGGCCCTTAATCGTAGTAAGTGAGGCCTAGTCCAGATAATCAAATTTAGGAAGCCTTACTATTAATTCAGCCAGGCCCTTTCAGGCCCTTTACGTAGTAACTGAGGCCTGGTCCAGATAATCAAAATTAGGAAGCCTTACTGTTAATTCAGCCAGGCCCTTTCAGGCCCTTTACGTAGTAACTGAGGCCTGGTCCAGATAATCAAAATTAGGAAGCCTTACTGTTAATTCAGCCAGGCCCCCTTTTTCAGGGCCCTTTAAAATTAGTACTATTAATGAGGCCTTTCAGTCCAGATAATCAAATCAAAATTTAGGAAGCCTTACTGTTAATTCAGCCAGGCCCTTTCAGGCCCTTTACGTAGTAACTGAGGCCTGGTCCAGATAATCAAAATTAGGAAGCCTTACTGTTAATTCAGCCAGGCCCTTTCAGGCCCTTTACGTAGTAACTGAGGCCTGGTCCAGATAATCAAATTTAGGAAGCCTTACTGTTAATTCAGCCAGGCCCTTTCAGGCCCTTTACGTAGTAACTGAGGCCTAGTCCAGATAATCAAATTTAGGAAGCCTTACTGTTAATTCAGCCAGGCCCTTTCAGGCCCTTTATGTAGTGAGGCCTAGTCCAGATAATCAAATTTAGGAAGCCTTACTGTTAATTCAGCCAGGCCCTTTCAGGCCCTTTATGTAGTGAGGCCTAGTCCAGATAATCAAATTTAGGAAGCCTTACTGTTAATTCAGCCAGGCCCTTTCAGGCCCGTTACGTAGTAACTGAGGCCTGCTCCAGATAATCAAAATTAGGAAGCCTTACTGTTAATTCAGTCAGGCCCTTTCAGGCCCTTTATGTAGTGAGGCCTAGTCCAGATAATCAAATTTAGGAAGCCTTACTGTTAATTCAGTCAGGCCCTTTCAGGCCCTTTATGTAGTGAGGCCTAGTCCAGATAATCAAAATTAGGAAGCCTTACTGTTAATTCAGCCAGGCCCTTTCAGGCCCTATACGTAGTAACTGAGGCCTAGTCCAGATAATAATAGTTAGTAAGACTTACTATTAATTCAGCCCGGCCCGTTCAGGCCCTTTGCGTTGTAACTGAGGCCTAGTCCAGATAATCAAAATTAGGAAGCCTTACTGTTAATTCAGCCAGGCCCTTTCAGGCCCTTTACGTAGTAACTGAGGCCTAGTCCAGATAATCAAATTTAGGAAGCCTTACTATTAATTCAGCCAGGCCCTTTCAGGCCCTTTACGTAGTAACTGAGGCCTAGTCCAGATAATCAAAATTAGGAAGCCTTACTGTTAATTCAGTCAGGCCCTTTCAGGCCCGTTACGTAGTAACTGAGGCCTGCTCCAGATAATCAAAATTAGGAAGCCTTACTGTGAATTCAGCCAGGCCCTTTCAGGCCCGTTACGTAGTAACTGAGGCCTGGTCCAGATAATCAAAATTAGGAAGCCTTACTGTTAATTCAGCCAGGCCCTTTCAGGCCCTTTACGTAGTAACTGAGGCCTAGTCCAGATAATCAAATTTAGGAAGCCTTACTATTAATTCAGCCAGGCCCTTTCAGGCCCTTTACGTAGTAACTGAGGCCTAGTCCAGATAATCAAATTTAGGAAGCCTTACTGTTAATTCAGCCAGGCCCTTTCAGGCCCTTTACGTAGTAACTGAGGCCTAGTCCAGATAATCAAATTTAGGAAGCCTTACTGTTAATTCAGCCAGGCCCTTTCAGGCCCTTTATGTAGTGAGGCCTAGTCCCGATAATCAAATTTAGGAAGCCTTACTGTTAATTCAGCCAGGCCCTTTCAGGCCCTTTATGTAGTGAGGCCTAGTCAGATAAATCAAAATTAGGAAGCCTTACTGTTTATTCAGCCAGGCCTGGGTTCACAGGGAGGTGACATATTTTGTATTTCATAGAGGGATACGGGGGAGGAAAGATTGTTTGGGGAATACATTCATATAGGAGGAGGAAGGGGAGCCCATCCCATCCCCCCAGAGTCCATTGGGACCCATAAATTGTAAGAAACGTCCTTGAGGTTTGAACGAGAGAGAGTTTCCGAAAAGTTGCTCAAAGTCCTTGAAAGTCCATGATGGTGAAAAAAAGGGTTTGATGGTTTCATATAAACCGCGCTGGGTCCACTGCTGTCACACCTCAAGGGCCTCAGGCATCACTTTTGCTTGAACAAGACTTTAGCCAAGAGCCTCAGGCCCCACTTTCGCCTGGACAACACTTTAGCCAAGGTGATAGAAGAATGCTATCCAAGCCAGCTTGCTTCACTCTCAAACCTTGTCTTGGGCCTCCCGGCCTTTCCCGTGAGAAGCCAGGGATGAATGCATAACATAGGCAGCTCAAGGCTGTACCATCCAGCCTCCCTGATAGCGAGGGGCTCCAGGAAGAGCCGAGAGTTTGACTCCCTGTGCCGAGAGCTACAAATTCCAGAGAGACTGAGGTAACAATAACATATAGGCAACTATCAATCATTCAGCTGTGACACTCGACGCATTGACATCAAAGCCATGGAACCCTATATCTGCCCAGAGATCCTCAACGGGAGCATCTCGTACCAACGCCGCAAAGGAGACGCTAAGGAGAAGAGGCCACATCGGGCCTCCTAGCCAAGCTTGTGCCAGCCAGCCTACATCGGGCTGACTTGATCCTGCATCGTGTCTTGTTCCCGTTCATCTTCGAGACCCTGTGATTGATCCTGAAAGACTTTGCTTTTTAAAGAACTCTTTGCCTTGAAACCAACCCAGCCTTGTTTGCTTCGGCTCGGATTCCTTTAAAAGACTTCCTTTGCATCCGGCTTGTGTTCCTGTTTTCCTCAGCTTGTGATCCTGTTGCCACGGATCACACTTCCCTGCTGAATCCTGACTTTGGCTGCTATTTGGAGGCACTATAGGGATTGCCTCCAAACCCTTTACTAAACTTATTAATCAATAATGCTTGTTGTACCTCAGCTGCTGTGTGGTTTATCCAGGGAGGTCAGGTCCTAAGGCCCAAGGGGGCGACAGCTGCAGGCGCGGGAAACGGAGGTTCATCCGTCTTGGTGAAAAGAAGTCGTTGCCCAACTTGCTTCCCGGGGGCCCCGAGGGATGACCGCGTCAGACTACCCAGGTCATTGGCTTCTGGGTGCTCACGGGCGGCGGCAGGATCGTCGGTGCCGCAAGGAGCCATGGATTTGACCATCGGCTGGTCTCCCTCTAAACTTTGTTTTCTTATGACACAAAAAAAGTTGTTCCTGGGGCGCAGGGGCCCGAGTACAAAAAGCGAGACAGGAGAAATTTCACACCAAAATGGACTCGATCCGTTGAGCCGCGGGTACGGAGGCCCGATGGGACGCTATAAGAGCACGGTGATACGGGCCCAGCTCGGGAAAGGAAAAGTTCACGCTTTGAGGGAGTTTGAGTCCGTGAAGGACAGAATGTCAGGCTACGAAGAGGGGAAAGTCACAATTCAATGGTCCTGTTTTGAGGGATTGCTTACAGTGTTAGAAGCAGGGAAAGAAAGCAAAGTCAAAGGCAGGCCGCTTATGCTACCAGTATGCCGACGACACTCAGCTCCTCCTAAAGCTGGAACCTAGAGCAACCTCGATACCTGACAACTTTACCCAGTGCCTAGGTGCAGTGACGAGATGGCTACGGGCCCACAAACTGAAAGTAAATCCAGCAAAGACTGAAATCCTGTGGCCAGGCCGTCCATCAGAACTAGTCAACCCACTGCCACCCTTCGAAGGGGAACCGCTGACTCCATCTTCCACTGTGAAGAGTCTCGATGTCATCCTGGACTCTAAAATGACGATGGAGGCCCAGATTGCCTCCACGAGCAAAAGGGCCTTCTTCCACCTACGTCAAGCGAGACAACTGGCACCCTATCTACCAACGGAGGCGCTAGCCACGGTTATCCATGCCACGGTTACATCAAGGCTGGATTACTGCAACGCCTTATACGTGGGTCTACCTCGGTCAGTAACTTCATAAGACCCAGATTGTACAAAATGCTGCCACCAGGCTCCTCACAAAAACACCAATGAGGTGTCACTGCGCCCTCCTTGCAGCATTTGCACTGGCTGCCGGTCGAGTACAGAGTCCTTTATAAGGCCCTGACCCTGACACTTAAGGCCTTGCGGGGCCAGGGTCCTACATACCTAAAAGACCGTCTGATACCACCCATCCATCCGAGAGCACCACGGCCAGCCTACGAGAACCTTCTCTGTGTCCCGGGTCTGAGAGAGGCTCATCTGGAGTCCACGAGACAGAGATCTTTTTCCGTTGTGGCCTCTGTCCTGTGGAACTCTCTGCCGCCAGACCAAAGAGCCATCCTCGACCTGCCTTCATTTCTGGCAGCACTTAAGACATGGCTATTTAGAAGAGCATACGCATGAGTGACAATCAGTGACAATCTGTCTATTCCCATATTTTAACAGTTTAATACCTTAATATTCTAGTACTGTAAATGCCAGGCTGTGTAAGTCGCCGGAGCACACTTGTGGAGGGCGACTCATAACTAATAAAATTAGTTAGTTATTGAAGCCGCGACTGTCATCACACTCCCAGCCATGCAGGCGCAACCGGGCATCCAGGAACTGCGGAACTCCCTGCTGCAGGCCAGATCAGCTCGAACACACGGGGGCCCTTGTCTGTCCGCTATCCCTAGCGGGGTGAGAGAGAAGGGCGGGACAGACATGTTTTAAATAAAATAAATAAATCTCAAAAACTGGCACAGAGAGAGAGAGAGAGCTGGGGAAAGCCCTGGCCCTGGAGGGCGGGAGGGAGAAAGACACTCCTTCCTTCTCCTTCCTTCCTTCCTTCCTTCCTTCCTTCCTTCCTTCCTTCCTTCCTTCCTCCCTCCCTCCCTCCCTCCCTCCCTCCCCTCCCTCCCCCTCCCTCCCTCCTTCCTTCCTCCCTCCCCTCCCTCCCCTTCCTTCCTTCTCCTTCCTTCCTTCCTTCCTCCCCTCCCTCCCTCCTCCTTCCTTCCTTCCTCCTTCCTCCCTCCCTCCTTCCTTCCTTCCTTCTCCTTCCTTCCTTCCTTCCTTCCTTCCTCCCTCCCTCCCTCCTTCCTTCCTTCCTCCCTCCCTCCCTCCCTCCTTCCTTCCTCCCTCCCTCCCTCCCTCCCTCCTTCCTTCCTTCTCCTTCCTTCCTTCCTTCCTTCCTTCCTTCCCTCCCTCCCTTCCTCCCTCCCCCTCCTTCCTTCCTCCTCCCTCCCTCCCTCCCTCCCTCCTTCCTTCCTTCCTTCCTTCTCCTTCCTTCCCTTCCTTCCTTCCTTCCTTCCTCCCTCCCTCCCTCCCTCCTCCCTCCCTCCTTCCTTCCTTCCTTCCTCCCTCCCTCCCTCCCTCCCTCCTTCCTTCCTTCTCCCTCCCTCCCTCCTTCCCTTCTCCTTCCTTCCTTCCTTCCTCCCTCCCTCCCTCCTTCCCTCCCTCCCTCCCTCCTTCCTTCCTTCCCTTCCTTCTCCTTCCTTCCTTCCTTCCTTCCTTCCTTCCTTCCTTCCTTCCTCCTCCCTCCCTCCTCCCTCCCTCCTTCCTTCCTTCCTTCCTTCCTTCCTTCCTTCCTCCCTCCCTCCTCCCTCCCTCCCTCCCTCCTTCCTTCTCCTTCCTTCCTTCCTTCCTCCCTCCCTCCCTCCCTCCCTCCTCCCTCCCTCCCTCCTTCCTTCTCTTCCTTCCTTCCTTCCTTCCTCCCTCCCTCCCCCTCCCTCCCTCCCTCCCTCCCTCCTTCCTTCTCCTTCCTTCCTTCCTCCCTCCCTCCCTCCCTCCCTCCCTCCTTCCTTCCTTCCTTCCTTCCTCCTCCCTCCCTCCCTCCCTCCCTCCCTCCCTCCTTCCTTCTCCTTCCTTCCTTCCTTCCTTCCTCCCTCCCTCCCTCCCTCCCTCCTTCCTCCCTCCCTCCCTCCCTCCCTCCTTCCTTCCTTCCTTCCTTCCCTCCCTCCCTCCCTCCCTCCCTCCCTCCTTCCTTCTCCTTCCTTCCTTCCTTCCTCCTCCCTCCCTCCCTCCCTCCCTCCCCCTCCCTCCCTCCCTCCCTCCCTCCCTCCTTCCTTCCTTCCTTTCCTTCCTTCCCTTCCTTCCTTCCTTCCTTCCCTCCCTCCCTCCTCCCTCCCTCCCTCCCTCCCTCCCTCCCTCCCTCCTCCCTCCCTCCTTCCTTCCTTCCTTCCTTCCTTCCTTCCTCTCCCACCCCAAAGGGAGGGGGCGGGGCCAGCGGTGGAGAAAAGTAGAAAAGGCTTCTGGGAAGAGGGAGGGGTGGGCGCCATTTTTCTCTCTCTGCCACCAGAGGGCGCCCGCCTCCCTTCCTTCCAGGCAGCCTTTCCTCGCAACCCGTCAATCAAAGCCGAAGAGCGGCACCAGCCAACGGGGGCTTCTGGTGGGCGGGGCGATACGGGCCCAGCCAATGGGAGGGCGAAGGACGAAGAGGAGGCGTGGCTTCCTTGTGAGGTCCCAGCAGAGCCGCCATTTTTTTTGTTTGTGAAACGAGAGAGAGGCAGGTCTGAGGGGAAGGAGGGCGAAGGGCGCGCGGGGCCTGCCTGCCTGCCCCCGGGAAGGAGCGGAGCCTCAGCGGGTGAGTTCTCCGGGTTATGCGGCCATGTTCCCGGACAGGCCTGGGCCGACTTGGGCCCCCACTCCCTCCCTCAGGTGTTTTGGACTCCAACTCCCAGCATTCCTCGCGGCCTTAGGCCTTTTCCTTTCCCCCCTCAGCCGCTCAATGGAGGGTAACCAGGCCTGGGCCGACTTGGGCCTCCCTCCCTCAGGTGTTTTGGACTCCAACTCCCAGAATTCCTCACAGCCTCAGCCCCTTCCTTTCCCCCTCAGGCGCTCAATGGAGGGAAACCAGGCCTGGGCCGACTTGGGCCCTCCCTCACTCTTTTCAGGTGTTCTGAACTCCAACTCCCAGCATTCCCCCTCACAGCCATCATCCAGTCCAACCCCATTCTGCAGGAAAGAAGCAGGAAAATCGCATTAAGAACATAAGAACATAAGAAGAGCCATGCTGAATCGGACCTCAGCCCATCTAGTTCAGCATTCTGTATCACACAGTGGCCCCCAGTTGTACACGGGGATCTCGAGCAGAAGGGAGGGCATTGAAACCACCCCCAACAGATGGCCATCCAGCCTTTTTTCAAAAGCTTCCAAAGAAGGAAGGAGCCTCCAGCACACTCCCTCCGGGGCAGGCAGAGAGTTCCACTGCTGAACGGCTCTCACAGCCAGGAAGTTCCTCATGTTCAGATGGAATCTCCTTTCTACAAAGAGGGTTATTTATTTATTTATTGTCTCAGGAGTGAACCAAGGGTGGAGTTGTGACGTATTTAAAAATACTCCAAAGAGGGTGAAGGAAAGAGGAGGTGGAGGTGGTAGGCTTGGGCATGATGAGCCTCTCAGCCCTCCCCTGTTTGGGGCCTGCGAAATCCGATGGCTGCATGAAGGGAAAGCAGTGCAAGGGAGGTGAGTTCTGGTGCCCTTGGGGCAGCAGCGACCTCCTGGCATGGCCCCTCCCCGGTCAGTTATGCCCTGCGGCATGGCCTCCCCATTCCCCCGGGCCTATTTATTTCTGTGGGGCAAAGGAAGGACGTGGGGTGGGCAGACAGGCAGAAAGCGGACATTGGGGTGGAGGAGACCTGGAGGACAAGCGATGTCCAGTGTGGAATGGCACTCTAGAGTCATTCAGGTGGGAGGAGAACCCTAGCGGGCATCCAGTCCTACCTCCTTCTGCCTTGCAGGGAAGCACAACCCAAGCCCTCCTGACAGATGGCCTTCCAGCCTCTGTTTTGTGAGCTGCCTTGAGTCCCCATGGAAAGGTGGGGTAGATATAAATATGGTGATGATAATGATGATGATAATAATAACAATAATAATAGTAATAACTCTGCCTGTAGATACCAGGCATGGGCAAACTTTGGCTGTCCTCTGGGTGTTTTGGGCTTCAACTCCCACAATTCCTAACACCCTGCTGTTAGGAATTCATAGGATCCTAGAGTTGGAAGAGACCTGGTGGGTCATCATCCAGTCCATCCCCATTCTGCTAAGAAGCAGGACAATCATATTCAAAGCCCCCTCCCCCAACAGATGGCCACCCAGCCTCTGTTTCAAAGCCTCCAAAGAAGGAGCCTCCACCACACTCTGGGGCAGAGAGTTCCACTGCTGAACAGCTCTCACAGTCAGAAAGATCTTCCTCATGTTCAGGTGGAATCTCATTCCTTGTAGTTTGAAGACATTGCTCCATTGCGTCCTGGTCTCCAGGGCAGCAGAAAACAAGCCTGCTCCCTCCTCCTCCCTAGGATTTCCCTTCACCTCTTGATCCCTGGCCCTCCTCCTCATGTCTCCTCTCAGCCTTCTCGAGGCTAAACATGCCCAGCAGCTCTTTAAGCCGCTCCTCATAGGGCTTGTTCTCCAGAACCTGGATCCTTTGAGTTGCCTCTTCCAGAAGCATTCTCTCCTGAGGCCCCCAAGGCCAACAAGGCCCCCTCTCTGCTCCCCCTTATTTGCTAGTTCCCTTGCCCCCTCCCCAAGGCCCCCCTCCTTCTTTGGGAGTCACATGACACAACACAGGCTGAGACCTCATTCCACCGTGTTGCAATGGAACACCACTTACCCCTCCCCCCTCTTAAAATAGGGATCTGTAGTCCACTACATTCTTGCTTAGGCCATCCCTGGTAGCTCGAGGACGATGGTCCTCCAAGGGCTGTGCAAGCAAACACAATATAGTAGTCTATGCAACAGGAGAACAGTCATGGCCATACAGCACAGGTACCCTCCAACTGCGGCCCTCCAGCTGTTTGGGCCTCCAACTCTCAGAAGCCCTCACAAGCTTGTTCCATTGCCAGGAGTTGTGGGAGTTGAAGGCACAAACAGCTGGAGGAGGACTGCAGTTGGAGGGTGCCTGGCAGAGCACCTCCTGACCCCAAAATCCCCAGTGCAAAGCTCAGTAGAATAAAATGAGAAATACAGTGGCTAAGGAGCAACCGCTCTCCAACAGAGAGGATCTCAGTCCCAGTGTAGGAAGGCTCCGGGGGTCCAAACCCGGTGAAGAGTTCTTCCCAAAGGAGTCCCAAGTGAACAGGTGGTTGGTCACGTCGCTATTCTGCAAAGTGGAGGAAATCAGAATGGAGCACAGCTCTCAAGGACAAGAGCCCCAAGTCAGATGTAGATCCTCCAGTACAAGGAGTGGAAAGGTCCCCCGTGGGGCAGGCACAAGATCCGTGCCACAGGGGTGCCCACCCGGGGTTTTCCTCATACCCTGTTGCGGGAAGACAACTCCCTTCTTCAGGTGGGAAGGTGGCCAGGACTCACATCTAGAACAAAGACATCATATAGCAAGCAATTTCCCGGCCGTACTACCACAACTAAACATAGGTAGGATGACCCTTTGTATTGTATTCCTCATTGTATTGTATTCTGTTGGGGATTTTGGGGTCACAATATGCTGTATACCAGGGGTGCTCACACTTTTTCAACATGGGAGTTACTGATTAAAAAACCAAGTCCCAAAGATCACCTGCCCAGAAATGTAAAACGTATAACTATTTTCTTCATTTATTTATTTATTTATTTATTTATTTATAGTTATTCATTTTTATGTACCGCTCCTTCCAGCAGGCTCGGGGCAGTTTACATAAAATGAAGTTATAAAACATCAACATTTCAATTTAATAACAACAATATAAAACAGAGCATAAAAATACATCCAACCACCCCATTTCTCCCACATTGCCATATTACCACACATATTATCAGCCAGAAAGTAAGAAGAGGCTTTTGAACTGCAAGGCCATTTAATACTCAGCAAAGGTAAACAAAGGGCATGCAAAAATACATCCAACCACCCCATTTCTCCCACACTGCCATATTACCACACATATTATCAGCCAGAAAGTAAGAAGAGGCTTTTGAACTGCAAGGCCATTTAATACTCAGCAAGGTAAACAAAGGGCATGCAAAAATACATCCAACCACCCCATTTCTCCCACACTGCCATATTACCCACACATATTATCAGCCAGAAAGTAAGAAGAGAGGGCTTTTGAACTGCAAGGCCATTTAATACTCAGCAAGGTAAACAAAGGGGCATGCAAAAATACATCCAACCACCCCATTTCTCCCACACTGCCATATTACCACACATATTATCAGCCAGAAAGTAAGAAGAGAGGCTTTTGAACTGCAAGGCCATTTAATACTCAGCAAGGTAAACAAAGGGGCATGCATAAATACACCCAACCACCCCATTTCTCCCACATTTCCATATTCCCCAACATATATTTCTCAAAGAACAAAGCAAGCAAAGAGGCTTTGGAGCTAAAAGGCCATTTTTAAACAAAGAGACATGCCACAGAACAATCAAGCACCCACCCCAAAGTAAAAAGACCGACCTTTGAGATGCGGTAAGGAAATGACCCCAAAGCGTCCTTCTTCTCCTCCTCCGTCGTTGCTCCTATTTCCACACCGCCAGCATGCGTGCCGCCTCCAAGAGCTCACGAGAAGTCCGAGAGGCAGAATGGGCACTTCTACGCATGCGTGCTGGGCCAGCCATGCATCGCGTCATCCAGGCCCGCTCCCTTTGGTCTCCTACTACTCGTGAGTGACTGGAGAAGGACGGAGGGAGGAGGAGGAATCCAAAAGAGGGGGCCCATTCTGCCTCTTGGACTCTGGAGCTTTTGGGCGGCGCGCGGCAGAGGCACAACGACTGAGGACTTCTTTGCAGCGTGCAGGGGCACGTGAAGAGGACCAACAGAAAAAAAACCTGGTCAGGGGCCTGAAGATCACCAGGATGAGGCCCGAAGATCGCCCTGGTGATCCTGATCACCGTTCTGAGCACCCCTGCTGTATAGAGTTGGGAGAGACCTCGTGGGCCATCATCCAGTCCAACCCCATTCTGCCAAGAAGCATTACCGTTCTCCTATTGCATAGACTGTATTGTGTTTAGTTTGCATATCGTACGAGCATTCTGGGATATGTTGCTTAGTAGTATAGCCTCCACATGCAGTATCTTGGCGGTGGACACGCAGGTGGCTGTGGAGCCCTGTTCTTGATCCGCATATTCTCCCTTCCTCAGTGAGGACATCCGTTTCCAAGTGGAAGCCGGTCCCTGTCAGGATTGGCTTGATGCACCTACTTCCTCTTGGCACATTTCTCCTTTTCACCCTCCATTCTTTTGCGCCTCTTCGAATTCCGCAGCACTGCTGGTCACAGCTGACCTCCAGCTAAAACGCTCCAGGACCAGGGCTTCCCACTTCTCTCTCAGTGTCTATGCCACGGTGTTTAAGGTTGGCTTTAAATTCATCTTCCAATCTCTTTTCCTGTCCACCAACATTACGTTTACCGTTCTTGAGTTCGGAATATAGTCACTGCTTTGGGAGACAACTGTGATCTTTGTGCATTCAGACAACATGGCCTTGAGTCAAGCGGAGTTGATGACGGAGGACTATTGCTTCAATGCTGGTAGTCTTTGCTTCTTCTTCCAGCACGCTGACATTTCCCCGCCTGTCTTCCCAAGAGATTTGCAGGGTTTTCCAGAGGCAACGCTGATGGAATTGTTCCAGAAGTTGAGCATAGCGTCACACACTATAGTTTACTAAAGTATATCAGGCTGGAATGGTCTTCAAGGGGTCCAGCCTTGGCCAACTGGCAAAGGAACAAAAAGCAACCAGGAACCCGTCCTTTCCCATGTTCGATTTGTGTACCTTGAACCAAGGCTTTTTTAGATATACTAGCTTGTGTCCCCTGCGGTGCCCGAGTTCTTAGAGAAGGGCATTGTTTGTTTTACAAAGTTTGGTAATATCAGTTCGGTCGTTGGGGTCGCAGTAGTCTTTGGATGCGGATGAAGGTACTGCATGTCCCATCATCCATGGTCCATCCTCCACCAAACCACACCATATGGAGGGTCTGTGTGGCAAGTTTGGTCCAGGTTGGTCATTCGTGGGGGTTGCAGCGGTCTCAGGAAGCGAGTGAAGGTACTGCAAATCCCATCATCCATGGTCCATCCTCCCCCAAACCACACCAGGATGTAAAGTGAATCATATGGGGGGTCTGCATGGCAAGTTTGGTCCAGGCCTGTCGTTCGTGGGGGTTGCCATGGTCTCAGGAAGTGAGTGAAGGTACTGCAAATCCCATCATTGAATCCCAGAGTTGGAAGGGACCTTGTGGGCCGTCCATTCCAACCCCATTCTGCCAAGAAGCAGGAAAGAACCCAGAATAATCCGTGGCAAGTGTGGTCCAGATCCATCGATTGGGTTCACAGTGCCCACTCCCTGCCAACTCCTATAAATCAAGGTCAATTCCCCCAATTCTCTGGTTCAGTTGCTGATCAATTCCTGTTGATTGTGTTCCATAGGAATGGGTAGGAAAGGGTTAAGTGAGAGACCGTGGGTGGGGCCATGCAAATTTGGAGAGAGAAAAGAACCCTGGGATGTCCACTCTGGAGAAAAAATAGAACATCTAGGATGAGAAGGTCCCTGAATGAAAACATTCATTAGGCGTTTGGTGTTTGGGGAGGACGTGGGCAGGGAGTGGGCTCCATGTTGTTCATGGCACTCGCTCCCACCTGCAATGTCAGTGGAGGGAGTGCCTTTGGAGGCTTCTCAGCACTTGGGATTAGAGCCTGTTTGTGGAGGTGGGAGGCTGCCCGTGTAATGGGCACCTCCGCCACATACACAGATTTGCACTTTTATTATGTGCATAAATAAATTTATATATATATATATATATATATATATATATATATATATTCATAGCAGAAAAGGACAGGGAACTAATATGCTGGAACCCATGTTCTCCTCAAATCTGAAATATATCCCTTGACTTTTCCTTATGTCTAAATGTGAAAGACCTTTTCTTTCCTGTTTCACCTGGCTGGCTGGGCCTCAGAAGAGTTTCCAGCCTCGGGCAAGAGAAGAGGCTAGGCCCTTGTCCTCCTCTTTGGCCTGGGCTTCCTTGTCCCATCATTGGCTGGGAGGGGTTTCCTAGCCACACCATCAACGGCTCAGCCAATCCTGGGCAGGGAGGGAGGATTCAACCTGTAAGAAGGAAATACACCAGGATGTAAAGGTGATCATGGTGTTGCAGGAAGGAGCCCATGGCGGGGATAGGTGTGTGTGTGTGTCTCTTGAGCATGAGTTCACCGGTCTCCTTCCTATAGCCAGGGATGAATACATCTGCCTCTGCCTGACGTCTTCAGCTGCCTTTGGTGAGCTCATTCATATCCAGGAACTCAATTAATTGCCAGGCAGAATCCTCAAATTACTGCCTTGCAGCTCTTCTGATGTGTAAAGCACTGTGGACTAACTCAACCAGAGAAGTCAGAAAGAGCCCAGGAAGGTAGAGCTCCTCCCACCCAGTTTGCTCATTCGCCTGCCTTCTGGGCCACGGCACCAGAACTTCCGCCTGAGGCCTGCTCTGACCACAGCAACTTGGGCCCACTAGTCCTAGAGCTCTCCTGCTTTCCTGCTTCTTGGCAGAATGGGGTTGGACTGGATGGCCCACCAGGTCTCCTCCAGGTCAAGGATTCTGTGATTCTTCTCTTCTGTTAACGTGTTTCCTGTTGTGCATTGTTTTGTCATAACCCCCTGCAGGCTCATTAGGTGGGTACGGGTCACGCTAGGACTGGCTGTGAGAGAGAGGCCCACCCAAAGGACTGGGAGGGCTACCAGGATCATCTTATCTGGCTACCAGGCAGCCCTTGGTGGGAGCAACTCATCGGCCTGATGGAAAGGTGTGTCAAGTGTTGTTGGATTCATGTCTAGCCATGTTTCTCATGTGTTTCCCTCTCTTTTGTTGTGTTTTCAGTTGTTTGTCCTTGCATTGTTTGTTTTCCATCCAGTGCATATGGAAACGGGGGCAGGGCAGCAATACAGGTTGTGCAGGGCAGAGAGAGAGAGAGCAGTCAATGGGAGAGCCGTATGTCCCTCTAGAGCAGTAGTTCCCAACCATTTTTTTTTACCAGGGACCCCTCGCTCTCCAACATGAGGACCAAAAGGGTTGTGAATCAGTTTTTGGTCAACTTTAGATTCAGTTCGGTTATTTGGGGTGCTGATTCAAAAAAATTGCATTGGGCAGACCACATCAATTCTCATTTCTGATACAGAATATATGCTGTCCAGTCGTCGCCATCTGCTCAGAAAACCATATTTAATAATATAAATATGTTTTAAATAATAATTAAAAACGTGCCCTTTTTGATCAAGCCTTTGGAGATCTTGTGCAATAGATAAATATGGAATTGTGTTCAGTGACTATCGGAACGGCCCAGACTATGACTGGGTGACGTGGTTAACAGCGAAGGCATTGTTTTATATGTTTTAGTTTATTTTATAATTCAATTTAAATGTTTTTAATTGTACATTGTTTCTGAAGGCCTTGAATACTTTCCCAAGTGTAACCCGCCTTGAAACCCCCCTGGAGTGGAGAAAGGCGGGGTAGAAATGTCCTAAACAAATACATCTCGCCCTAATGTGGTCTATCCAATGCAATTCTCTGAACCAGCGCCCCAAATAAGCCCAGGAACAGGCCTAAAAACGAAGACACCAAGGACGAGGACAAGCGGCAGCCAGGAGGCTTGTTGTTCTTGCGCTTTCGTGGATAGTCAGCCTTTCTCCTCCCGACAACCATGTTGTCTCGGCAGTATACGAGACCAGTCGCTCGTATTGCAACCGTGTCGTAACGATGAGGCTGCAGACCATATTTTAGTTCTTGGGGACCACTGTTGGTCCATGGACCACAGGTTAGGATCCACCGTTCTAGAGAAAGGAGAGAAAGGGGCTTAATACCCATCTCACCTTCTAGTCCCCCGGCGTCTTCAACCCATGGCCCTCAGGTGTTTTGGACTTCAACTCCCAGAACAAGCAGGAAAGGGGCTTCTGGGAGTTGGAGGTCCAAACACCTGGAGGGCCACAGGGTGAAGAGGCCTGCCTTCGAGAATCCTATGGCCAGTTTCACTGGAAACAAAATCTAACCAGGGCCATTGACACGATTGCTCCCAAGCGTCCTCTCCAACCCGTTAGGTATCAGGCTCCCTGGGAAATGAAGCGGGAAGGATGACCACTTGGTGGGAAACGCAGCAAGACATGCTATAGAGCAGTGTTTCTCAACCAGTGTGCCGGGGCACACTAGTGTGCCGTGAGCCATCATCAGGTGTGCCGTGGGAAATTGGAACCTCCAGGAGGGGAGGGGGGAGAGTCTAGTGTGTTGAAGTATAAAAACCTTAAGAAACCTACCTCTATAAAGGCACAAAATTACAAACACCCCCCATCCCCACACATTGTCTACTTGGTCTCTCCCTCTCCATGCATTGGGAAGGCCCGCCTCCCTTTTCCCAAGTAGAGACCTCCTCTTGCCTCCTGAGGGTTCTGCGTGGGAAGTTTGGCCCAGTTCTATCATTGGTGGGGATCAGAATGCTCTTTGATTGTAGGGGAACTATAAATCCCAGCAACTACAACTCCCAAATGTCAAGGTCTATTTCCCCTGAACTCCATCTGCGTTCATATTTGGGCATATTGAGTATTCATGCCAAGTTTGGTCCTGATCCAACATTGTTTCAGTCCACAGTGCTCTCTGGATATAGGTGAACTGCAACTCCAAAACCCAAGGTCAATGCCCACCAAACTCTTATAGTATTTTCTCTTGGTTATGGGAGTTCTGTGTGGGAAGTTTGTGTCTTTCTGCCATTCCTGCCAGGAGATCTATGTTGTGTTCATCGAAACAGGCCCAGGTTTCACACTGAGTGTATAAATACATTAAAAAAAATATTAACTATATGTATTACTGTGTTAGAATGTCATTTTGGTTGGTGGTGTGCCCCACGATTTTGCAAATGTAAAAACTGTGCCGTGGCTCAAAAAAGGTTGGGAAACACTGCTATAGAGGACATTTCCGTTCCTGTCAGGTGGCAATGCACACCAGAAAAGCGACCCTTCTTCTTGGCACCTCTTGCGTGAGCGGATTCACATCTAGCTGAGTTATTTGTAATAGAGAAAGATGAAACACAGTCGCCTCCCTGTGTTCCCAATCCATCATTTAACAACCATTTTGGCGATAACATGACATAAGAACTGGCTCAGACACCTCCATCGGAACAGAAGCCGCCAAGGAGGGTCCACCAGCCGTGAGTGGGGTGACACCGGATCCCTTTTAGTTGGTGAGTACCGCTGATGTGGACAAGCGGATGGGCAAGAATCATCAATCACTTTTCTTCAATCACTTTAAAGCATGGGTGCTTTTTATTGGAATACAGACTCAATGCAACTCTGTTGGATTCACAAACAAGCCAAGAGGAGTTACATTTTTACTCGGCATTCACATGACATGTCAACGTGCACCCATCCTCATGCATCTAAATACGAGCCTATCCTTTCTCCTCTTTGGAGAAGCACCTGCTTATTAGGCCAGGCCCTGTTTTCCTGCAGCCTGCCAACACATCGCTCCAACACTTCCGTAATGCCAAAACTTCAAAACACCAAAGCTTGCCTTTCCCGAAGCCTGATGCCAAGGATCAGGTCTGTGTCTTCCCTACAACAGAACCCGACTCCCTGCACCACGAATCACAGGCATGGGCAAACCCAGGCCTGGGGGCAGATGCGGCCCTTTGGGCTGCTCTTCACAGGCCCTCCTCTCTCAACATCCTATCCTTCCTTCCTTCTCTCTTCCCTTCCGCCCTTCCTTCCTTCCCTCTTTCCCTCTTCCCTCCTTTCCTCCTTTTTTTGTCTTTCCTTCATTCTCCCTTCTTCCCTTCTCTTCCTCTCTCCCTTCTCCTTTTCCTTCCTCTCCTCCTGGGGGATGTTTAGTTGGAAGAAGAGAAGGTAGAGAGGGAACATGAGAACCACGTCTCCAGATTTCAGAGGGTGTCCCATTGAGAGGGGGGGGGGGGGAATGGGACTTTCTGCTGCCCTAGAGATCAGGGCACTGGGTTCCAGTGCCAGGGAAAGAGATTTGATTGAAAAGATTAGGAAGAGCTGTTGGAGAGTGGCCTAGGCTGCCTCAGAGTATGGCGCAGTCTCATTCTCTAAAGGCTTTTCCACAGAGGCTGTCTATCTATTGGGAGTGCTTTGATGGTTCCTTCTTGCATGGCAGGGGGTTGGACTGGGTGGCCTTTGGCAGTCTCTTCCAGCTCTAGGATTCTATATCAGGAGTAGGCCCATAACCAATGCCCGTTATCACCAGCGCCCTGTTACGTCGCCGCCACCGCATTTCTGCTGCCTCATTGCAGTTATTGTTGGGAATGGGATTTTAACTGGGGGGTTTTAAATTGGTTTTATTGTGTTTTATGTGTTTTATTTGCTATTTTAATTCTGTGAACCGCTCTGGGCTCCAGAGAGAGCGGTATATTAAGTTGAACTAATAAATAAATAAATAAAGATGGGGTCTCATGGAGACACTTTTTCTCCCACCCACCATCTCATCCCGGCCAAGACCAACCCTTTTGGGATCCAAACGTTTTCCGTCTTCCCTTCACTTTCTGCCCCCAAAAGAGAAGAGGAAGGGCAGGGGGGGGGGTGCAGGGAGAACTCTTGGCCCGCTCACCCCATTCTGGCCCACTACGCGGCCCCCAAGTTAGAAAGTTTGCCCGTGCCTGGCGTGCCATGGCTCCAGAATGCACTCCTTCCTCTTCCCTTGAGGAAGAAGCCCCAAAGTGACCAGGCGGCCCCGTTGCACATCTGCTGCTCTCTGAATGGCCCACCTCTGTCCTTCCCATGGACCAGAGCAGAGCGGGTGAGCAGCGTCTGTGTCGGTCACCATCTGAGCATTTTTACATTGCGCCTTTTATAGGAATATTTCTGCTGATGTCGTAAATAACTGTCCTGTGGAAATTACCTTGCGCGCTCACCTCCTGGCCTCGATGTTCATCTTCATCTTGATGGCTGTTAGCCTTGGGTTGACTTCCTTCTTAACGTTGCAAACATTTCTCTTACGATCACTCTCTCTGTTCTTCTCACAGTTTCCTGAGGCAGGTCTCATTAACAACTTTTAATGACAGTCCAGCAAGCAGGTGGTTAACAATTTAGTCATTGCAGGGCTTAATCTTTGGACTGGTGTTTCCAAAATTATTAGCTCTCATTCATTCATCTTTCATTTAATCCATTGATACCCACGCGTGTTAAATCCACATTTATCAGATCTGCATATTACATTATTTATTTATTTACAGTATTTTTACCCCACCCTTCTAAAACCGTGTCCTCGCATAAGGAAGGGGACTTATAATAATAATAATACTTTATTTATACCCCGCCACCATCTCCCTGAGGGGACTCGGGTGGCTTACATGAAAATTATCTGCTTTCTTTAAAATATATATTCATTTCTATTCAATGTACCATCATTTATTTATTTATTTATTGTTCATTTTTGTATTCCGCTCCTCCCAGCAGGCTCGGGGCGGATAACAGTAAAAAATTACACGGGCAACATGCCACAACAAGTCGACATGCGGCCCTACAATTAATAAAAACAAAACATAAAACCACATTAAAACACAGTGCATCGTCAACACACGGATTGAGAGGACATGTAGTACAGTTGGTTGGTCTAGTGTGCCTAGCTAAAGGCTAAGCTGAAGAGGGCCGTCTTGCAGGCTCTCCGGAAGGGGGCCACCCGAGATAGCTCGGGTGCTGTCCGGGAGGGCATTCCAGAGCACCGTGCCGCTACGGAAAAGGTCCTTTGTCTGGTCGTCGATAGGTGGCAGGAGCGGACTGATGGTATTAACAACAGATTTTGTTCATCTGAGCGCAGTGATCTCGGGAGAGTACGGGGTAAGGCGGTCCTCAGGTACGCAGGCCCTAGGCCGTGTAAGGCCTTGAAGATCAGAACCAACACCTTGAAGGCAATTCGGTACTCAATAGGAAGCCAGTGCAGTTGCCGGAGGATGGGTGTAATGTGCTCCCTCACCGGCACTCCTGCCAGCAAGCGAGCCGCGGCGTTCTGCACTAGCTTGAGTTTCCGAATTGTCGACAAGGGAAGGCCAACGTAGAGGGCATTACAGTAGTCTAATCTCGAGATGACCGTCACTTGGATTACCGTGGCCAGGTCGCTCCTGACAGGTAGGGCGCCAGTCGCCTAGCCTGTCGGAGGTGATAGAATGACGTCCTGCTGACCACCGAGACCTGAGCCTCCATGGTCAGTGAGGAGTCCAACGAAACCCCCAAGCTCTTAACCGATGGCGATGGGTTAAGCCGCTCGCCATCCAGGGTAGGCAACCGGCACCCACCCAGCCCAGGCCGATCGGGCCACAGGATCTCCGTCTTTGACGGTTCACCTTCAGCCGGCTGGCACGCAGCCAACCAGTCACGGCTTCAAGGCATAGATGGAAACAATCGGTACGGAGTCCGGCCTGCCGTCCATTCTCAGCAAAAGCTGGGTGTCATCAGCGTACTGATAACACTCCAGACCAAAGTCGCGAGCCAGCTGGGCCAGGGGGCGCATATAAACGTTGAATAATAGGGGGGAGAGGATAGCCCCCTGGGGGACCCCACAAGTGGGAGTCTTCCGGAGACCTCCCCACCCCCCTCCACACGTTGTCCCCGGTCCCGGAGGAAGGAGGCCACCCATTTAAGGGCAGTCCCCCTGACCCCAGAGCCGGCTAAGCGGTGGGTCAACATAGGAACAAAGGCATAGACATCATAGTCTTTTTGCCTCACAAGTGATTGATGCTGTTGCTAGGCGGAAGGGGGGGGGGCATTCTAGTTTGTTTGTTTGTTTGTCCTAGGGAAATTCCTTCCCTATGGCTTCAAGGAAAAACAGAACAGCATTAGCCCTTTGATGGGTTTGAATTTTGGAAGCAACCCACCTTTTGAAATTTATTATCTTGCATTTATTAATTAATTTATGTATTTAAAACTGTTGTACCCCGATCTTCTCACCTCCGCAGAGGGACTCAGACCGGCTCACAGCAAAGATTCAATGCTGCATAAAAATTAAAAAATACCTAACAGCAATACAAGATTAAAATATAACAGAATAAAATATATAAAAGCCAATTGGCAACTAAAAACGGATCAACTCATACTATGAATGTGCTCATTCACTTTGGTCAACAACCCATCGTAGCCATCTTCTGGGAAAGCTTCGTTCCAGAGCCAGGTCTTCACTCGCTTCACACGAGGGAGGGAGCAGATCTAACCTTTTTAGGCAGGCCTTTAATTTAAATGGCTCCTCATAAAGCTGTCCAAGTCGTTGAGTCCCATGTAGATTGTTCTTGTTTTTATGCTTTGTTTTATATTGTTGTTATTAAATTGAAATGTTGCTGTTTTACTATCTGATTTTATGTAAACCGCCCCGAGCCTGCTGGAAGGAACGGTATATAAAAATGAACAATAAATAAATAAATAAATAAACTTCACTTGGGAGAGAGTTACATAGCCGAGGGGCCACCGCAGAGAAGAAGGGTCACTAAACAAACACAGAAGGCTGAGAGGCAAATGGAACTACATAAACCTAAACATATCTATTATATAAAGGGGTTCCCATCATGGAACGACCGTCCCAAACAGAGAAACCTTACAACGCAGAAACACCAAACTTGCCAACAGAAATAGGCCTCAAGCAAGGTATGTTTGTAGCAAAGAAACTTTCCCCCCAAAACCTAAAAGGCCCCCAAAACAACGAGTAAAAAAACCCTACATTTCCCAGCATCCTCCGGGGCTGCCAACGACTCTCCCAGCCTCTACATTCTGACAACATGATTGGCTGCCAATAAGAGCGGATTTGCATAACTCCTGTACTGGCCAGCCAACATGAACATTCTGACCCATAATAAACTGTCGGAGGAGGATAAGGCAAAGGGCTGAGGCACAAACACCCAATGCCCCTCTACAGAAAATTTACACCCCTACAAATCACAGACCACGCCCAAAATTGACAGTAAGGCTTCATTAACTTAATTTCCCTGACTAGGCCTCACTTAATGAAATGCTGTTTACGCTCTGAATTGACAGTAAGGCTTCATTAACTTGATTCTCCCGACTACGTCTCAGCTCATTGGACATTGTGTATGGCCTGAATTGACAGTAAGGCTTCATTAGCTTGCTGTTCCTGACTAGGCCTCAGCTCATGGGACACTGCATATGGCCTGAATTTACAGTAACCTACCTTGGCACACAGAGCCCCTGTGACCCACGCTACATTCTACTACAGTTTGGAGGAGGGTGGACCATGGATTATGGGACTTGAAGTACCGCCATGGATAATGGGATTTGTACTACTTCAAAACCCATCATTCCCCACAGACCACTGTGGCCCAGAACCAAGACCGATAAAGACCAAACTTGGCACACAATGCCCCCCATGACCCACACTCCATCCGACTGCAGTTCAGAGGAGGACACACCATGGATAATGGGATTTCAAGTACCTCCACTCACTTCCAAAGTACCCCACCCCCACAAGCATCAACCTCTACATCAACACAGCAGAGGGAAAGACAAAAAACATTGTATATCCACAAGCTATGCAGAACGCCAGCAACACCACACACCAACAACTCCCCAGGACTTCAACATCCCACCCACCAGAACAACCCACAACAACACAGCCATGACCCCACTAAGACCATAAGTAACATCAATTCCAACCCTTACATACTAAGACTTTCTCGCATCTCCTAAATAGGGCACAGCAACGCGTGCTGGGTACAGCTAGTACAATATATAGTGACACTACACACTGGAAGAGAGCAATATACTAGGTATAAAGACAAGATAAAACATATTCAATATGCGGGACATGCGCAAATAATTAAACACTCCCACACTGTCACACAATACGTCTGTGAATTGAAGGGATGCTGGTGTTGGATATTAGCGCCAGAAGCTGTAACATGTAATTAAATACAAAGCATGTGCATGGCCTGATTCATCAAATGTCTACACCAATAAGCATGCATACAAAGCCATCCTGATAGTGGGAGATCTAGGACTCAAAACGCCAATGATAATAAGGAAGCCACGATGCGTCTACAAATAAAAACGATGATAAAGTCCAGGTACTTCACGAGTGTAAAGGAGGCTGTGTTGCAGGCTGTGCCCCTTCTCCGTGATCAGCCCAATAAATTTTAGGAAAGTCTAAAGATACATGCCTGTGTCATGCTAAAAGCAACGGGGATGAAACGGCAGCTCAGCACGCCGTGCCTAGGTGAATCGATCACGGAGCTGTAGATCCATCGCAGCACTGGACAACTTATGTGCAGCTCGTATTTCTGGCTCTCTTCGGACCAAAGTAGTCGATTACCAATCCGTGTCACGCTGGTAGCCAAAGGGGGAAGCGGCGGCTTGGCGCGCCAAGCCTGGGTAAATCAATTACAGAAATATGGATCTGTTGTAGCACCATTCAACGTGTGTGTCGGTCGTATTTCCACTTTTCTTCGGACCAAACTAGTTGAGTCTATGGATCCGTGGCGATACAGCATTCAGACGGCAAGCCCCAAAAGGTGTATATTTATCCAATATAGAAAATTCAATGCTGGGCAGTCATTCATCCACAATGTGTCGTCCGCATGGATAAGGCAGAGAGCAAGGGGTCCCCCAAGTAAATGAATATCGCTGATGCCCGGAAAAACAGAAGCTGGAAATGGCGAACTCCAGCCGATGTACTCCTTGGACGGCAATAAAGCTTCCCCAAGGTGGATGAGTAACATACGTCTCTCAAACCAGTTGTAGGTTCACCAAATTTGTATAAAACCTATTAGGTGAACAGTTCAAAACCTCATGATATTGTTAATATTCATTTTTTGCCAGGGAAAGAATCACCAATACAGGTTCCACTCAAGGAAAACAAAATACCCAAGTGGAGCCAAAGTGAAGCTAATTGGCAGCCAGTGGAGCTGGCGCAGCAAGGGCGTTGTGCGCTCCCTGTACCCCGCTCCCGTTAGCAACCTGGCTGCCGAGCATTGGACTAATTGCAGCTTAGAGATGAAGGATGAGGAGGCAGGATCACCAGCTTTGCAGATGGGACCCAATGGGGAGGGAGGGAGGGAGAGCCAAGACTCGGGAAGCAGAAGTCAATCCGATCTTCACCGATGAGAGAAATGATGATGGGCCAAAACTAACACAAAGAAGTTCAGCAGGGACAAAGGCAGGGTGCTCCCCTTAGGCAGAAAAAAGGAAATGCAAAAAGACAGGTAACGGGGACGATGCGTGTGAAAATGATCTTGGGGTCCTCGTGGACAACAAGGTAAACATGAGCCAGGAATGTGATACAGCGGCAAAAAAGGCCCGTGGGATGTTGGCCTGCATCAAGAGGAGCCTCGTGCCTAGATCCAGGGAAGTCCTGCTCCCCATGCTCTATTCTGTCTCGGCCAGGCCACTTTACCTGGCACCCCACTGTGTCCAATTCTGGGCACCACAATTGAAGGAAGCCGTTGACATGCTGAAATGTGTCCAGAGAAAGAGGGTGACTCAAAGGACCAAGGGTCTGGAGAACAAGCCCTATGAGGAGCGGCTTCAAGAGCTGGGCATGTTGAGCCTGAAGAAGAGAAGGCTGAGAGGAGACATGATAGCCATGTATAAATATGTTTTTTATGGGGGGGGGGTCATAGGGAGGAGGAGGGAGCAAGCTTCCTTTCTGCTGCCCTGGAGACTAGGAAGCAATGGAGCCATGGCTTCAAACTACAGGAAAGGAGATTCCACCTGAACATTAGGAAGAACTTCCTGACAGTGAGAGCCGTTCAGCAGTGGAACTCTCTGCCCCAGGGGGAGTGTGGTGGAGGCTCCTTCTTTGGAGGCTTTCAAGCAGAGGCTGGATGGCCATCTGTTGGGAGATTTTAAATGTGATTTTCCTGCTTCTTGCCAGAAAGGGGTTGGGCTGGATGGCCCACCAGGTCTCTTCCGACTCTAGGATTCTATGAAATGTCTGATTCTATCCAATGTAAACATCCACTCCGAGCCATGCCATCTTGGAAAATACATACAAACATTGACTTCTGATGACAGACAGACAGACAGACAGGCAGACAGACAAAATGTGAATGATGTTGCTAGAGAGCATAAAGGTAGAGGTTTTCCCCTGACCAGTCGTGTCCAACTCTCGGGGTTGGTGCCCATCTCCATTACTAAGCCGAAGAGCCGGCATTGTCCGTAGACACCTCCAAAGTCATGTTGCCACTGGCATGACTGCATGGAGGGGCCATTACCTTCCTGCCAGAGCGGTACCTATTGATCTACTCACATTCGCATGTTTTCAGACTGCTAAATTGGCAGAAGCTGGGGCTAACAGTGGGAGCTCATGCTGTTCCCTGAATTTGAACCTGCGACCTTTTGGTCAGCAAGTTCAGCAGCTCAGCAGTTTAACCCTCTGTGCCTCCGGGGGCTCCTGGGGACTCTAGACCTGGGAATAGACAGTGTAAACAAACAATTGCCGTATGTTAAAAATAAAGACACATAATTAACATTTTAAAAACGAACAAGAAGGTTTGTGGCTTCAATCCCTCATCTATGATTTCTTTCTCGAACAGGGAGATGAGGATTCTGTGGGGCCGCCTCTGGCGTGATGAGAAGCAAGCCAACGTGTAGTGGTCACGTGGTAGCAAAAGTGTGGTGAGGAAGAAGGAATCCCCTTACAGAGCTGAACTCTTGACCTCACTTGTGGATCAGAAAGGAAAACAAGAGCCAAGTGTCCATATTGCATACATACGGAACTGTTGACATGGAGGGCAAAGCATGTACGTGTACTGAATGTGGAAAGAACTTTAGTCAGCATGCCGACCTGCAGGAACACCTGAAGATTCACACTGGGGAGAAACCCTATAAATGCCTGGAGTGTGGGAAGTGCTGCACTCATAGTTCAAGTCTACATCGTCATCAAAGGACTCACACTGGGGAGAAACCCTATAAATGCCTGGAGTGTGGACAGAGCTTCTCTCAGAGTTCAGACCTACGTCGTCATCAAAGGACTCACACTGGGGAGAAACCCTATACATGCCTGGAGTGTGGAATGAGCTACAGTCAGAGTGGATACCTACGTTTACATCAAAGGACTCACACTGGGGAGAAACCATACACATGCCAGGAGTGTGGAATGAGCTTCACTCGGAGTTCAAGTCTACGTTCACATCAAACAACTCACACTGGGGAGAAACCCTATAAATGCCTGGAGTGTGGAATGAGCTTCAATCGAAGTTCAGGTCTACGTGTACATCAAAGGACTCACACTGGCGAGAAGCCTTATAAATGCGTGGAGTGTGGAATGAGCTACGTTGGGAGTTCAAGTTTGCGTACCCATCAAAGGACTCACACTGGGGAGAAACCCTATAAATGCCTGGAGTGTGGAATGAGCTTCACTCAGAGTGCAGACCTACGTGTACATCAAAGGACTCACACCGGTGAGAAGCCTTATAAATGCCTGGAGTGTGGAATGAGCTTCACTCAGAGTGGAGACCTACGTCGTCATCAAAGGACTCACACTGGGGAGAAACCCTATAAATGCCTGGAGTGTGGAATGAGCTACACTCAGAGTGGAGAACTACGTGTACATCAAAGGACTCACACCAGTGAGAAGCCTTATAAATGCCTGGAGTGTGGAATGAGCTTCACACGGAGTTCAGGTCTACGTGACCATCAAAAAACGCACACTGGGGAAAAACCTTACACATGTCAGGAATGTGCAGCGAGCTTTACTTCTTCAGGTCTATGTTACCATCAAAGGACTCACACTGGAAACAACAGTAGCCCTTGATGCCAGAGACAACTCTTTTCCATCAAAAATAAGGACATTTCAATGTGACCCCAAACTTTTGAACGGTAGTGTATATTTTAGTCCTCTTATATGCAGGTGATGGAAACTTCTCTAAACCTGGCATTTGAGCTATCAAGGGCTAATACCATTTAATAATACCAAGAATCTGATGGGAATGAGGTGTTAGGTTAAGGGGCCATATTAATTTGTTATGTGAGGGGGTTTTTTTGGTTGTCTGTAGAAGGGAAGGCCTGGAAGCTAGATCTGCTCTTTGTTTAGCATTATCAATTATACGCCGTGGATAACCCCTTCTTACAAGATTTCTTGTCAACCTCGTAACTTCATAATCTTTAGGTAATGATGAATTACGTTTTAGTCTGACAAACTGTGAATACGGTAAGCTGTTCTCCAGTGGAAATGAATGGAAACTGTTATAATGCAATAAAGAATTTTTATCAGTGATCTTGTGAAAGTGTTTTTACTTTTAATTGATCCTGGTGTTTAATTATGGTAATATCAAGAAAATTAATTTGAGTAATGTTGTATTCCAAATTAAATTTAATGGAAGAATGCCAGCCATTCAACCAAGAACTGAATTGTGGTAGTGGTGTGCTTTTGTCCAAAATTTAAAAGATGTCATCAATAAATCTCCAGTAAGTCATGATGTGTCTAGCCATATAGTTGTCATCATCAGGTCGAAGAAATTGAGCTTGTAACGAAGCCATGAAGAGGTTGGCAACAGATGGAGCCATGGGAGAACCCATGGCTACTCCCTTTACTTGCAGAAAAAAGTCTTTTTCAAACATAAAGGTGAACAATCTCGGGCGCAAGTGAGGAGGAGGCGGAGGGAAGCCACGTCAGATGCCCTAGGGGCGGGACTTCCCCCTGCCTCTTCCTGCGCACCATCAACGCAGGGCCACCGCTGAAGGTCACCATCTCCGCAGCGCTCCAAATGGGTGGACAGGAAAAGAGGTTGGATGGGCTGAAAGCCGCCCTCCCTAAACCAGTGTTTCTCAACCTGTGGGACCCCTCCGTGAGGGGTGACTCTTTTTCGCCGCCCTCTTGATGCCCTAGGGGCGGGACTTCCCCCCTCCTCTCCTTCAGGGATGGCGCCGCCCTCCGCCGTGTCCTTGACTCTTGCAGCGCGCGCCTGAAGGAAGGTAAGCTTACCCTTCAGGCGCGGCGCTGCAAGAGCTAGGAGACGGCGGAGGGCGGCTCGCCGATCCCCCGGCCCGCCTCCCGCCCTGGCGCACATGCCCGGCATCGTGCATGACCCGCCCCTTTTCGGCGGGGTGACGTCAGGCGGCACGCCTGACGTCACCCAGCCCCGTCGAAAAGGGGCGGGGTGCGCAGGACGCTGGGCATGCGCACCAGGGCGGGAGTGGCCCCGGCCCCCACGAGCAGCCACGCCCACACTGCGGCCACGCCCCCCGTGAGCGGCCATGCCCCCGCGAGCGGCCACGCCCTCCACTCCGGCCCCCAAGGTGATCCGTCACCTGCATTCCGGCCCTTGGGCCCGAAGATGTTGGACAGCCGTGGTCTAAATCCATCATTGTTTGGGTCCACAGTGCTCTCTGGATGTAGGTGAACGACAACTCCAAAACTCAAGGCCCACCAAACCCTTCCAGTATTTTCTGTTGGTCATGGGAGTTCTGTGTGCCAGGTTTGGGTCAATTCTATCATTAGTGGCGTTCATAATGTTCTTTGAGTGTAGGTGAACTATAAATCCCAGCAACTACAACTCCCAAAGGATTAAATCAATCCCCCCCCCTCCACACACCAACCCCACCAGTATTCAAATTTGGGCATATTGGGTATTTGTGGCAAATTTGGTCCAGTGAGTGAAAAGACATCCGGCATATCAGATATTTACATTACGATTCATAACAGTGGCAAAATTACAGTGATGAAGTAGTAGCAACAAAATAATGTTATGGTTGGGGGTCACCACAACAGGAAGAACTGTATTAAGGGGTCACCACGTAAGGAAGGTTGAGAACCACTGCCCTAAACGGCCCCGGCCCCGTTTACCTGCCTGAATACCTTTACCCCTATGAACCATCGTGGAGATTAAGATCCTCCGGGGAGGCCCTGCTGCTCTCCGTCCCGCCATTGTCGTCACAGGCGCGATGGGTGGGGACGAGAGAGAGACAGGGCCTTCCTTCTCGGTGGTGGCCCCGTCCCGGCTCTGGAGCTCCCTTCCTGGCGGGACCAGGTGGCCCCCTCCCTCCTGTCCTTCCGAAGGAGGGTGAAGACCTGGCTGTGGGACCAAGCCTTCGGGACAGGGAAACCGAGCAGCCATCGGAAACCATGCCAGGCCAGTTGGATGAGACGCAGGTGACCAAGGCGGTTTTAAACGGTGTGTTTGAATGATGATGCAGATACATAAGAACATAAGAACGTAAGAAGAGCCATGCTGAATCGGGCCTCAGCCCATCTAGTCCAGCATTCTGTGTCACACAGTGGCCCACTAGTTGTACACAGGGATCTCTAGCAGAAAGGAGGGCAGAACCCTCACATGTTTTCAATGTTGATGCATGATGCATATGAATTCGTGTCCCGGCATTGCATGTTTGCCCTCTGTGTGTGTGTGTGTGTGTGTGTGTGTACACGCTGTGCTCTGCCCTGAGTCAGCGGAGTGAGAGAGAAGGGCGGGATACAAAGGCTTGAATGAATGAATGACTAATAGCCTGTCACAGGCGTCCTCCATGTGAATTGAAAAGCTCGTGACGGTAACTATTTTATTATTATTTAATTCCATATGCTCCCCACACGCCATTCATTTGGGTTCTAATATAAATATTTATATTGTTATTTAGATTGATCACCCTTGAGGACGCCTATTGTTCATATATGTTGCCTCTGAAGAAGTCCTAGTGACGAATCCGCCGGCCTTGGAGTGAGCTCCTGCCGTCAGGCACCCCCCCCCCCCCATTTTCCTCACTCTTGTGAGGCTTTTTGGGACCATTGTTTACTGTTTGCTGCATTCGTCAGCTTCACAGATACCGCCGAACGCTTCCTGAGCCCTATTCATATTGAACTACCAAGACCAGTAGCCCTTGCGGCTCGCTCACAGGCGTGTCCGCACATGCGCATTGCGCACACTGGCACAGTTGAGCGTTCTCCGTGAACTACAGCATTCAGCATTACTTGCGGCAGGCCATTGAGCATGTCCACACAAACACATCCTTTCAAGTTTATTTTTGCAGCAGTAACTGAACTTATTTCTTTCCGCTTGACACGGACCTTCTCGGGAACCTCCAACTGCTCCCTACAGTTTTGAGCTGCCTATTAAGGCCGTGTTTCCCAACCTTTTTTGAACCGCGGCACACTTTCTACATTTGCAAAATCCTGGGCCACACCACCAACCAAAACGACACAAAATGACACTCTAACACAGTAATACATATAGTTAATATGTTTTTAAAATGTATTTATACACTCAGTGTGAAACCTGGGCCTGTTTCGATAAACTCAACATAGATATCCTGGCAGGAATGGCAGAAAGACACAAACTTCCCACACAGAACTCCCATAACCAAGAGAAAAATGCTATAAGAGTTTGGTGGGCATTGACCTTGAGTTTTGGAGTTGTAGTTCACCTATATCCAGAGAGCACTGTGAACTCAAACAATGTTGGATCAGGACCAAACTTGGCATGAATACTCAATATGCCCAAATGTGAACGCAGATGGAGTTCAAGGGAAATAGACCTTGACATTTGGGAGTTGTAGTTTCTGGGATTTATAGTTCCCCTACAATCATTCTGAACCACACCAATGATAGAACTGGGCCAAACTTCCCCCACAGAACCCCCAGGAGGCAAGAGGAGGTCTCTACTTGGGGAAAAGGAGGCGGGCCTTCCCAATGCATGGAGAGGGAGAGACCAAGTAGACCATGGGTGGGGAGGGGGGTGGTTGTAATTTTGTGCCTTTATCGAGGTAGGTTTCTTAGGGTTTTTATACTTCAACACACTAGACTCTCTCCCCCTTCCTGGAGGTTCCAATTTCCCACGGCACACCTGATCATCGCTCACGGCACACTAGTGTGCCCTGGCACACTGGTTGAGAAACACTGTATTAAGGTACTGAATATATGAATGCAAACTGTAGAGTTCCAGTAGCCAGGACAAGTCCACCTGTGTTTTAGCCATTGGCTTCTATATGGATTACCATTGTGTTTACATTAGATGTACTCTGTTATAATGTACTAGCTGTACCCGGCACGAGTTGCTGTGCCCTATTTAGGAGATGCGAGAAAGTCTGAGTATGTAAAGGTTGGAATTGCTGTTAGTTATGGTGTTGTTGGGGCCATGGCTGTGTCGTTGTGGGTTGTTCTGGTGGGGGGGATGTTGAAGTCCTGGGGAGTTGTTGGTGTGTGGTGTTGCTGGCGTTCTGCATAGCTTGTGGATATACAATGTTTTTTGTCTTTCCGTCTGCTGTGTTGATGTAGAGGTTGATGCTTGTGTGGGTGGGGTACTTTGGAAGTGAGTGGAGGTACTTGAAATCCCATTATCCATGGTGTGTCGTCTTCTGAACTGCAGTCAGATGGAGTGTGGGTCATGGGGGGCATTGTGTGCCAAGTTTGGTCTTTATCGGTCTTGGTTCTGGGCCACAGTGGTCTGTGGGGAATGATGGGTTTTGAAGTAGTACAAATCCCATTATCCATGGAGGTACTTCAAGTCCCATAATCCATGGTCCACCCTCCTCCAAACTGTAGTAGAATATAGCGTGGGTCATAGGGGCTCTGTGTGCCAAGGTAGGTTACTGTAAATTCAGGCCATACACAATGTCCCATGAGCTGAGGCCTAGTCAGGAACAGCAAGTTAATGAAGCCTTACTGTCAATTCAGGCCATACACAATGCCCAGTGAGCTGAGGCGTAGTCTGGAGAATCAAGTTAATGAAGCCTTACTGTCAATTCAGAGCGTAAACAGCATCCCATTAAGTGAGGCCTAGTCAGGGAAATTAAGTTAATGAAGCCTTACTGTCAATTTTGGGCGTGGTCTGTGATTTGTAGGGGTGTAAATTTTCTGTGGGAAGTGAATTGGGTGTTTGTGTTTGTGCCTCAGCCCTTTGCCTTATCCTCCTCTGACAGTTTATTATGGGTTGGAATGTTCATGTTGGCTGGCCAGTGCAGGAGTTATGCAAATCCGCCCTTATTGGCAGCCAATCATGTTGTCAGAATGTAGAGGCTGGGAGAGTCGTTGGCAGCCCCGGAGGATGCTGGGAAATGTAGTTTTTTTTACTCGTTGTTTTGGGGGCCTTTTAGGTTTTGGGGGGGAAAGTTTCTTTGCTACAAACGTACCTTGCTCGAGGCCTATTTCTGTTGGCAAGTTTGGTGTTTCTGCGTTGTAAGGTTTCTCTGTTTGGGACGGTCTTTCCATGACGGGAACACCCTTTATATAATAGCAACTGCTGATGTATGATACTTAGAGTGGTGCACTCAATTTGTGGTCCACTTTTATGTACTCTTGCCATTGTATTCACTTTATCCCATTGTGGTGTATGAAATTTGATTGTATTTACTTGAATATATGCTATTTTGATATATAACTGATTATTGTTGAACAGGAAGAACACCATCATCCCCACGTCAGCAGAGGCAAATCTGTGCTTAAGTCCGTTCAGCAGTTCACCTACCTGGGAAGCATCATCTCTTCAGACGCCAAGATTGACAAAGAGATAGGTCACAGATTATTAAAGGCATAGAGTGCATTCGGAAGGCTTCACAAAAGAGTCTGGAGCAACAAGCACCTGAGACAAAGCACCAAAATCAGTGTGTACAGAGCTATCATACTGTCCATTCTCCTCTATGGGTCTGAAACATGGATCACTTATCGCCAACACCTACGACTCCTCGAACGCTTTCACCAGCGCTGTCTTCGCACAATCCTAAATACACACTGGACCGACCATGTGACGAATGTTGCCGTCCTTGAGCAAGCAGGGATCACCAGCATTGAGGCCATGCTATTGAGAACACGGCTGCGCTGGGCAGGGCACGTCTCTAGGATGGAGGACCACCGCCTCCCAAAGATACTACTCTACGGTGAACTGGTCGGCCTGGGCTGGGTGGGTGCCGGTTGCCTACCCTGGATGGCAACCCCCATCGCCATCGGTTAAGAGCTTGGGGGTTTCGTTGGACTCCTCGCTGACCATGGAGGCTCAGGTCTCGGTGGTCAGCAGGACGTCATTCTATCACCTCCGACAGGCTAGGCGACTGGCACCCTACCTGTCCAGGAACGACCTGGCCACGGTAATCCAAGCGACGGTCATCTCGAGACTAGACTACTGTAATGCCCTCTCGTTGGCCTGCCCTTGTCGACAAGGGAAACTCAAGCTAGTGCAGAACGCCGCTGCTCGCTTGCTGGCAGGAGTGCCGGTGAGGGAGCACATTACACCCATCCTCCGGCAACTGCACTGGCTTCCTATTGAGTACCGAATTGCCTTCAAGGTGTTGGTTTTGACCTTCAAGGCCTTACACGGCCTAGGGCCTGCGTACCTGAGGGACCGCCTTACCCCGTACTCTCCCCCGAGATCACTGCGCTCAGATGAACAAAATCTGTTGCTAATACCATCAGTCCGCTCCTGCCACCTATCGACGACCAGAGAAAGGACTTTCTCTGTAGCGGCACCGGGGCTCTGGGCTGCCCTCCCGGACAGCACCCGAGCCATCTCGGAACTGGCCCCTTCCGGGAGGGCCTGCAAGACGGCCCTCTTTGGCTTAGCCTTTAACTAGGCACACTAGACCAACCAACTTTGCTATATGTCCTCTCAATCCGTGTGTTGACGATGCACTGTGTTTTAATGTGGTTTTATGTTTTGTTTTATTAATTGTAGGGCCGCATGTCGACTTGTTGTGGCATTTTGCCCGTGTATTTTTTACTGTTATCCGCCCCGAGCCCGCTGGGAGGAGCGGAATACAAAAATGAACAATAAATAAATAAATAAATAAATAAACTCGCCACAGGTCAGCGCAAGAGAGGCGCCCCCAAAAAGAGATATAAGGACTCCCTGAAATAACACATTGGACTCAGCCAGATTGATCACCAACAGTGGTCCACCCTGGCCTTGCATCGGGAGGCATGGAGACGCACTGTCCACAATGCTGCGGCCTCTTTCGAGAAGACACGCCGAACAGGTCTCGAAAAGAAACGACAACGCAGAAAGAACCGCAACTTGGAAACAACATCACCCAAGGAGACTTTCTGCTGCGCTTTCTGCAACCGAACTTGCCTATCTCAGATTGGCCTTTTTAGTCATCAACGCGCTTGTGGAAAGCGTGGGATGAGTCCTTCCTGAATCTTCGTTCGCGAAGTAATGCCGAGAGATTGTTGTACTTTTTTCACCCAAATTGTTAACATTTGAACTTGCCAATTTACTCCAACAGTTCTGTGCCCGAGTTTGGGATAAACCCTCAACTGTAAACCATCCCCGTCCTGCTCTTTCTGGGGCGCATACATGTTTTGAATAAAGTAAATAAACAAGTCTCAAAAACTGGCAGAGGGACAGAGAGAGCTGGGAAAAGCCCTGGCCCTGGAGTGCTCTCTAACTGGAGGTCAGCTGTGACCAGCAGTGCTGCGGAATTCAAAGAGGCCCGAATGAAGGGAGGCCGGGAGGGAGTACAGTGCTCCTTCCCCCCTCCCTCTCCCACCCCAAAGGGAGGGGGCGGGGCCAGCGGTGGAGAGAAGAAGAAAAGGCTTCTGGGAAGACCCGGAGGGGTGGGCGCCATTTCTCTCTCTCTACCACCAGAGGGCGCCCGCCTGCCTGCCTTCCAGGCAGCCTTTCCTCACGACCCGTCAATCAAAGCCGGAGAGCGGCACCGGCCAACGGGGGCTTCTGGTGGGCGGGGCGACACGGGCTCAGCCAATGGGAGGGCGGAGGAGGAGGAGGAGGCGTGGCTACTTTGCGGGGCCTCAGCAGAGTCGCCATTTCTGCCTTTGCGAAGCGAGAGAGAGAAAGAGAGGGGTGGGTCTCCGTCTATCTGCAGCCAGCCTTCCTCCGGGAAGAAGCAGAGCCTCCGCGGGTCAGTTTTACCGGGCTGAGCGGTCACGTTCCCGAGCAGGCCTGGGCCGACTTGGGCCCCCCTCCAGGTGTTTTGGACTCCAACTCCCAGCATCCCTCACGGCCTTCTTCCTGCCTCTCAGGAGGGGGGAAAGGGGCCTGAGGCCGCGAGGGATGCTGGGAGTTGGAGTCCAAAACACCTGAGGGAGGGAGGGAGGGCCCAAGTCGGCCCAGGCCTGGTTGCCCTCTATTAAGCGGCTGAGGGGGGAAAGGAAGGGGCCTGAGGCCCTGAGGAATGCTGGGGGTTGGGGTCCAAAACACCTGAGGGAGGGCCCAAGTCGGCCCAGGCCTGGTTTCCCTCCATTCAGCGGCTGACGGGGGAAAGGAAGGGGCCTGAGGCCCTGAGGAATGCTGGGGGTTGGGGTCCAAAACACCTGAGGGAGGGCCCAAGTCGGCCCAGGCCTGGTTTCCCTCCATTCAGCGGCTGAGGGGGGAAAGGAAGGGGGCTGAGGCCGTGAGGAATGCTGGGAGTTGGAGTCCAAAACACCTGAGGGAGGGCCCAAGTCGGCCCAGGCCTGGTTTCCCTCCATTCAGCGGCTGAGGGGGAAAGGAAGGGGGCTGAGGCCGTGAGGAATGCTGGGAGTTGGAGTCCAAAACACCTGAGGGAGGGCCCAAGTCGGCCCAGGCCTGGTTCCCCTCCATTCAGTGGCTGAGGGGGGAAAGGAAGGGGGCTGAGGCCGTGAGGAATGCTGGGAGTTGGAGTCCAAAACACCTGAGGGAGAGGAGGCCCAAGTCGGCCCAGGCCTCATAGAATCCTAGAGTTGGAAGAGACCTGCTGGGCCATCGTCCAGTCCAAACCCTTCTGCCAAGGAGCATGAAAATCGCCTTCAAAGCCCCCCCGACAGATGGCCATCCACCCTCTGCTTAAAAGCCTCCAAAGAAGGAGCCTCCATCACACTCCCTCCGTGGAAGGCAGAGAGTTCCACTGCTGAACAGCTCTCCTCACAGTCAGGGAGTTCTTCCTCATGTTCAGGTGGAATCTCCTTTCTTGTAATTTGGAGCCTGCTCCCTCCTCCTCCCTGAGACTTCCTCTCACATATTTACCCATGGCCGCCTCCTTCTCCCTCTCCGCCTTCTCTCCTGCAGGCTAAACATGCCCCGCGGCTCTTTAAGCCGCTCCTCATCGGGCTTGTTCTCCAGAACCTGGATCCTTTGAGTCGCCTCTTCTAGAAGCATTCTCTCCTGAAGCCCCCAAGGACAACAAGACCCCCTCTCCGCTCCCCCTCCCCCCGTTTCCTAGGATACCTCGCCCTCCTCTCAAGGCCCCCCCCCCCTTCGAGAGTCATGTGACGCCACACAGGCTGTTGCAATGGAACACCAATGACCCCTCCCCTTTCTTAAAATAGGGATCTGTAGTCCACTACCTTCTCGCTTAGGCGATTCCTGGTAGCTCGAGGACGATGGTCCTCCAAGGGCCGTGCAAGCAAACACAATATAGTAGCCTATGCCAGTGTTTCCCAACCAGTGTGCCAGGGCACACTAGTGTGCCGTGAGCAATCATCAGGTGTGCTGTGGGAAATTGGAGCTTCCAGGAAGGGGGAGAGTCTAGTGTGTTGAAGTATAAGAACCCTAAGAAACGTACCTCGATAAAGGCACAAAATTACAACCACCCCCCTTCCCCACCCGTTGTCTCCTTGGTCTCTCCCTCTCCATGCATTGGGAAGGCCCGCCTCCCTTTCCCCAAGTAGAGACCTCCTCTTGCCTCCTGGGGGTTCTGTGTGGGAAGTTTGGCCCAGTTCTATCATTGGTGGGGTTCAGAATGTAGGGGAACTATAAATTCCAGCAACTACAACTCCTAAATGTCAAGGTCTATTTCCCCTGAAGTCCATCTGCATTCATATTTTGGCGTATTGAGTATTCATGCCAAGTTTGGTCCTGATCCAACATTGTTTGAGTCCACAGTGCTCTCTGGATATAGGTGAACTACAACTCCAAAACTCAAGGTCAATGCCCACCAAACTCTTATAATATTTTCTCTTGGTTCTGTGTGGGAAGTTTGTGTCTTTCTGCCATTCCTGCCAGGATATCTATGTTGTGTTCATCGAAACAGGCCCAGGTTTCACACCGAGTGTATAAATAGAGAGAGGCCCACCCCCCTCAGGGAGGGGTTTCCTAGCCACACCATCAACAGCTCAGCCAATCCTGGGCAGGGAGGGAGGATTCAAACTGTAAGAAGGAAACACACCAGGATGTGAAGTGGATCATGGTGTGGCAGGACGGTGCCCATGCTTGCAGCTCTTCAGATGTGAAAAACACTGCAGACTAACTCAACCAGAGAAGTCAAAAAGAGCCCAGGAAGGTAGAGCTCCTCCCACCCAGCTTGCTCATTCGCCTGCCTTCTGGGCCACGCCACCAGAACTTCTGCCTGAGGCCTGCTCTGACCCACAGCAACTGGGCCCACTAGTCCTAGAGCTCTCCTGCTTTCCTGCTTCTTGGCAGAATGGGGTTGGACTGGATGGCCCACCAGGTCTCTTCCAGGTCAAGGATTCTGTGATTCTTCTCTTCTGTTAACGTGTTTTCTGTTGTCATCAACCCCCTGCAGACTCATTAGGTGGATACGGGTCACGCTAGGACTGGCACTCCGCTGGCCGTGAGAGAGAGACCCACCCAAAGGACTGGGAGGGCTACCAGGACCATCTATCTGGCTACCAGGCAGCCCTTGGTGGGAGCAACTCATCGGCCTGATTGAAAGGGTGCGTCAAGTGTTGTTGGATTCATGTCTAGCCATG